>OW799235.1:46193700-46538790 GCA_941918925.1 Phyto melanocephala
AAAAACATACATATAAAAAACATACCATTGTAAAATTATAAAGTGAGTTTACGTGTTTCTAAAAAAAATTACAAAAAAAATAAAAACAAAATATATTAACAATAAAAACAAAACAAAATTAAAAAAAATATTAAAAAAAAAATAATTAAAAATTTTAAAAAATTTAAAAAATATAAATAATATATAAAATAAAAAAAAACTTTTTTTGGCTCAGCTGGGATTTGATGCCACGTTTACTCTAACCAGCATATATGTATGTTGTTGTTGTAATTGTTAAAAAATTCGAGGTGGTCGTGGTTTTTTGCTCATATCTCAGAAAGTTATAGGGCGATTGTGCTGAATTTCAATAGCGATTCATTCCCGGATATTTCCAAGAGATTGATGCCATATACAGATCTGAGGAACATATAGTTGCTTCTAAAAGTTGATTTCAAATAACACACGGACAGACGAACAGACGGTGAGAGCTTAATCGACTCCTCTATTCATAAGCTTTCAGAAAATTATACACTATGGGGTCTGAAATGAAAATTGTAGAAATTACAAACGGAATGACAAAGTTATATATAGCCTTGTGCACCACCCTTGTGAAGGGTATAAATGTCCCATTGTAAAAGTATAAATTGAGTTTATATATGTATGTTAAAAAAAAATTAAAAAAATAATATATAAAAAAATAAAAAAAAAAATATAAATAATATATAAAATAAAAAATTTTTTTTTTTGGCGTGCTATAAAAGTATACGAAATTGGTGGAGGATATCAAAAATTCAACACAACCGAAAAATATGTTCTGACTTGTTTGTTTCAAGATATTTAAGGTTTTTCCCAAGGCATATTTATTCATCAGGTACTCTTGAATCGTCAGCTGATTATTTTTTTCAATACTAATTTTATATTTCAGCTGCCAAAATGAATAAATAAAAAATTATTTTCTCTCTTTTCTAATTTATTTCAAATGTCAAACTTTATATGTAAAAAAATATAAACAAAAAAATTTGCCTTGGTTTTGCCATTTAATAAATTAAAAATTATTCTTTATTGTGTAACATTTAAATTTGGAATTAGATTAATCTTAGTTAGGTTAGGTGCGATTTTGTATGTATCTCAAACGATAATATTGCTTTTGTAGGTTTAATTGAATTATAACATTTTAACAATAACTTAATGACCAAACCAGAAATTAAACAATAGCATTATGCAAAAACAAAAAATTTCCATAAAAACAACTACATATAGTTTTTCCATCCGCTATAGTCACCTAACTGCATAACTCATAATTATTTCAAATTCTATGGTAAGGTTTTTCTTTAATTTTTTTTTTAATTTAAGATTTGCTCCATTTAAGGGTTGCTCCATACATCTTGTCGTAACTTTGGAACAACGTACTCGATTTTGTTATGCAATTCGTCTTGCCATTGCGCATACATAAAAAAATTAAAAATTTTAGCCCTATAATAATTTATAGACACTTTTGTTACTATTTGTAGATATAATATGCCTCTAGATATATTCGTAAAAACGTGTAACTAATCGGTATAGTTATGGGCAACAATTTTTTTTTTTAAGAAATTAAATTCCTACACGAAAATCGATTTTTTCAGCTTCTAGACAATCGATTGAGTCAATATGGGTATAAAATTAAAGGAATTGATTAATACACTATAAAAATTTTAAATCGATGATGACCGCCACAAAAAATATCCGTCAAAAAATTTATATCTCTGTCAAATTTAATTCCTTCAACCCCTCAATATTGGTATAAAATAAAAGCAGTAGAACAGAAAAACACGGTTAACTATGAAAAGTAAAAATCCAAGATGGCATCATAAATAAAATGGCTTCTTAATATTATAGGTGAATATAGTAATAATAATATTGGTATCAAATGAAATGGCTTGACATGTAGAATAAAGTAATTTTTTAATAAGTGTAATAACCATGGCGTTTTACAATATACTTTTATCCCAACATTTTATAATTTTACGTCTAGACGAGCCATCGATTTGTTAAGACTAGAACAAAACTTCGGCAAAGCAACTGTCAAAAGATTGTTCTTTAATATGGAGAAAACGTATAAAGTAATCTTAAGTAAACTATTTAACCATTGTTTAAGCAATGGGTACTTCGCACTCGTTTTTTTATTGGCTAATGTAATTCCAATCCACAAATCTGGAAAGGATCCTAAATTACCCTCCAGCTATAGACCAATTAGTTTCTAAAGGCCATTATTACAACTTGCCGAAAAAGTTAATGTTAATAAAAGGTAACTTTTGTTAACGTGAGCAATAAACTGACCATTAAGTATTTTTCGTTATTACAACCTGCCTGTAAAATAAATTGTATTTTTTTAAATATGGCAGCACCAAAACAAATGCTGAACAAATTAATTAGTTCTTTAAAAACAAAGTGGCAACGACAAGCAAATAGTAAACAATTCCCAAGGTATATTTATAGCAGGTAGTCTCGGAGAGGCAGCTGATTATTATTTTATTTGCTTATTTTGTGATACGAATTATGTTTTTTTCAACACAAGTTAAATCCCTGGCTTAAAAGTAAACAAGTTTTTTTAATCAAAATGAAAAGTGATAAATTTAAAAAGAAAATCAAAGTGATTTATAATAAATAACAATTTTGGATAGACTTAAATACATAATTAGAAAAAAATACTAATTTAAAGGAAAAAAATGAGAAAGTGTAGTGTATGACAAAAAAAAAAAAAAAAAATATGGAAATGGAACTTTTTTTCTGTTCCACAAGGTGTTTTTATGTTTGATGTTCATATAAATATTAAATACAAAACATATTTTCTTACAAAATTAACACACAACACAAATTTTTATTACGAACTTTAAAAGTAAGTTCATTAAATGATACCAAACAAAATGAATCTATTTTCGTTTAATGGCGTTGTTTCTTGTTTGTTTTTCATTTGTCTTTTATCAACCCTTTGCTGTTTGACAGTTCTTATCACATAACAACAATAAAAAGGCCTGTTGTTTGTTTTACTGTACAATTGTTGTAATCTCGCGGTTACCTGCTATAAATGTACCTTGACAATTTCCTAATATGGTAGAAAATATGGTAACTTTTAATTATAAACCTCACGTTAAAAGTTCAAGGTAGAGTGATCTTCCCTTTAACTTGTCGGACACTTTTAGGTTAAAGTGAAGTTGTAATAACGAAAAACTAGTTATCTGTCCGATAACATCCTAACTTTAGTTATCGGTAAGTTATAATAATGTCCCTAAGCCTTGATCTATGATATTATTGCAAAAATATCATAATTCAAGAACAATTTGGCTTTCGAAAAGAGCACTTCACTGTACATCAATTTAAAAGAGTTGTAAACTTTATTGAATGCAATAAAAGTAATCCAAAATTACTGGAGTCGTTTTTCTTGATATCAAAAAAGCTTTTGACTCAATCTGGCGTGATGGACTACTGTAATAATTAAAGACGTTGCATTTTCCAAATTATTTACAAAAACTTATTAAAAGCTTTTAAGATAATCGTGCGTTTGTTGTATCTGTAAATAACAAATTTTCTATTGAAAGGCAAATACCTGCGGGCTTGCCGCAAGGATCAGTATTATCCCCTACACTATACTCGATATATACATCTGATGTTACTCGAAGAAGAGACCATGATGCAGCTTTTTACGCGGATGACAGCGCCTTTATTTGTTGCGGTAAAGTGTCAAATACGATAATTAGGAGAATGGAATATAATCTTAAATTAATTCGTAAATATTATCACAAATGTACAATAAAAGTCAATGACGATAAAACTCAAGCAATTATATTTTCATTCAAGAAATCGAGAAAACGCTCTTCTACTAGATATTTATCATCTAGGGGAACAATTATTTCATTGAGGGACGAAATTAAATATTTAAGAGTTATCCTTGACAAAAAGCTTTTTTTTAAACAGCACGTTAATTACATTTGTGAGAAGGCAATTAAGTGTAGCCGTGCCTTATACCCCTTAAGGCCATGACTGACTATCAGATTTAGTCGTTCGATATGCCAAAAATTGTATGTGTGTTCAGAAAGTGTGATAGTCTGGACAAAAAATTCATATGTGCGACAGATTTTTTGACAAGAGTGTCCGATTTGATAATCTTTTGGAAATTTTCATAAAATAGTAGTTTCTGTGCGATCAGTTTGCCTTTTTAGTTTTGCATCTTTTTTGTATGACAGGCATCCAATCACACATTTTGTTGCGATTTTCTCATGTAGGACAGAATTCCATCAGATTTTTATTTGACATAATCGCTCGACTTTGTAGGATAGTCAGTCATGGCCTTTAATTAGCCAAATATCTAAACTTAATATAAAGAACAATGTACTTATTTACAAAATGTGTATTCGACCGATTATGACCTATGGTTGTCAAATCTTGTCCCAAAAGGCTGCTAAAACGCATACAAAAAAATTGCAAATCATACAAAATAAAAACTTGAAAATAGTACAAAATCTACCTTTTAGATATTCAACTTATCTTCTACATAGAAACTTTAACTTTAAAATGTTTATTTCATTGATAAGGGAGCTGACGCTGTCATTTAATGAAAAATGCAGAAGGTCAAATTTTGAAATAATAAGAACTTTGCTGAATAACCACTGAGGGTCTTTTGTTTAAACTTAGTTTTCGCTGAGCTCTTGCGCAAGGGAAACACATCTCGCTCGTAAGTTGACAATTTCTGAAGATATTGTTACAGATTTATTTTTAAATAGCTTAATTTACATTATAATTTATTTTAGTTGTAGTAGTTTAAGTTACTGTAGTTTATTTGTATTAGTTTATTTAGCTGGTTGTTCGAACATGATGTTTGTTATTATGTGTAGCATACTTTTAGGCACTTCTATTATTTCTGCATATTACTTAACGTCTTAATTTAAATGTAACGGTTTTCGAATGTACTAGAATGTACATACGAGAACTTTGTCGATTGTTACTGAACACCACTTTGTTACTATAAATAGCCGAACAACACAGCTAACATGATCAGTAATACAATAGAGCTTGTAAAGTGTGTATCAAAGTGAGTTTGATAATAAAAGTGTATAACCATAAGTGTAATAAGTAACGTGATATAAAAACAATATCTGAGTGTATTTAAATAAAGTGCACTTAATTTTATAACTAATTTCAACTGTTTTTTATTGCAATAAAATAACTTAAGGGATATTTAAAGGAAGTAAACCAACGTTTATAAAAGGTATAAACGTAACAATATTAACAACCTGCTCGTCGTTTCGACGAGCGGTTAGTGTTTAAGTACATTTCATACAAATTTTTTATACACTCTCTGTATATTTTCTTACAAATTTTTGCTTCTTCTGTACAGTTTTTGTCATTGGTGTCTTTTGTAATTATTGTTATGGCTTCGAGATGATTCTTGTCTGAGGAATCGATTCTGCTTGTTTTATTGGAAAAGGAAGATGTCAACGCGTTGGAGGATTTATCTGATAGCGATACAGAAACCAATGTGGAGTTTGATGTTGTAGAAACCGATAATCCAGATGAACTTTCCGATCGTGAAGACACGCATGTTCAGCTGGATAATGTGGAAATGCCATAAGCATCTCTTGTTCAATCGCAAGAAAGTTCAGTGATTAATACAGGTACTTTTGCATTCTCTAAAAGCAATATCCTTAGTAGCTCCACCCCACGTTTGGGCAACTAGCAAAGGCCATACCTCAAATAGAACAGCTGCAAAAAATATTGTTTATCTTGAAGAGGACCCGTTCGTGCCATCAGGGATATCATAGATTCCCTAGTTTTATCTGAAAATTTCTTTACTGATCAGATATTCGACGATCCTTTTACAGCAATAAGATACATTTGGAAATTGCTCATAGCTCAATGCTGCCAAAATTATATTTCTAGAACAAATGTTACGATTGATGAGCAGTTATTGGCATTCTGAGGAAGATGTAAATTTCAGATGTATGTTCGAAATAAGCCAGCAAAATACGGCGTCAAGTTGGAAATGATGTGCGACAGTGGCACAAGATATATGGTCGATTGTATATCATATCTTGGTAAAGGAACTAACACTAAAGGTTTACCTTTAGAAGAATATTTCGTCAAGAAGCTGACTCGCAGATTCACGGTTCTAACAGAAATGTTACAATGGATAACAGCCTTATAAATTGACGATTGTAGGACCATTGCGAGCGAATAAAAGGGAAATCCCTGAGGAGGTGAGGAACAATCGGTCAAGAAATGTTAATACATCAATGTTCTGTTATGATGGTGCGCTTACGTTTCTTTCGTATAAACCTAAACCATCAAAAATGGTTTACCTGTTATCGTCTTGTGATGAAGAGGGTTCAGTCAATCTCGAAACAAAGAAGCCGCATATGATCGAGTTCTATAATAGTACATAAGGTGGTGTAGACAAGTTTTACCAAATGTGCTCAACAATGTCATGCAGCAGAAAAACTAATCGATGGCCAATGTGTGTTTTTTTTGCGGCATGGTAAATATATCATGTATCAACAGCTACATAATATATTGTCACATTGCTTTTATACTGGGCCAAAATTTAATGATGCGGCGAGATTCATGAATAAGCTACATTCGTGTGGCAACGCCAAATGAAGAAAGAAACAGACATATGTTTTTGAAAAGCCAAATATTTACATAGGTATTTGTTTATTTTTTTTTTTTTTTGATTTGGCAAAGATATTAGAAAAAATAAAAATTAATAGGTAAGATGGAGAGGTTGGAAGCTGATGGCGCGAACTGGAAGAGAATTGGGGGAGACTTACAAAAAGGTAGCCATTGCTGGATTATTGCTGGGTTGGTCTTGAAAAGAAGGAGTTGTGATAAAAGTTTTGATTGTGTAAAAAGAAAATTTTTATTTAGAAACAAAAAAAAGACAATAAGTTCAACGAGAACATAAATAGAGATATTTGCAAAATTAAATAAGAAAACGTTTAAATAATAATATAAAAAAATACATATAAAAACCTACATACATAAATATATAAAATTGAAGTAAACAATTTAATAATTTGATTTAAATAAACATAAAGCCAAATTAAAAGTACAACGCATAAAATATTAAAGATATATTAAAGAAAAAGCAAAAAGAGAATTAAAAAAAATAAAATAATACAGCAAAGGCAATCAACATCATCTACTGTTCACTGGGGAATATCCGTCATCAACATATCCACGGTCCTCATTAGTTTAGTCAGCCGTTTCCAACCATCACAAGTCTTGAGCCAGAAGTCTTCTCCAAGCTGTATCAAATTTGGGTCCATTATTGGTTTTCCACCATCGCTACATCACCAGAGGTTCTCTATCGGCCAACGTGACTGGTACAGGTATTTTGACTTGGAAAAGAAACGGACGAGACAAGAACAGAATTTATGGATATATATATTTATATAGTTTGTTTTATGAAATAAATATTAGGGAAAACTTACGTTTTTTATTGTCAATCCCTTCTGCAAGTTTTTAAAGAGGGTGCGCGTAGTTTTTATTTAATATGGTTCTATAAATAAAAGGTAAGCATAATGGGACGATGATGAAATCTTGACGAAGGAGAAGTCAGGGATCCCCAAACTTTTGAACACAGGGGATCATGGTGAAGTCCACATGGATTTCGGAGGGTGGGTAAAATGAGTTGCCATAACATCAGCCAACCCCCAGAAGGTGTGTAGAAGAATGCCGCAGTAAATAGACGGTGTACGCGGTGGTGCAGTCAATCTCCATAGTTTTTGATTTTTTTTTGTTCAGTTCATTTTCGGGTCCTTTTCCTTTTTCTTCTTCTACTTTAAATTTTTGTTTTTACTCAATCATAGCTGGTATGAATTTTATTTTTGTCAGCATGTGTCATTGCCAGAACGCCGGCAAGAACCACCCCAAGACGGCGAGGCCTAGCCGGAGCAAAATGCCAGCGTGCCAGCACCGCCGCAAATCTGGCCAAACTATTCATATGGGTTTACCTCGGCAACCAAACCGCACACTTGCACAGTACAATAAAAATGGCGCACAACGTGGGGCACGAAATGGAGAGTTTTAACGTTTTGTTTTTTTTCTGCCAGTTGCTTTATCTACAGCTAGTGTAAGTCCCGGTGAGTTTGTCTAAGAGTCCTCAACGCGTAGCGACATTAGTCTGTGGTACTCAATCTGAAAAGAAACATTTTTTTTTAGTTTTGATTTCAATTACAATAGTTCAGTTCACGGCATATGCATCTTATCTTATTTTGTAAGTCCCGGAAGTTAGGGCGTTGTAGTCTCTTTCGCGTTGCGACATTTTAAGGTGGGGTTGTATATGTCGATGAACTCGTTAAGTTTTCGCAAAATGTTTTTCTGGTAGTCTGACTAGTTTGATCAGCAGGACTGTAGTTTCAGCGCTACACAGTTTAAACTTTTTGTTTTTAAATTGTATATCCATTCTAAATCCATAGTTTTTGTTGTGCTTTGAGCATTTTTTGGTCAGTAACTTGTCCTGAACTTGAATTGGCTTCAGCGTCAGAGGTTTAGTTGCGTTACAGTCAAAAGTTGCGTATAGTCAACAATAAAAAAAACCAATTGCTATTAAAACCACACACCCTGCTGCACCATCTATTTGTGAAATCTGTAAATAGAGAAAGAATAAGTATTAGGTTTTTTTCTACACATTTTGGTTATCTGTAGGCATATAAGGTGGAGTTACATACATACATACATACATCCGTTCATGCGTTGTTGGGTTTGATACTTTTTCACCTTTTAATACGTTTCTAAACTCAAGTTACATACAATGCGTTTTTTGCATAAACTCTTATGTTTAAATCAGCTGTTGTGTTTATATTTTTATTAACTAAAAACAATTTTGCCAAAATGGAAAGTAAAATTGACAGTTTAAGGGAATTTATGGAATTCATTTAGTTTATGTACATGATATTTTGTACTACAAAAATTTCAAAAATAACACAAGCATCAATAAAGGCTATGACTGACAATCAGATTTAGTCGTTCGATATGTCAAAAATTGTATGTGTGTTAAGAAAGTGTGATAATGTGGACACAAAGTGCACATGTGTGACAGATTTTTTAACAAGTGTGTCCGATTTGATAATCTTTTGAAAATTTTCATAAAATAATAGTTTCTGTGCGATCAGAGTTGCTTTTTCTAAGCAAGTATGACAGTGTGGCATCCAATAACACATTTTGTTGCGATTTTTTCATGTAGGGCAGAAAACTATCAGATTTTTATTTGACATAATCGCACGACTTTGTAGGATAGTCAGTCATGGCCTTAACCCTCTACTGCATGAGCATCGATTTTTTAATGAAAAAAATTTTTAGACCACAAATTAGTGTTTATTTAGGATGTATTTATATATTTTAGAAAGAAAAAATGTTTATAATTGGATATTTTACGAGAAAAAAAAATAAGCCATATATGGCTTTGTATGCATTCAATGCTATTTTCTAATTGCCATATATGGCTTTCTATCAGTGTGAAAAAGTTTCTCTTATCATTGTAGCACAAAAATTCTTCACATTTCTCACAATAAGTATAGGAACGGACGGACAATTATTTTGACAAAGTTGTCTCGTTTTCATCCATTTGAGAAAATGACCTATACCGTCAGCTCTAACGGAATTCAATGGAAAGTCTTGCATCTTCCTTTTTTGCTGCTGCTGGGAGTACAGTATTTGCTTGTCGTTGGTGTTGAAGGGTTAGATGGTGTGGTCGTTGGCCGTCCACGTTTTTTGGCCTTCCCAGCCTTGCAAAAATGCTCATGTATTCATTCATGCGGCATGTATTCTCCTGACTTTTTACGCCACAAAATCTAGGAATTTACAACGCACATATCAACCATATGGAAAAAAAAAATTTTATACCATTTCTTCGTACGTAGTTGAATCCTATAAAGACCAAGTAACGAATCGAGTAAATCGACTCCACCCATGTAGTTATTATAGATGCCAACAGCCTTTGGTGATTCAATTTGAATATACTTTTTCGCCTTCTTACTAAAACGAGTCATTGTCGAAACAGGTTGACTTCCAACATAAGTTGAAAGTAAATTAACCACTTTATTGTCAAACCAAGAGACAATGCTAAGACTGACTCCTTCAATTTCAGTCACTTTTTCTACAATACTACCGCGACCCAGTTTTTTCATTTCCTTTTCAGATGGGAGCTTGCAGTTAGGGATTCGATTAATTCTTACTGTGCCCAAAGACAATAAACCAATCTTCATTAGATGGACTTGAAGTTTAGGGCTGTTGAACCAATTGTCAAAAAATATTTTATAATTTTGGCCCTTTGGTACTGTTGCTGCAAGTCGTGTAACAACATTTTCGCTTACTCCCATATTAGGTGCTCCCTCCAGATATGTGTCTTTTTGGGCACCAGCAAATATATAGAAGTCGTAACTGAATCCTGAAACTCCACTCAAAACAAGATCAAATCGTCATTGAAAAAAAAATTAAAGAACTCTGCTGGTGTGTCCAGTTCCTCAATAATATCTGGGAGATTCAAAATGACAAATGACAAATGGCAAATGACTTTCTTTCCAAATTGGGGCTCTTGGTTTTTCAGGTTGTTTTTTCTTTGAAGTAGTAGGTTTCTCACAATGGTCTTCAAATCGCTCTCATCAGTTTCAGGTACAAAAATGTTGTCCTGATCCGAAAGTGGGACTCTTACTTCTTCTTCATCGGTATCGGATATATTTTCATCATCGCTTTGAAGTCCATCAGCTATTTCATTAGTATATTTCAAATTACCATAAAATGATTGTACATTAATTTTTAGGATAACTGCATGGAAGGCCATATATGGCTTCGTCAATTTTAGCAAAAAAAAGTATTTATAATGCTTACTTTTCATCAATATTATTGTTTTATTTATAAATGTAATGAACTTTTTACATAAAAAAAAATTTTTTCGAAAGAAATACCTTTCTTTTATATTAAAAATTGATGGCAAACTTCTGTAAAACTCACTTCTATTAGAACAACTGAGATGCTCGCACAAAAATTTAAAAAACAAGAAGCAAATATTGTTTTTAAATAACTACACTTTGAATTTCAGAAGAAAGCAACATAGAAAGAATGATAGATAGGACAAACATTTGCAAAAGTACCGTTACCGTATAGAGAATTCACAATAAAAGTAAAAAGCCATATTTGGCGTTGTATGCGGTATAGGGTTAAGCATCTCCTACATTGCACTTCTTTTCTTTTAATAATAAACAAACAGAGATGACACTCAGCACATAATAGTTATCGATTAGTAAAATAAAAATTTTGGTAATGAAAATATTGTGTTTAAAATTAGTTTTTATGTATGTTTTTCTTAAAAGTAATTGTAAACTTTATTTCGAATGCTTTTTCTTTTATTAAAAACATTTTTTAATACAAAAAAATGGAAAAAATGAATCCACCACACAATCAAATTTATCGATAACATCGACAAAAAAATATTATTTGTCATCCATGGCTACCAACAACAGCTGACATTTTTTCACCTTTTCTGCGATGGATACAAAAGTAGAAAGTAAACCTACTTTGCTGCGTTGATACGTTTATGCATTCTTTGCGTTTTGCCGTGTAACTTGTGACATACAATTACACTGATTCTACTTTTTGACAGATGCATAAAACGGAACAACGGACAGAACGCATGGTGTGTAACTCCAGCTATACTTACCAATGCTTACAGTTGTTCGTTCTACTTCGTTAAGTTTCGTCATCTGAAAATCCCATTATCATTCCTTATGAATATAATTGGTTTTCTGAACAAGTTTAGTTCTGTTTTTGTTATGTTTTATTTTGAAATAATTGTATTTCAATTTGATTTTTTTTATTATTTTAAAATTTATTTTATTATTTAAAATTTTTTTTTGTTATATGCACACTTATTTTATCATTCAAAATTTTATTTTATTATTTTAAATTTTTATATCTTTTTTTATTTTTTTTTTTTGCTTTCGGTTTTCTTATAAATATATTAACTTCGAAACTGATAATATAGATTTGTATGAAAAGTATTTGTCGGTGAAATTTTTTTTATATTTTGCCATTTATTTTTTTTTTTCTTTCTCAATTTAATTGTTTTTACTTGTTTCTTTACATAAATATCAACATTTTGCTTTGTTAGATGTAATTTTGAATTTTTACTATCTCGTATAGACGTTAGGAATGGTTTTAACTAGATCTGTGCGAAGCTAGCTTATGTCAGAAGGTATAGACGTTAATACGATTTTTAATATGCAAAATATACCGCGTACCACTGTGGAAACAGTCGTTTCGACTTCTGCTCCCGTTGTGACAATTTCTAGTGTGCCGACCATTACAACAACTGTGTCAGCCGCAATGCCTGCCGTACAACAGTTTATGTCGCTTGCACAAGATCGCCATAGTTTTTCAAACGAGTCGCAGTTTTCTAACAGCACTATTGTCTCGCCTGAATACAGTAGTATAACGGCAAGAAGTTTGTAACAGGCGTTTCATGAGAACTTACCGGCAACTTAGGCATCTATATCGTCCAGAAATGCAAGAACAGGGAGATACATGATAGGAGCTTTGCGTGGAGAATTCTCCCAACAAATGCAACAGTTGCAAATAACCATGCAACAAATGCGCTTAAAAAAATTAGGTCTATGTATTTTTTTTAACAACAATAGTGTTAGTGTATAGCGTTATTAATCCCAAACACATAAATTTGGAATTACACTATTTTTTTACCAACTTAATGTTTATTCAAGCACTTGAACTTGAACAAACTCGGAGGTAAAAAATACATAAAATGTTGTAGGCTAACAAAGAAATGCTAGTGTCGTTAACTTTATTTTTCTTCTCTTTATATACTAACTTACAATTAAATTACACTAATAACAAAATGCACAAGAAGTATAAATAAGTTGCTTAATATTATAAATTGCATACGTTTCATATTACAATTTTGTTTTATGATTCAGTCATTTAGCGGCTAATGACATGTTTATTACTGACCTATATTTTATGCAGCGTAAGTAAATAAAATTTAAATAAAATAACTATGTAAATAAAATTATATGAAGTCAATAACTTTTTGAATTAACCCTTTGCGGGACTGAAAACTCTCCCGCGCGTTGAACACCGTTCATATGGTGGGGTTATGGACAGCTCAGATTGAACTGATTAGAATTGAATTAAAACTAAATTGTTATTTGAACGTTGAATATTTTTTTATATGTATCACTAATTTGTTCACGTGCTGGGAACGAGTTAACCTTTTGATGATTAGTCAAGTATCTGTTATCTCGATTTCTAGGGCCCTTGGCTGAGGAATTGGCTTCACCGTTTCTTGTTCAACCTTCATGTTGTGGCATCGCGATGATAATTTCACGATTGCTAGGGCAATGATTAGCATCATTGAGAGAACGAGTGCGGTGTAACTAACTACGTGATGGTGTTGGCTATTTGAGTTGATAATTCCTGGTGTTTGGAGGAATGCTGACTCATTTATTTGTTTTTGGATTTCCTTCAAGTGGTTCTGCATAGCCGTGATTTCTCTGAGTTCTGGTGCATACTGGTTAGAGATTGATAAGGATCGGTTCATTACGTTGAATTGGGTTTTTGTAAACTGTTGAGTTGACAAGTCCGACACATTTCCGAGGCTGGTGTAGGAAGAGATTAACGTGGTAGATACTGCTTGTTGACCGAACATATGTATGAATTCATGTTTGAGAATGCAGTTTGGTTTAGTGGTTAATAGCCCAGAGCCGTCTAAATTTAAAGGTATAATTTCCTTCTCACATACTGCTGTTGCATGCGTAGCCGATGATGTCGCATATATCCATTGATTTTTGTGGGAGAGAGGTATCCAGGTAGCATTTGTTGAAAGCGTTTTGAAAAGGCAGTTTGGCATAGTTACGTTGTTGAATAAGTTGATTTCGCAAGAACAGATTTCTGCACCAAAATTGTGTTCTAGCTGAACATTATAACATATGAATGAGTTCTGATTCATGACATCACAAAAGTCCAGATGCATTGATGAAACTAAAAAATAGTGTTCACGTTTTGGGTTTATGGCTAGCATAGGACTACATGGTTCTATTACTACCATTGTGTGATTTATGAAGTTGGGAACTGGTATTAAATTATACAGCTTAAATTTCTCATGGCTTATTAGTGGCAGTGTTATGTTAAATACCACATGATCCTGAGTAAGTCCACCTTTTATTTTCATCAATTTGTACAATTCTAACAAGTCATTTTCAGATACCGGTATTTCCAAAGACTAAGACATATGGATCTTAATTTGCCTTATTTCAGCTTCCAGCTGCCTTGGTGTTAGTAACAGTGGATTTATTTTTCCATGGTGAATGTCAGTTAGCACGTCCAAAATGCATGTTTGCATTTTGCGCAATTGGCTTGCAACGAGTGACAGCTGTACTATGCCTGAATTGAAGAGCTGATTTAACTTGATCTGATATAATTCTTCGTTTCGCGCCTGTTCGTTCTTATTTATTTCGTTTATTTTTATGAGAATATTATTAAAATTGAGTTTAGTGGATGCTTGATCTTGTTTAATGATGTTCATCGTGGAATTGACTACCGAAGTTTGATCCCTTAGAAGTGTCAGAATAAATGAATCGTTTTCTTGTAATTTGGTTATAGTCGCTGACATTTGTTTCGCATATTCGGAGTCGAGCACCCCAAATAATGAATTCGCGACATTTCCAACGAAGTCAACGGCTCCTCTTTTACTCCGTGATTTTTGTAGAAGCCTGTTCTCGAACGTTAAGTCGGTTATCATATCTTGGAGGTGGTCTACCATGGTTAAACATGCTGTGTTTGGATCTATTTTCTTACAGAGCTGGCATAGTGAGGAACTCCCGTTAAGCAAAAGTGCTGTGTTAGTCCAATACGTCGAGAGATCATAATATACGAACAAATTCCACTGGCTGGTAGCAACAGCAGTTGTGCCTATTTATTCGAAGTGAATTCCTACCTTAGTTGTAAATTTTTCAATTTTGATTGGTGTTGCAAGTGCTGCGGTAACATGAGCATCACCGCTAGCATTGTAATAAAAGCTGAATTGTGTGTGAGGCGTACTCGGTTGGCTACAGGTTTTTTTGTTTGATTTTCGTCAGATACAGTGGTTGCTTCATCAGTTCTGTTTCTTTTTAGTTCTTGTTCTATGTGCTGGTCATTCTCGATAGGAAGAAGAGCAAGACGATGTACTGCCCGTTTGAATGTACCAGTTGCAGTCTTAACATCGGCTACACGGATTGCTCCATCGATGCCATGGTAGACATGTGTTATTCGTCCCAGTGACCACTTCATTAGCGGAGTGTTATCTTCTTTTATGATGACCATATCTCCTGGTTTGATATTGGGGGACGACGTTTTCCATTTGTGTTTTTGTTGCAATTCGTGTAGGTATTCACTGGTCCACTGCTTCTACAATTGGTGTTTGATTTGGGACACCAGTAGCCATCGGAAAAGGAGTGACATTTCCTTGTCGCTACTCTCACAGTCAACTTCTGTGGTAAGACCTTATCCAATCAATAAGTGTCCTGGAGTCAATGCGGTGAAGTCGGCCGGGTCGCTAGACAGAGGTGATAGAGGTCGAGAATTTAGTATTGCTTCTATTTCCACAATTACTGTCTCTAATTCCTCGTATGTCAGAGAAGCTGAGGCAACGCTCCGAAGCAAATGATATTTTTCTGATTTTACTGCGGCCTCCCATAATCCTCCGAAGTGGGGGGCTCTAGGTGGAATAAAATTAAACTTTATTCCTTTTGTGCTGCATGTTGATACAATGGTTTCTTGAGCATTTTTGGAGTGAACTGAGTTAACAAGTTCTGACAATTTGTTGTTAGCACCAACAAAATTTGTTGCATTGTCGCAGTATATGTTCTGGCAACGCCCTCTCCTTCCGATAAATCTTTTGAGCGCTCCAATGAATGCGTCAGTAGATAAGTCACTTAATAGCTCAAGATGAATAGGCTTTGTTGCAAAGCAACAAAATACGGCAAGGTATGCCTTCGTTGGTTTTTTTCCTCTCACCTTATAATGGATCCAGAGCGGGCCACAATAATCAACGCCTGTATTGATGAACGGCGTGATTCTTGCCTTCGGAAGATTTCCCATAATCTGTTCGCAAAGTTGGGGACGAGCCTTGTTGCATCGTATGCATTTTTGGACAATAGATCATGCGGTTATTTTACCCTTTACTGGCCAGAACCTTTGTCGCATGATTGTTAATAACGTTTGTGGGCCGCAATGTTTGTTCTCTTCGCGGACAGACCTGAATAGCATTTTGACCAGGGTGTCATTGTATGGAAGCAATATTGGATGTTTGGTATCGTATGGTAGTGATGATTCTTGTAACCGTCCTCCCACGCGAAGCGTATCCTTTGCATCCAGGAATGGTGAGAGACTGCTGAGTAAACTGGATTTTGTAACTTCATTGCCCTTTTCGAGTTGTTTTATTTCTGATTGAAAATCGACCTTTTGTATTGCTCTACTAATAATCACAAGTGAGTCGTCGCATTGCCTTTTGCGTTCTTGAATTGTTTATAAATCTGACCACATAGGCCAGGATTCTTTGCAAAGTCCTAAATGAGTTTTTGTGTGGTAGTTTGTAGATCATATCACTGTCGGTATCTGCTATTGCTGTTAATGCTACCTTCTTCATTTCACTGTTGCTCATAGTGGAGGGTCGCAGCTGAAATTTCGGTGGCCACACTTCTTTCTTTCCATGAAGGAAGATTGGCCCGTGAAACCATAATCGACATGTGGGTAAGTTGAATGGTTGAAGTCCTCGTGATAATATGTCAGCCGGATTGTCTTTCGATTTAACGTGACGCCATTGTTCTGCGAATGTTAATGATTGAATGGTTGAGACCCTGTTGGCGACAAATGTTTTGTATGATGACGACTGAGAGTGTATCCATGATAACACTATTTCAGAGTCGGTCCATAAGAGAATAGGATCGTCTTCCACCCTTAAATCAACCTTCACTCTATGCGCAAGTTTAGCTGCTATGACTGCAGCACATAATTCTAACCGGGGTAGTGTTTGATTTTTTAGGGGAGCCACTCTTGATTTTGCACACAGTAGCCGCACGACTACTCGTCCGTCTTTTAAAACTGCACGAATGTAAGCTACTGCACCAAAGTCCTTCTCCGACGCGTCTGCAAATACATGTATCTGTATGTTCACGGGCTTTTCACCATTGTATATATGTCGTGATATTTTGAAGTTGTTCAAGCTCTCCAACTTATCTCTAAAAGATCTCCACGTGATACGTAGCTTCTCTGGTAGTGGTTCATCCTATTCTAATTATGTTGCCATAATTGCTGAATAAATAGTTTTGCCTTAACAACGATAGGAGCGAGGAGACCAAGAGGGTCAAACAGTTTTGCAAGGTCAGAAGTTGCCGTACGTTTTGAGATCACTTTATGCTGACTAGGGTTCACCTTGACGCAAAAGTGGTCGGTTTTGGGAATCAATGATAAGCCCAACGTTTTTACTGTTTTGGCGTTGTCATCTTTGAAATCTAAGTTGACATCTATGTCACCCTGTGGTATATCCTTTAGTAATCTTGGATTATTTGAGCACAATTTCCTCAAATTAAAACCATGTTTTCTCAAAATAGATATTAGTTCCTGTTGTGTTTTTAATGCTATGTTGAGACTGTCTGAGCCTTTTCTTTTCTGAGAAGTTTTCTTTTAACATTTGTGCGCCCAGTGGGTAACACGCTGAATTTTCTTCTGCTACTCGTCGTAAGCATTTCGTAGCAAGATATGGAGCTGCTCGTGTCACTGTGTTCAGCCATATTTTGTAAAGACATATTTTGGCATACGGAAAGGAAGGAGGATAGAAAATAGTTCGCTTTGAACTGTTGGTCCGGTGTACATTAAGTACACAGTAAGAGGTTTTTGCCGATGCATCAAACACCACTCTGAGTTTTGTCGTGGTACTGTCAGGTTTTAAAACACAATGGTGTGGAATAAAATATTTCGGATTTGGCATGAAGTCAATGTTTACCTTTTCCATGTGCCCTAATAGTTGATATTCTCTCATGAATTGGACATATTTTCTTTGAGTGTCTTCATTCTTTTGAAGTCGTTGTTCTAGGCTGATGAACCTGTTGTATGCCATTTGGCGAGATTTGCCTAGGTTCTCTCGGAATGGAAGGCTGACTATAAACCGATCATTTAAGTTTTTCTGTACATTCAAATTTAAGTGTGCTTCACATAATTAGTCCGACGGGGACATGGCTTCTTCTGTTGTTTGTACGTCGTCGAGCTTCCATAATTTCTCAATTGCATGTTCTAGTGACGTTTCACTATCGACGATGGCACACGTCATTGATAATGATGTAAATATCAATGTTGTGATTTGGTTGCACTGGAATGATGGTGGGGAGAACAAATGCATCAAAATTTGTTGAAAACCCATTATTTATGGACAGCATTTCCATATTTACCCACTGTGATGCTCTTTTTCGAGATGAGCCCACCCCGTCAATGCACAATGAGGAATTTGTTGTTGAGAGCTTTAATTTTCTGATCAGCCGTTCAGTCACAATATTTACTTGCGAGCCTGAATCAAGTACAGCCCTGACCTCTTCTGATGATCCATTTGCAGCCTTGACGATGACCCTTGCCGTGGCTAAGAGTGCGTAGTTATGATGTTTCGCTAAACAGTGTGTCGAGGTTGATGCTGAAACAACTGTGACAGCTTTAGCAGGCGCTGCCTCGGGTGTTGTATTTTGAACTGGATTAGATAAGCTTAACGTCTTCTGTGCACTTATTTGTCCACTTGGCAGATGTAATAAAGTGTGATGTTTTTTTTTCGCATTTCCTGCAACAGCCATGAGTACAAGTTTTAGCCACATGGTTGGCCTTGAAACAATTCACGCATCGCTTCTGTTATTGAGTCCACCTTAATCTTTCGGATTCTGCCATTGCCAAAAACCGCTTACATTGGAAAATTAAGTGTTTACCATTGTTGCATAGATTACAATTATTGCGGTTACCTTCCATGGATGCTACCGACGAAACCGCTCTGCTTGTGTGTTGATGGCTACCTGGTTTTACCTTGTGTCCGATCGACTCCAAGGCTTCAAATTGCGTTTCTAAGAAAGACAGTAATTCTTTAACTGTAGACACTTCCTTTGGTTTTATTAATGATTGTATAAAACGAATGTATAAAATGTGATCTAGTTTTTTCATTAGTATTTGGATAAGCATGGCATCCCACGACGAGGTGTCGATATCCAAGTTGTTTAATGCTAATAGGCATTCTCTTGTAGTGTCATGAAGGGCCTTGATGGAGCTAGTGGCACTTGTCCCTTTTGGTTGATTTATAATTTTTTCCACTAATGTGGCTACTAAAACTCGTTTATTATTAAAACGGTCGTGGAGAAGCGTCCACGCTGTCTTATAGTTTTCTTCTGTTAAAGCTAAATGGCTAATGAGTTTCCCAGCTTCCCCCGACACATTGTTTTTTAGGTACCACATCTTCTGGACATTTGGAAGCGGTTGTTTATCCACCATCTCTAGGAATAATTCATAGAATTGTCGCCAATTCAAATAGTCTGCATCAAATTTGGGTAATGTTACTTTTGGTAACGGTAACGAGTTATGTGTTGCAGAGTTGCTTCCGATTTGATTTGATACTGTAAGTTGTATTATTTGATGTTGGACAGCATCCTCTAGATTATTATATTGTTCTTGTTCTAGACCTAACTGTGATGGATCTTCCGTTTTTTTCCATAACTCATCGTACAAGTCTTGAATTTGATTCCAGTGGCATTTTATTGTTTCCTCATTAATTTTGTAGAATTGTTGGGGAAGGTTTTCCCCGGGTAACGACAAACCTTGCAGGAGTCGAGTTAGTGCCATCATCCGGGCAGTTATTCTTCTTACCAGTCCTTGGATTACTTCACCTCCTTGGCTGCAACGGTTGGTTGGATCTATCTAATACCTTTTCTCTACTGGCTGGTGTTGGCTTAGTACCCACCTTCAGTTTTCTTATATTTTCTTCAATATATTCTGCAGCAGCACTGTAGTCTTCACCGATAGATTTGTATAAATTGCCCACTATGCAGGGGTCGTCCTTGCTCACCGTGGAATCCCTTCGAATAATGTTCTCGGTTTTTTCAAATTCTCGCCATAATATTGATAGCTCCTTGTATTTGGTTGTATAGAATTCTTCATTTCTTCTGTCGAGAGGAGCCTTTTTAATACTACTTATGAGCTTCGTAATTTCGCTAGCCTTCTCTTTTTGAAGGCTTTTAAGATTTTTTATATTCGTCATGGTGCGTCTTTTTTTTTGTAGTTGAATCGACGCTATTGACTATGGACTGATTTTTTTGTAGGATATGCTTTGAATTATTAAAATTCCTTGCCACTGGGGGGAATTTGAAATATATATTTTGATGAATTAAGGGCGCTGTGTCTCTTTGCGTACAGAATACATCTGATGTTGCGCGTTCTTTGCACCAATAAGTTACTCAAGATCCTTACCGTTGTTGGGGGAATCTTGAACTTAATAGTTTTTTTTTATTGGGGTCACCAAATGTTAGTGTACAGCGTTATTAATCCCAAACACATAAATTTGGAATTACACTATTTTTTTCTTTTAACTTAATGTTTATTCAAGCACTTGAACTTGAACAAACTCGGAGGTAAAAAATACACAAAATGTTGTAGGCTAACAAAGAAATGCTAGTGTCTTTGACTTTATTTTTCTTCTCTTTATATACTAACTTACAATTAAATTACACTAATAACAAAATGCACCAGAAGTATAAATAAGTTGCTTAATATTATAAATTGCATACGTTTCATATTACAATTTTGTTTTATGATTATAACGCGTGACATAAAGAATACATAAGAATGGATGATGTTGAACAGGTATTGTGATGTAGCGGGCACACACTTAAAACCGGCGTTATTACTCGTCGAAAATGGGGGGGTTCAGAACCTCTATACCTGGTTACCACACTGTCACGGTATAAACTAAATTTTATTATCTGGTGTGCCATCATATGTCTAAATTAAAATTCAAATAGTTCTAGTTTTCTTTCATGTTGCTATATATTATTGCAACAAATCACCCACCCAACCATGATAATATTAACTCAAAACTTAAATTAAGTAATATCCCATTTAACAAGCAGAAATACCTAAATTAAATCATCAAACGGATGTAACACACTCTCTTAAGCAAGCATATTAATTATAAAATTATTAATATAAAAAAAATTATACAAAAACAAATGTATTTTCAATAAAGGGTAATTATTTACATGCATAAAATAATATGGTAAAAAAACTTTCCGAAAAAAAATGTGTATATGAATTTAATTAAAAAGGAAAGCAAATAAACAATAATAACTAATGTTTGAAGACAAAAAAAATAATATATAATAATACAAAACAGGGTACCAGCAAAAATAAATTAACCAAATTTTCATGCAATATTAAAAATAAAAAAAATAACAATTACAAGAACTGATAAAAATAAAAATATTTTGACTGGTCACCTCAAACAAAAGCAATAAATAATAATAAAAAAAAACTTACTCATCATACAACTTAACTCCACCATCAAAAGATCTTTAGATGCTGCTGGTTCGATATTGATGTTGTTAATATTTAAGATTCTCTTAAAAGAACAATTGTTGCAGGAAAAATGTTTAGAAACAAAAAAAAATTTTATCCGAAATTAAAACAATAAATAACAAAATATGTACACAAATATGCAACAACAATAAAAATAACAGTTATGATTTTTTTTTACTTTACATTATCATTTTGCATGAAGAAAAAAAAAAATTAAAACTTACACAATAGAAAACGGTAAAATAAATTATTTCTTTTTCTTTCTTAATAACTACACAATATTATAACAATTTTTCGCATTTAAATGAATTTTTCTTAATTTTTATAATTCTATATATTATTCTTTAGATTTTTTCACTTTCACTTCTTTTATATACATGCATAAGTAGCTCAAAATTTCTTCTTATCGTTGATAGCTACATTTAATTTTTTTACTATAATTTTAACAATTTTAACATATTCATGTATAATTGTCTAAGAATAATCTTTCGTTCATCACTACACAATCATTAGTTTCATTAGATAACAAAAAACTAAGTCATTTACTATTGAATTTTTTCCTTTTTCTTTTTTTACTTGCACAAACACTGGCTTTAAAACAACTGAAGTTTCAATATGCAAGAGAATGTAACCATAGGCAATTAAGTTGTCAATTAAGTCAATTTCGAGATTTTAAGAGAAAATTGAAATGATGTATATAAAAAGGTGCCAAACCTGTATTAATGTGAACAAAATAATCAGATTTTATATCATAATCATAATAAATAATAGCAATTAAATTACCCTATAAGAGATGGCACCACAGGCCTTAAGTAAAAAAAATATGGTCCAAGTACCATAGATGAAATATTGAGAATATTTCACAAACCCGAAAATGTTATTTAATATTTTGACAACAAAATGATGATAAAAAATAAACAATTATGTACCTGATAAACTCAAGCCAAACTTTAAAAGAAAGATAATTTATATATATATTTTTCTTCTAGTTATTTAACGTTTGCCCAATATCTCGCAAATAATTAATTCTAAAAAAAAATCAAAATAATTTAAACGAACCATATCTCCATACTGAGTTTTACTTACAGGTCTTTATTTCTATCGAAGGTACTTCTTAATAAAGAAAAAAAAATTAAATTTAAATGTTTTCCCAACTGATGTAAAACAACTATTTCTCCACTAATACTTTAAACTTTATTAGAGCAACTACGTTTCCCAAATGGCGCAAATCTTAGTATTTTGTTACCAAGACAGGTCGTACAGTCTTATTATTTGGCACAAATTTAATTTCTTTCCAATAAAAACAAAAATAAACAATAAGATAAATGTCAATCGCACAACTAATATACTAAAGTGGTTAAAGCAGCTTAAAATGCAGATGGCATTAACAAAATGAGAATTCAAAAATAAAACAAAAAACTATAAAAAACTTTTTCAAAAACCCAACCAACAATTTTTTTAATTTTGAATTTATTTTATTTTTCTAATCCCTTGAAATGCATATAAGCCAGCTTAAACCCAACAACCAAATAAATATAACTGAAAAATTATGGGAGCATATCCAAAAAATTTGGTAAATTGTTTTAAACTAAATTCGATCCTAAGCACGTTACATGATTCAGTCATTTAGCGGCTAATGACACGTTTATTACTGACCTATATTTTATGCAGCGTAAGTAAATAAAATTTAAATAAAAGAACTAAATTAAATTATATGAAGTCAATAACTTTTTGAATTAACCCTTTGCGGGACTGAACAAATAGTGTTATATTTATGTTTTGCCAAAGAAAAAGAGGGTTTTTTGTTTGTTTTTAAATAAATTTTATATGTTTACGATCTCTCTATTATCTCAAAATAATAGTGCTTTTTTAAAAACTGTATTACAATAAATATATTTACAATAATATAAAAATACGTTGTTTATGTAATAGCAAACTACAGGCTAAAAGTAAATATGTATTAAAAATGTAAATTATATATATTTACACTCGATTTTATACACCCCAAAAAGTGTTCGTCGTAACGACGGCTAGTTATTTTTAAAGAGGTAGACTTGAAGGTTATGTGTGTGGGGTTAAAAGACACATTTCAGTGATTGCTTAAAAATCTCTTATAATTTCTAAGTTGATACAAGGTTTTAAACTGTGATATTAGTAGTTTCATTATTATATTATTCAGATTTTAATTGTTGTAATACTATATGTAAATTCTCTTAACTCTGTTAACGATATTGATAAAATTAATAAGTTTTAATAAAGAAATAATTAATAAAAAAAATTTTAAAGTGTATTTGTCGCTTTTTTATGTGTCGTCTGTTTCTTTCATATTCGAAATATATTTTAATATCAGACATTGTTGTTCAAACAAATGTTCTGACAACGCTGTTTAAACAAGAACAAAACATCGACCATAGCGTTTTACACCAGGCATATTCATTAATGCACCAAAGATTGTTCGTTGTTCGAACAATTCGATGGCTGGTGTAGACTGTATATAATAGAATTAGGAGGGTTCGCTAATACTTTATTTTACAACTATGATAAAAGAAAAAAACTAAAATTTTCTTCTTCGAATCACAATGTTTGTTTTTTGCTTGTGCGTCATCAACACTGCTTTCTATATAGATACGTGTCAGTAAATTTTAAATTTATTAAATAAAGTATGCATACGGTTTTAACGAGAGGAAATGCAATTATTGCCTATACATTATCCGTTTTAGCTTGTTTAACGTTTTGCTGTTTTATATCTACGGTATTCTTAGACTACAGAGTTAAGTCTAACATAAACACCGCTAAAATCTTGGTGTAAGTTTTTAACAATTGTAAAATTAGACCCTCTTTAATAATTATTTTAGTAAAAATGTTCCAGATTATGGTGCCTTAAGAGAAAAACATGACTTGGGCTTTATAACTTTTGATTTGGAGACTAACTTAACAAGTTTGTTCAACTGGAATGTTAAGCAGTTATTCATTTTTTTGACTGCAGAATACAACACAGCAAATAACGTGTTAAATCAAGTTGTCTTATGGGACAAAATAATACGCAGAGGTGAAAATGCTATACTTGATTTCAAAAATATGAACACAAAATATTATTTTTGGGATGATGGAAATGGTTTAAGGTAAATATATTACACAATGGCGTTATGCAAACTGACTAAACTGAAATTAGATGTGCAATAACAATACAAAGCAGATGCTTGTACAAAACTTGGCCATCAATGTATTCAATTTAAGGTGACTGTCGCCATAACCATAGAAGCCAATTGAATTTTGGTTTCTTATGGCTAAAAGTATAAGGTGATAGCAATTCGGACATAATTTTCCAAAAATATTTTTTTATATAAATTTTGACCATTGTTAATTGAAGAATTTAGAGAATGTATAAAATGGTGACATGGAAAGTAGCAGCTGATGAATTGAGTTTGATATACCATTGGCATATTGAGGGAGCTGTTTTTAATGCTTTTTACAATCTTTGTTAGTGTTCTTTGCAAATTTTAAATTTTTAGTACAGTTCTATTGTTAATTCTTAGTAAGCAGTTGTTTCTTGTATTGAGCTTGAGATCACTTTCTTTTATAAAAAATAGTTATAATTTTAGTTTCCGATTTTTCGCTACCACATTGGGTAGATATTAGAATTGTTCAAAAAACAAATTTGTTTTTTATAAAAAAGGCGGGAAAATAAAATTATAACTTTTATAAAAGAAAGTGATCTCAAGCTCAATACAAGAAACAACTGCTTATATAAATTAAAAAGATCGAAAATATTCATTTGTTAATTCTTAGTTGTTATTTTTTCAATGATAACTAAGGATTTTCCCTTTTACAGAATGTTTACACCATGTATAACAGTATACATACTGATAAAATATGGTTTTATTCTCATTTGCAAAAAAAAATATGGCTATATCTCTCATTTGGAAAAATTTTATATATGACCTTAACTCTCAATGATTGAGCAATAAGACCATTGTGGCTTTATCTCCCATTCAATTGAGCAATAATGCCATCATGGCCTTATCTCACAAAGTATTAAAGCACCCGCCAAATTATGTTGTCCCGAGAACTAAATATGTTAGCAAAGTTTTAAGTTTGATCGATGTACTGAATATATAAAAATTACAGTGGAATACTTGGCGTACTTTTCAGTTTGTATGGAAAAAGGTAAAAATAATAAAAAAAATAATATGCCAAAACGATTTATTTAATATTTGGCACTCAAAATAAATTTTTGCAAAGATAGCAGTATTTATTATGAATGGTCGAATGGTCAGGTTGAGCACGTCAACCAAAATATTTTAAATTATCTCCGTACTGCCAACGAGGAGCCGACAGACTGGGATAGAAGTATACATAGCCTTCAATGGTCGATAAACTCGCAAGAGAATTCGACAACAGGTTTTTGTCCAAAAGAATAATTTATTAATTTTAACCCAATTAACGTTAAGCAGAATCAGTTTCTGACTGCTATACAAGATGACGTGGCTGCGGAAAATCCAATAAACATCGACAGATAGCACGATTTGGATGTTCGAAACATTTAACAGGCATTGATAGCAAACATACTCAGCCTACAATATTCATATAGCGAGCAAATTAGAGCCTTGGCATAGTGGTCCGTATATGATTACCAAGGTACTCGGAAGAGACATATCTAAGTGAAGACATTTCCGGTCTCCAGATAACTAGTCGTATGTTTTTTCAATTTACAGTTTCGTTAAAATGAAAAGATGGTGCAGTGGCTAGCCTAAAATTGATAGCGATGGCGAAAAGGAAGTCGAGGACGACTTAAATACAGGAATAACTGAGCTGTCAAGTTAAGAAAATACTGCCTTCGTATTTGATAAAACTCTGTTTTATTAAAACTGTGTAATTTTTAAATCTAACCAAAGAAAGAGATAGTACCTTTGACGACACCATCGTGATAGGAATGATATGATTTTGAAGTGACGTTTCAGCCATTTGTAATGTGTCATGATCTGTCTTTTTTTTTCATTGTATTCAGTAGTGCTTACAATTTTATTATGGAGATATATACACAAGAACAACGTTTGCAAATTATTCAGTATAATCGTCAAGTGTGCTCGCTATTCGTTGAATTATTGAAAATTTTGAGCTTACATTTCTTTACATAATGTTAAAGTGCCAATAAGACACCTTAAAGCTGGATTCACCCATAAAATGTTAGTTCAGAACAAATTTTTTTATATTGAGTTTGATGTTTTACTTTTGAGAGAGAGAGAGAGAGATTATTTTGTTCAGAAAGATTTTTCTTGAATTGGTTTAATTTTAATTCTTGTTCAGAAGTAACTGAATTGGGATGCCACTTTTTTGCAATATTTTGCATACACAAATATTTTATTTTCGATTTTTTTTTATAAATTTCTTTTGCAAACAAATTGACTATGCACATCAATTAAAAATAATAATTTTAGTTTTCTCCTATCCGACATTTTCTTCACATATATTTTAATGAAATAATTTACGTTTGTATTTATTTACATAGTTTGCTAGCGGTGCTGTCACTTTGTACAACTGTTTGCATTTTTATATTATATGGCAGCTTTATTTTTTCGGACAATTTTTCTTAAATGGGTGAACCGCTCTGCAAAAACTTTCAGTAAAAAATGTTATTATCCGGAAAAAATTTTGTTCAGAACAAATGGGTGAGGTGAATTCACCTTAATTGACATTTTGGTGTGGTTTTTGGTCAGGTGGAATCATCAGTCCGTACTTCTTCCGAAACGAAGCTGGTAACATCGTTACTGTCAATGGAGAGCGGTACAAATCGATGACAATAAAATTGTTATGGCCGAAATTGAAAGAAGTTGATCTCTATAACATTTGGTTACAAAAAGAAGTTGCTACGTGCCACACATCAAAAGCGACAATTAAATTAGTGCGAGAACAGTTTTGAGATTCGATTATTTGAAGAAATTGTGATATTGAATGGCTTCCAAGAAGTTGTGATTTAACACCATTAGACTTTTTCTTGTGGGGTTATTTTAATTCATTGGTCTTTTGAAATAAAATACTCTCAAACATACAGCTTGATTTGGTGAAAAAAGTGCTCATTAAGTTGTAACATAAATAGTAGTTTAAAAATTACATATGAGTACACCGATAAAGAGTGCTGATGATAAAATCGTATCTGGTTTCGAAGATGCATTCCACTAATATCGTAATTGTTTTTCAATGATCTTTAATGATTACATTTATTAAATTAAATAATGTTTTACGAAGTTTAATAATAGAAAAATTTACTTAAGCCAGAATAAATATTATCTTTATATATAAAAATGAATACCTTTTTCCCTTGGTCACGGCATCACGCGTGAATGGCTGGACCGATTTCACTAATTCTTTTTTTGTTGTGTTTGTTATTATTAGGAGAACGTTCTTATGTAAGACAAGTAAGAACACTTTATTCGGCTGTGCCGAATCTTTTATACCCACCACCAATTTTGTGTACATTTAAAGGACAATATTTATTATTTTGTTAATCGCTATGGAACAATCTCTTTATAATAAAATATGTATCATTTTCTTTGTAGAGGGTGGTTAAATTTTAAGGGCCCATGTTGAAGGTGAACTACACCTAGTCTTAAAATTTGTTTTCAGCATTTCACTTGACATTTCTCAATCTCAAACTTACTCAATTTGATCCGTGGAAAGATACGCAAATGAGCAACGCTTTAAAGTTATTCAGGTTTCTTATAAAAATGGGCGTTCAAATCAAAATGCATTTTGTGCTCTTTGTAATTCTTTTGATCAACATAATCGTTCAAATTCGTCCACAATCGGGAGAATTGTAACAAATATTTAAATTTCTGCAAAACAGGTCTGTATAAAATGTTAGAAAATCTGTGAATGCCTTCTTAGTGCGTTGAATGGGAACCATTGCTGGTTTTTGTGATAGTGTGGCAAAAGAGCAGTCAACCTCGACTCATCATCATGCCCAACAATTGATCATCAATATTGTCATTAAAAATTTGGACCATCAGATAGTGGAGTGGTGCCAAGGATGGGGGGGGGGGGTCATTTGGCCGATATTTTGTTAAATACATAATTGAACCATACAAATACTATAATTACAAAAAGAAATAATAATATCCTAAATAATTTGTGTTTTATTTAACTTCAATATCGGTCCTTAAAATTTAACCACCCTTTATAACTTCGATATGCTACTAAAATGCTTTTGTAAATGTAGTCTTTCAATGAAAGTGGGCGTGTCAATAAAGTTTCTGCTAATAAATACAACTTAGATATTTCAATATAGTCCTTTATTTTCCCAAAAACTTTGTCAATAGAGAAATTACATGAATTTAAGATAAACCGTTATATGAGAGGTAGGCGTTAAAGTGGGCGTGTCACCTAAACTTTTTGGCACAACAATTACATTGATTAGAAGGATATACGTAGCAAATTTCATCATTATACCTCTAATTTTGGCGGTTTTATGAGCTTTTAAATTTTATTAACGGTAGATAACGTGAAAAGTGGGCGTTATAGTAGGCATGTCAAAGTTATTTTTACGAATGAGTACAACTTAGGTGTGCCCTTTATCATTCCAAAATCTTTATTAATAGAGAAATTATATGAATTTCAGTTAAAACGTTATATGGGAGGTGGGCGTGGCACCTTAATTTTCTGGCACAGTAATGATATTGCCTAGGGGGATATACGTAGAAAATTTTATCATCATATCTCTAATTTTGGCGGTTTTATGAGCTTTTAAATTTCATTAACGGTAGATAACGTGAAAAGTGGGCGTTATAGTAGGCGTGTCAAAGTTATTTTTGCGAATGAGTACAACTTAGGTGTTTCAATATAGCTTTTTATTATTCTAAAATCTTTATTAATAGAGAAATTATATGAATTTTAGTTAAAACGTTATATGGGAGGTGGGCGTAAAAGTGGGCGTGGCACCTTAATTTTCTGGCACAGTAATGATATTGCCTAGGGGGATATACGTAGCAAATTTTATCATCATACCTATAATTTTGGCGGTTTTATGAGCTTTAAAATTTCATTAACGGTATATAACGTGAAAAGTGGGCGTTATAGTAGGCGTGTCAAAGTTGTTTTTGCGAATGAGTACAACTTAGGTGTTTCAATATAGCCCTTTATTATTCAAAAATCTTTATTTATAGAGAAATTATATGAATTTTAGGTAAAACGTTATATGGGAGGTGGGCGTAAAAGTGGGCGTGGCACATTGATTTTCCGTCACAAAAAAGCGTCTCACCAAAATAAAGTGTGCAAAATTTCAGAGTCGTACATTCAATTTTGTTGCTTTTATGACGTTTTTGTTTTTAAATATACCGAAAAATACACTGTGCGGTATAAATTTTCGTACATTTTGATCGATAACTCTTTTCCTAATTCATAGATTTAAGCGATTTTCGGGGACAACTATTCTTTTGACTCGATAAATATATATTCGGAGTTTCATGACTCTACGTTTATGCGTCTGGACACAATTCCATTTTATTCGATGTGCGAAGGACACAGTTTTTTTGACCTACTCTTGCTTTACGAGCTATAACTCTTCCTAATATTCCGATATAGCCCATTTTCAATACTAAACAAACCTTGTCTATAAGAAAGATTCTGGCAAAATTTGAGCCCCCTAGCTTTTTCGGTGCGACCTCTATCGTGCTTTCAACAGACGGACGGACATAGCTAGGTCGTCATCAAATCAAACCCTGATTCAGAATATATATACTTTATGGGGTCTAAAATGGATATTTCGATGTGTTATAAACGGAATGACAAAATGAATATACCCCCACCATTTTTTTGGTGGCGGGTATAAAAATAATAATAATGTGTCACTGGCAGTAATATTCACGTAGTTGACATTAAAACAAAGAAACGTATTTTACATGCTTATTGCAAATATATCGGTCGGAGTTGGTCTTTGGTCGGAGTTATAATAACAAAACACCTACATAATTCATTTACCATTTCTTAGTGTACTTTCCAATGCACAAAAAAATTAATTTAAATGTAAACAGAATTTGACTTTAAAATAAAACGAGCCAAAAACAGTTTGCTTCGTAACATCACCTTATGTAAATTCGCCTTATTCAAAACGATTATTAAAATCGATCATCAATTTGTCAGTTCATGAGAACTTTATTTATTTATTTTTTTTATTTAAAGCTTGGTAACCTAGCCTCTAGGCCATAATCGGCTACAAACTTCTACAAAAAAAATTACAATGATTTTTACTTAAACTACAAAAATAAAATTCAATAATTTTAAATATAAATACAAAGGAATTAAAAATATAATGACAAGAAAATTGCACAGAAAATAAAGGGTGTTTTTTTAAGCCCGTAGAACTTGAAATTGTAAAAAAATAACACAAAAAATTAAATTGTAATCAAAATTTTTTTTTTATTCGAAAGATCAATACGTGACATTAACATTTGAAAATGATTTCGGGCATATGGGCACCGCGGCTGTTCTTGACGAAGCGCATTCTGGACGTCCAATTTTGGGCCACTTTTTCGAGCACTGCTGGCCGTATGTCACGAATAACACGAACAATGCTGGCCTCCAAGGCGTCAATTGTTGCTGGTTTATCAGCATAAACCAGTGACTTCACGTAACCCCACAAGAAATAATCGAGAGGTGTCAAGGCGCACGACCTTGGAGGCCAACTGACAGGTCCATTTCTCGAAATCAACTTATCGCCAAATTTTGATTTCAATAAGTCGATGGTTGCGGTCGCCGTATGGCACGTAGCGCCATCCTGTTGAAACCACATCTCCTCCGGATCAATGTCATCCATATTTTCAAACAAAAAATCATTGATCATGGTGCGGTAACGATCTCCATTGACCGTAACGCGAGCTCCGGCCTCATTTTTGAAGAAATAAGGTCCGATGATGCCACCAGCGTGAAAACCGCACCAAACGGTGCATTTTTCTGGATGTAATGGAGTCTGTAGGGTCTCTTGTGGATTGGTCTCGCTCCATATGCGGCAATTTTGCTTATTAACAAATCCGTTAAGCCAAAAATGTGCCTCATCGCTGAACACAATTTTGCGATAAAACAACGGACGTCCAGAATGCGCTTCGTCAAGAACAGCCGCGGTGCCCATATGCCCGAAATCATTTTCAAATGTTAATGTCACGTATTGATCTTTCGAATAAAAAAAAAATTTTGATTACAATTTAATTTTTTGTGTTATTTTTTACAATTTCAAGTTCTATCGGGCTTAAAAAAACACCCTTTATAAACCAAAATTAAGGCAAAGATTGAAATATGTACATGGATAGAGAATGGTCATTCAACATAAAGCAAGTCAAGTCAATGCAAAAAGAATAATTTAGTTGAAGCAAAAAAATATAAAGTATGTTAATAAAGATTCAGAATTAAGAACTATTTTCAGACAGCTCGCGAAAAAGTTTTTTTCTAAAGGAATCAATATTAACATCGAACGTCCTTAAAGTGTCCGATAACCTATTATAAGTTCGTGCCACTCTCACACAAAAAGATCGTTTCAAAATTAAGGTCAATCTTGGTATGATCAACTGTCTTTTTCTATTGGATCTAAAAAACTTAACTAAAGTAGGTAGGTAGGTAGGAAAGGATTCCAACTCATCGTGTAATCGTTTACCTAACCACTTTAGCCTGTGATTCTGTAGCCTTGGGCAGTGACAGAAAATGTGTTCCACAGTTTCCAGCTCCTCATCTTCACACATCCTGCAATAATCCGGAGTGTCGCGATCCAATTTACTAATCCTAGCCCTCACAGGACAGTGCCCTGTTAAAACCCCAATAGTGGCCCTCAGACATACCCTACCCAGGCCCAGAAGAACCGTAGAGTGACTTGACTGTTGTCGTGTAGCGAACTACCACGATAACCAAGAACCGTAGAGCCCGCTGAGTTCAACCTGGGCCATAAAGCCCTTGACACCCTGCAGTCTCTTCTGTCCCTCCACGCCATATTGGTCCTGTCAGATACCCACGCCCTGATACGGCCAAAATAGTATACTAACGGAGGCCTCACCATGTCCTCTTCGCTCGTCGAAACCAATGCCGATCCGACGCGCGCAAGTTCGTCAGCAATTTCATTGCCGACGATTCCATTGTGCCCTGGTACCCAACACAGTCTGACATCAAAGAGGTTCATGATCCTATTGAGTCCCCTCCTACACTTCTCAACCAACCTAGACTTGACATAATGTCCCTTCAAGGCCTTAAGCGCCTCCTGACTGTCAACGTATAGAGTAACCTTCCTACCCCTTGGAACATGTTCCAATCTAAGATCCGTCGCTTTATAGATAGCCAGTATCTCCGCTTGGAACGCACTACAGTTATCAGAAAGTTTGTAAGACCTCCTGATGTTCTCTCCCATAATATAGACAACTACCCCTGTGCCTATATTTATCTTCTGTAAAGACTACACACCCCTCAAACAGTCTGTCGGATCCTACCCAATAATCCCTATCCGGAATTATCAGCGGGGGTGTCCTAACAAAACTGTGACCTTGTAGTCTGTCAAATTACCCTGACATCGCACACAGTCCTGGAGAACAGTTTCCCATAAAATTCTAGTGTGGCCTATGTTAATATCCTGCCCAACCCTGACTCACCTAGCCAAAACAAGCTCCTTGCCGCCATTCCCTTCACCCGAAACTCTATAGGCATAGTGCCGAGAATGATGTCCAAAGACCCCTGAGGTGTGCTTCTCATAGCACCAGTAATGCCAAGTGAAGCACACTTTGTGAAGAGCTTCCTATAACAACCCTTCTCTAATACCTCCCACCATACAGTACATCCATATGTTAGAATGGGTCTTACCACCGTCGTGTAAATCCAATTCACCACCCTTGGTTGTAGGCCCCAACTCTTGCCTATGGAGTTCCTGCAGGTGTAGTAGGCATTAAGGCCCCCTTTCACCCTCTCCCGAGTGTTCTGACCCCATGACAGCTTACTATCAAGGACTACACCGAGATATTTCGCCCCGCTCGCTAACTCTAACTCTACCCCATCAAGCATCGGTCGCCTAAACGCCTCGACCTTGTATCTCCTGGTAAAGAGAACTAGCTCAGTCTTCCCCGGGTTCACACCCAGTCCATTCTCCGAAGCCCAAGAAGATAATGTACCTAGTGCCGATTGAAGTACCTCGCTAATCGTCTGAAGAAATCTTCCCCTGGCCAGCATGACTACATCATCCGCATATGCCACAATCTTCATGCCCTCACACTCAAATTTCCTCAAAATAACATTGACCGTTAGTAACCACAACAGGGGCGATAAAACGCCCCCCTGTGGTGTCCCCCTGGTCACTGTCCTTCTGATGCTGAAATCTCCTAAGTTAGAATTTATAACCCTACTCTCCAACATCGAGGTTATCCAACTAACTAGAAAATCCCTGACCCCCAGCCTATACAGAGCCGCTCTAATTGCCTCTATGCTAACATTGTTAAAGGCACCCTCCACATCTAAAAACGCCGCTAGCGTAAATTCCCTATCCTGCAAGCTGCGTTCTATAAAACCTACCACATCATGCAGCGCACTCAACAGATCTACCCTTCAGATAAGCATGTTGAGCCCCACTGATCATGTGGGAATCAATAAAACCCCTCAAATGTAAATCTACCAGTCTCTCTAACGTCTTAAGCAAAAAAGACGAGAGGCTGATAGGTCTAAAATCTTTCGGCTTCCAGTGTCCTGGCCTACCAGCCTTGGGTATAAAAATAACCCTGACCTCTCTCCACCTCCTAGGTATGTATCTCCTCAGGAGACACGCTCTAAACACCCTCGTCAACAGTAAAAGAAAATGATCCGAGACGTTTTGCAGCATGGCAGGGATAATTCCATCCGGACCCGGGGATTTATAGGCCTCGAACGTATTAACCGCCCATGCTACTTTATCCGTCGTTATCATCTCAACTATCTCCCGTTCCCTATCGATCGATCCCTGGTCGACCTCTGTAGAATGAGCGTCCCTCACATTCACACAGCCGGAAAAGTGTGTCTCCATAAGTAGATCTAGGGTCTCCGAGCAAGACTCTGTCCACGAGCCATCCGCTCTCTGAATATAACCAGGTACCATAGGGTCTTTGGATAATATTTTCCTGAACCTTGATAGCTCATTTACAGACTCTATGGACTCGCAAAACCTCGTCCACGATGCCCTTTTAGCCCTCTTGAGTTCTCCTTTATACCTATTGAAACACTTTATAGCTCTCCCAATCGTCGGCCTTCCTACTGGCCTTCGCCCTATTAAATTTCCTTCTAACCATAGACCTTTGAACACCCAGTTCCCTGGTCCACCATTTCGGCTGTTCCCTTTTCCCTGGAAAGACTAATGGACATGCCGCCCCGTAACTCCTCATTAGAGTGTCAGTTAGTCTCCCCACCACCGAATCTATATCAGAGAGCTTACACTCCCCCATTGATATATCCCCTAAACCATACATAGTAGTCTCCCTAAAAGACGCCCAATTCGTTCTGCGCGGGTTCCTATAGGGTTCCCTACTAGATCTGGTATAGTTCAATTCAAAATTGATTCTGCTGTGGTCTGAAAACGAGTATTCACTCGCAACCTTCCATCCCCTTACAAAATCATTCCCCTAGTTCTGAATGTCGGCATACTGCCCTTATTACAAATATAGAGATTGTTAGTAGTTATTAAATCAAAAGTTTTCTCACCTCTTTCATTTATGTCACTACTTCCCCACTGGCTGTGATGTGCGTTGGCGTCACATCCTAGTACGACATCAGACTTTCTCCTCCTCGCGTACTCGACTAGCCTTCGAACGTCCATGCCTGGTGGATCTGCAGTCTCATAAGGCATATATACTGAGGCCAGTGTCAAAGCTGGTTGACCTTTGGCCTCTCTCCCAACGACAGTTATGTCACCTGTGCTAAAAGAGGAAATTAAAACAAAGTTCAAATTTTTCTTAGCAAGTTTGCATGTTCTAACCTTATCATCCGTGGACGCGACGAACAGCATGTAGTCCTTTATCCCTAATCCGCGAACCTTATTTTTGTTGATCCAAGGCTCTTGGATTAGGGCCACATCCTCTTGGAATATGGCAAGGTGAGTTATCAGTTCTGCCGAAGCTGCTTCACTTGCAGCTTCTTTGGACTTGTCAGATCTAGGGAACCTAAACCTTACAGTTCCAAGACCATATCTGATAACCACCTTTGCCGCTTCCAAATTACCAAGGGATTCTCTATCCACTTCGAATCTGAGATCCCTTCCAGTATTCTCCTTACAGACCAGCGAAGTCACCAGCTTCCATTGGTCTGTTTTGAGATCCTCATTTTGATTGTCCAACACTGACAGTATAGTTTCCACCGACCTAACGGGTGGTGGAATCCACACTGTCACTATTGGCCTTAGTGGAAGCTCAGAAGCCCGTATTACTTCAAGACTAGCCCCTGGACAAAGGTCGCTACAGCCTTCAACTGAGGTTTTTAGAAACTCGAATGATTTCGTGTTGCCGCAGTTGACGACCTTAACGCCCTTTGACCAGTCCGCTCCATTGAAGCAAACGTCCTCAGGCTTGCCCCGAAAGGCTGCTATCCGGTCAATGAGCCTGCCTTTTATCAGCTGCCATCTATCCATGCTGATCCTGCCATCAGGGTCAGCCCGGTCAATGACTACTGCCAGAATGCCTTCCTGGCTCAAAGACCTTTTAGGTTTTTCCGAAGAGGAGGGCTGATCATCTCCAGACCGTGCACTCTTGGTTATATCCTTTTTGGGGAGGTTCCCAAGTGATCCGGATGGTACATCTCTTCTTTAATACAGACAATGGCTTGCCAGTGTTAACAGCTCGTTCCAAAGGCTTGAGCGTTTTTACCGGCAAGCTAATGCCTGGGGCTTTTTAATTTCCCTCAGTGACCACCACAGCCGTCTCTGCACTCTTACCAGAGTCGTCAGATTCGGCTGGGATGTTCACCGCTGGAACCGTGGAGAGGGAGATGCCGAGGATAGCACTGGTAGGCCCGTAAGTTCTTTCGAACTTCGCGACGCTCTGCCTATGCTTCCTCACCAAATGCCTCTCTCTGGCAGTAAACAGTTTTGGGTCCCTCTTGGCCATTTTATTAAAAAAGGCCAAGGAAGACCTCGTACCATTCCTGGCCTTCCCTCCTTCGTTCGGCTTTTACCGTCCCGTGGTAACTCTACGGATGTTACCACTGCGTCCTGCCGAACTATGTTGGCCACTCGATCTCATGATCCTGGGGGATAATCCTTTGAGTCAGCCCTCTCAGATTTTGGAGGATCCACCACTGAGCTCGAGGTAGGATCAGATATCATAGTGATATCTAAATCCTCTTCCGAACTCAATGTTAAATCACCCAATTTCTAGGTGTTGCTAACCTCAAAGGATCTCCTGATAGTCCCAGGAGATCGTCCAATTGGATCTGTGTCCGTATCTGCCCTTCCTGGTCCATAATAACCTTATGGATGTCCGTAAGGGCAGCGTCAAGACCCTGATCCGATTCAATACTTCGTAAATTTTTTGTTTTATCTAAATCCTCAATTTTGTTCCCACGAGTAGGCACGTAAAGGGTCGACCATCGCGCGCAGTGACGGCATACGCGGACTAGGCAACTATCAATACAACCGGCCCGTGCCCTAGCGCCGGGGGGAGCTGTTAGCGACTAGTTTCTTTAGCCACTAACTAGCCATACAGGTCCTCGGCACTCCTACCAACCACCTTGACCTTAAAAGTGCCCCCAGTTTATTTGGTCCACGAGAACCCAGAGGATTCTAGGGCTAGGTATATTGTACGGGATCGGAGCGATCCAGTTCTGGGGCCCTCACCTTAGTGCCTGGCACCGTCTGACCCGCTCAGACCCCCCACCCTATACTAAGTCCCCCCTATCCGCCACCTGGGGGCGCGTCCGATGGGAGTAAACTGAGAAAAGACTCCACACGGATAACTGAAACTAGGCATAAGAGTTTTACGACAATGGAAAGTTTTTCTATTTCACATGGGGTTTTATGCTTCAAGCTTCTGGAGTTTGACAAAGACAAGAGGTGCAACAATCGCACGTTGGCTTTAACGAAACTAGAGCATGTGAAATTTTGGATACAATATATTATAGTATGTTTGACTAGTCGTTGTTACCATACCTTCTGTATGAAACACGAGCTTCACACTATGTTGAAGCTAAAAAGTCCATATTAGCCAATCCCGTCGCTGAGAATATGCGAGTCAGCATATTCCCAGCGATTACTTAATTCATTTAATGTTTACGTTGCATTTTAATATGCATTAGTATTAGTGTGTTTTAAGTTCATAGTTTTAAGAATTTCATATTGTAAAATAATTAATAAAGAACCTTCATACAAAACAGTCGCATAAGCGGCTGTTATAATAAATAAATGTTGTTTTTATATTACAATATAAAGGCTTTTACTCTAACTTCAAACAAAGATGGCAGGATTCTAATCGTGCGAAGTTGTGATTTGAAAAGAAGAATGCAAGTTGGCTTGAACGCACATTTACAATTAAGTTTACTGAGGCTGAATGTTCTACCAGCTCTAAAATTGGTCGGCCACGTAAATTGTTTGAGGAGTGCTGTGATCACGCCAAACGATACAAAATGGATGAAGTACGTGCTATGTTTCCATACAAAGAACTCACAAAATAAAAAAACTAATAGTTATCTGCCCTTTCCTGTCTAGTCCTCTAGCTGGCATTATCACCCTCGGCAGGCGCCCAAATTCGACTCCAGTACCTAGATAATCCTTAGAGCCAGTCAAGCCCAGGCAATAACCGCCAGCGCTAATTTCGTCCAAGATCCGTGAATGACTCTGCGTGAAATTTCCTAACAATCCTATGCTCCTGCCTGCCATTCCCCCTACATACTGCTCAATAGACAGAAGATGAAAAATAATACCCAGGGCTGCCTGAGGAGTACTTCTCGTGGCTCTCGTCATGCCGATTGAAACGCACCTCTGAGCCTTAGATAGAAGGTTCCTATGACTATCCAGCATCAATCCTTCTCACCAAACACAGCATCAATGCCTCTCAGCAAACACAGCATCCATACGTAAAAATTGGTCGGACTACCGAAGTATACAGCCATCTCACCACTGACGACCGGAGTCTCCAGCTCTTACCATACAGTGTACCGAATTTCAAAACTCTGGGACCACCGTGTAAATTTTAGACATTTGAACCCTTTGAACAACAAATTAACTTAATACAAAAAACATGTTTTGTTTTCGCATACATATATCCGCGAATTCGCCTGATTATTCTAGGTTGTTGTCTATCTGAAAGCCAAATTTCATTTAGTTCTGTTCATTCGTTTTTGCGTGATTGAGTAACAAACATTAAAACATTCACATTAGTAGGATTAAATTATGAAAAATCATGAAAAGAGATAGAACTGTTTTTATTGCGAGATATATGTTAATTATATGTTATATTACAAAATGCATTTTTTTTTAACTTATGTTTATGTCCATCGTTGGATCATAGGATAATCCTTACCAATTTCATTCTGAAAATGCATAAATTTATACAATTATTTGTTTTAATTTTTAATGCTAATAACTTTTCGTTTCATGCTCTATTTCCGATCCTTACAAGTGTCCTCAAAATTCCATTACATAGAGGTTATAATTCTGAAAATGATATGCTAAGAAGTTTTAAACTTTATTATCATATCACATTTTTTATTCTGATTTTGTATGTATAAAGTTTTATTTGCACTAACAGAGAGCTTTAGGCGCTAGAATTCCCGCTAATAGTTAAACGTACTGGCAAGAATGCAGTTACGGTATTTAGATATAGTCGAAGGACCTTGGGCTAATCTGGTCGTATGGCATGGCAACTTCAATTATCACCTGCACAAAATGATTGTGAAGAATAATGTTGAAGAATGTGCCTTGAGGTGTGCGAGTTTCCGACAATAACTGGCAATAGACTTAATGCCACCGGCAAGCACACTTTGGTTGTGAGTGCTATGGGGGAAATTATTTTGGGGAAGATGCTGGCGATTACGAAGGACGCTGTGATGAGGATTGTGTATAATAATAAGTCTACAATTTGAAGTCATAATAGTATAGAGCAAACTCCTGTGGCTAGACGGAACTCGGTGAGGACAGTGATACTTCTTCGGTATCCTTGTAATCACTGAGGAACGAAGGGCGTTGGAAAGGGACCTGTTAATATAAGAGGTCTGCTTTGGATTTCCCGTATATTTATATATAAATAGCAGCCCCGGCCCGCTTTGCTGGACCTATCACCCATTAAACAATTCGGCTATCTACTATTATATAAAAAAGTAAGTTTTTTTTGAATATTTTGTTTCCATATGATATGAGTATTACATCTTCCATACAAAGCAAATCCAGATTTTTGTTATACCTATAATTGATATAGCATAAAAATTTTGTATGACTTGTTACAGTAGTATGTATGGGAGATGACAAACTCACTTTAAATTTAATGAAAAACTGTCCATAAGAACCATGTTTGAGCTTAAAGGTTTTTTTAAAGAAAAATTTACCAATTCGGTCTCGCCGTTATTTAGATATGCCCCAACAACTGTTGGGCTTCTATATTAGGTGCCATGCCCAATCTAAATTTTAAGAAAAACGGTATGTTAGAATCTTACATGAGCTTGAAGAATTATTATAAGAAAAAATTAAACAAACCGGTTTGACCGATATCTGGATATGCCGAAAAATCTGTTGGTTTTGTATGGGAGGTGCCACGCCCACTTTAAGTTTAAGGAACATCTGTCCGTAAGAACCTTATTGAGCTTAAAGGATTATTATTAGAAAAAAAATAGCAAAATCGGTCTAGCCGTTCTCTAGTAAATGTTTTACGAGATTTTGTTTCTTGTAAAAGCTTTTTCATTTGATACCAATGTTGTTGGTGTTGAATGAGGTATATTTTTAAACACTAGATTTGACCTTAATATATCTAAATTAATTGTACGCCATTTTGGATTTTATGTTTTTTATAGTGTTCTCGGTTCTCTAAAAAAATATATTTTGTGTGCAAAATTTAAAGAAAAACACCGAAGCAGCAGTATTTTGGTGCTTTGTTTGTTGCGGGAGTAGTAGGTTGGGGGTAGTATAGTCTAACATATACTTCTGTTTACCCAGTTATACGTATTATGTGCAAGAACGCGCAGAGAAGCCGGCAGAGGCGTCGCAGCGAACGAAAGAGAAATTTTGCGTGAGGTTAACTTGAACAACCATCAGGAGTAATTAATTGCCGACTGCCTCAGTTATTAGTGCCGATGACATGCGATAGAGTGATTAGCTCCTGCCCGAGTCCCAGTCTTGTTTTTTGTTTACTTTATTGAACCTGTAAGAAAAGAAGGTAAATAAGTAAATTGCTGAAAATAGTGGCACTATGCACTGTTGTCCAGAACACATAAAAATTACTAAAATCAAATGTATACTAGCTGACCCGGTCCGTGTTGCTGGCCCTAAGCAAACATTAGTGTTGTATTTCCACACGATTTAACGAAATTTTCGTACATTAAATAAAAATCCATGGAATACCTTTCATAAAGTTTTTTTACATTAATTTATTTATTACTTCATCTTGAGGCCAGCGGATAGACAATGTTTTTTGTTTTTTTATTTGGTGTAAAAACGTATAAATTTTTTGACGTGCCAACTCGGGAGCAAGCCACATACAACTGGGCGTGTGAAAAACATAATTTTCCAAAATTAAGCCAGCAATAGTCTTTGTGCTTTGTAGATGGTAATAGCAAATGCAAGACGCAAAGGGAATTGGAGCCGCTTAAATTGAAATGGTATATCGTTGGAAATTATCGGAATTCGTGGAATAAGTACGTCTTCGCCTTTGAATCTGCCACCGATGATTGTTGTCTCGATTAAAATTGGTGAACAGTTTTTGATGGTCAATCTGGTTCCGTTGCATAACTTCGATGCGTTTAAGTTGAGAATAAGAATTACTGGTGATCCAACCTTTAATGTTAGTACATGCGGTGGCATTCCAGGTGGTTCCAATGAACTTAAAAATTCAGTGGGATAATTGACGGCTTGTTCTTCATCCATTTCTGTGTCGATCGATTTGTGTTTGATTAATTTGCCGGGCAGTTTCAATTAAATTTGCTCATTGAGCTGTAAATAAACCGAAAACTCGGATTTTTGAATGCAACATTTCAAAGGTTTTAAAATTTTGATATTGAATCATTATTAACATAGGTTTTTTGTAAATATCTTTAAAACTGCATAACCGATTTAAGATTTTGGAATCTCGTTTTGAAAAACATGACAACGGCTTTCAAAAAAAATAAAAAAAGCAAACAAAATAAATAAATGTATATGCCATTGGTGGTGCAATATGAAAATTGGATTTTGCCACGCCCCTCCGCCCGCAGACCGAGAATCAAAAATCAGACTTCACAATGTCACCCGCCTAAATATTTTAAAGATTCCCTGAAAATTTCATCAAAATCGGGCCAGCCGTTTTGAAGTCCATACGTTACATACATACATACATCCTGTTTTATATATATAGATGTCATTGGTGGTGCAATATGAAAATGATTTTGCCACGCTCCTCCGCCCGCAGGTCGAAAATAAAAAATCAGACTTCACAGTGTCACCCGCCTAAATATTCTGAAGATTCCCTAAAAATTTTATCAAAATCGGTCCAGCCGTTTTGGATACCATACGTTACATACATACATCCTGTTTAATATATATAGATTTGCCAAATGTATATATGTAAATGTATTTATTGCTTACATTTTTTTTATATGGAGTTTTGGAATTTTGGAGAAGTAGAGCACAGAGAGCCTCTCAGACCACCTTGTAAATCAATTTACTGTTTTGACAACGAAATCTTGCAAAATGTGAAAAAATAGTGGTATAAACCATATAGATTTTAATAAAGATTTTAAATCAAATCTACTAGATTTCGCTTAGGTGCAAATGTAGTATAAAATGTATTAAACATATTTGTTATTGGTAAAGCGAAAATTGTACGTATAATGTGGTTGTAAAACTATTCCAAGGCATATCCATAAGGTACTCGTATCTGCTGACTGTTTTTTTTATAACAATTTATAAGCGTTTCCAACTTTTTTTAAAAGTCTGTCTGCATTTGTCAAACTTAATTTTTTAAATTTTATTATACACAAGAAAGATGGTAAATCAACAGCATACACATTGTTATGAAGTATTGCCATGTAGGTATTCTGTTTCAACACTCCTCCTCAATGTGGATGTTGTTTAACAGAGCATTTGTCCAAGTTTCATCATACTAACAAAATTACAATGTTTTATTCTGGGTAAATTATTCGTCATGATGTCAGCGATCATATTTGATGTGGGACAATACACCAACTTCACCTCTTGCTTTTAAACCAATTCCCGTATGTGATGAAACCTTACATCAATGTGCTTGCTACGTTTATGATAAACTGGATTTTTCGCCAACTTTTGTGCACCTTGATTATCTATATTTAAAATTACGGGATTATCTTTCCAAGCGTTAACTTCGGCCAAAAGTCGTTTCATATATATTGCCTCTTTTGACGCATCTGAAGCTGCCATATACTCGGCCTCGGTGGTGCTGAGGGCAACTGATTCCTGGATTCCCATGAAACGGGACAACCACCAAAGAAGAACGTGAAACCGGTATATGATTTTCTGTCTAGGGCGTTTCCTGCCCAGTCCGCATCTACAAATCCTTCGAGAATGCCACCACCAGGTTTATAAATCAGCTTCAAATCTCTTGTACCCGAAATATATATCAGTATATGCTTAAGTTTAGTCATATGTTGAACGTGTGGGTTTCGTTGAGCCATTTTGGATACTGAGTGTAAGATGTCTGGTCTGGTAGAGATACATAAGTGTGCCTACAAGTGATTGGTACTCTTGTTGATAAATTTTTTCACAATCAGCATCGCAGTTAACTTGATAACCAGCCTCTAAAGGTACTGCCATAGGTTTGCATTTATCCATATCATACTGTTTCAATACATCACGTATGTATTGACATTGGCTTAGTTTAATCATACCTGTTTCACTTTCACGTTCTATCTCTATTCCCAAGAAATGGTTTAGTACACCTTTGTCGTTTACCTCAAATTCATTTGAAAGTTGTTTCTTGATGTCTATAACTAAAGCCTTATTGCAGCATCCAATAATCAAATCGTCCACATATACTGCAATTAAAATTAGACAATTATCCTTCATTGCCTTATATAAACATGGCTCATTTTTACACGGAATGAAATCCATCTTACGCAGAACGCCATCCAGTCTATTATACCACTCCTTTCCACTTTGCTTCAAACCGTAAATAGCCTTATGTAAACGCAGAACTTTATTTGGTGAACTACTGTCAATAAAATGCGAAGGCTGTTGCATATAGATTTCATCCTGCAGACTACTATTCAAATAAGCTGTGCTTATGTCTATTTGGTGTAGATGCATTTTGTTTTCAACTGCTTATGCTAATAACAATCGATATGTTGCATAACGGACAACTGGAGAGAATGTTTCTTTGAAGTCAATACCGAATCTTTGGTCCTTTGACCACTAACCGTGCCTTATAGCGTTCAATTTCTCCGTTTACCTTCCTTTTTAGAGCATAAACCCATTTGCATGGAATAGCTTTATGACCACTGGGTAAATCTGTCAAAGACCATGTTTTGTTCCTCTTTAAAGCTAGGAATTCGTCCATCATAGCCTTTTCCCAAAATCGTTTGTCTTTACACGACAGTGCTTCTACTATTGTTTGTGGTATGTTCTCCTTAATTGCAGCACACAATTTATTTTCCTTTATTTTTTCACTATAAATTTTCCTTGGTCTGCCAGGTTTTCCGCTACGAATCATTCTAGGTCTTCCTGGTCCGACAGTATTCTGTTCTCATTAAAACCCTTAAAACCGCTCATCACTATCATCAGAGGTGGTGAAGCCCTCATCCTCTACTTAAACAGAAGGTTGGCAATCTTTGTCAACATCAACTGCACCTTTACGATTAGGTTCATTAACAATACTCGTAACATGACTGTCGCTTTGTTTTATATGTTGTTGTTTGTTTTTATCCAAACATATGGTTAAATACTCATCTGGCTCATGACTCCACGATTGATATCAGTTTGACTATCAAAACAATTTTCGTCAAAAAATACATCGCGCTGTTCAACAATTTTCAGTGTATCCTTATTAAATAGACGATAAGCTTTCGATGTTGTAGAATAGCCGACCATAATGTACTGCGTGCCTTTGGCTTCAAACTTAGATTGACTTGACGACTTTTTCAGTCCTACAGCGCACGAACCAAATGTTTTGAAATGTTGTACATTGGGTTTTCTTCCATTCCACACTTCATATGGGGTTTTTTCTACTAGTTGTTTTGTAGGGCATCGATTTCGAGTATATACGGCAGTATTAACAGCTTCTGCCCACAAATACTGCTTAACACCTGCATGCACCATCATAGATCTTGCCATTTCAATAAGAGTGCGGTTAGCTCTTTCAGCAACAATATTTTGCTGCGGCGTATAGGGTACTGTCAACTGTCTGCTAATACCTTCTGATGTTAAGAAATCATTAAATTCGGAGTTAAAAAATTCACCGCCGCACAGTGGCGCCTTTTGACTTTTTTCGTTGCAAAAATCATAGGGTAATTTTTCCAGTTAAATGTTAACATGTTTTTTTAAATATAAGTTTTTTAAATGTATCGCAAATACACATTTTTATATACTTTTAATATTTAAATCTAAGTAAATTTATATTAAGTAACTAGTTTAACCCGGTGCGCTTTGCAATGCACATTGTTCAAATCCGAAAGTTTAGAAAAAAAAAAACTAATATAACATGTTAAACCGATATTAAATTTTTTTATTTCTATTACAGAAACACATTTTTAAATTATTTTTAATATTAATATATTTATGCTATAGATATAATGTTATTTATCTATATTATGTATATAAAAATCTATGTGTGTTTGTGCTTTAAAGACGGTTAAACGGCTGGACCGATTTCCTTGAAATTTTCAAAGAATCTTTCTGTATGTCTGGAAGGAACTATGGGCTATACTTTTGTTTGAAATTTTAAGTGGGCGGGGTGCCACGCCCTATTAAAGAATAAGTATTAAATATTATATATCACGAAAGTTAATGCAGCTAGAGTCTTCAAAATAGGTACGGTAAACTTTGACATCCACACGAACATTTGAGTAAAAAATGGGCGGACTTGCAATAGTAGGCGTGGCCACATGAATTAAATACTAAAATTCGTATATTTGGAAAACGATATCGATTAGAGTGGTAAAATTTTGCAAGAGCAACTTTGACACCCAAATGAACATTTAGGCAAGAAATGGGTGCATTATCAATAGTGGGCGTGGCACCTACCATATGAATTAAATACTAAAATTCGTATATTTAGAAAACGATATCTATTAGAGTAGTAAAATTTTGCAAAAGCAACTTTGATATTTAAATAAACATTTATAGAAAAAATTAGTGCATAAACAATAGTGGGCGTGGCACCTACCATATGAATTAAATACTAAAATTTGGGGTAGCGAAGCACACTGGGTATTAGCTTGTTTAGTATATATTTTATTTAGCTAGAAAATTTGGTTTTTATTAGTTATTTCTCTTTGAAATAGTCATCAAGATTGGGAGCGTTATCTAATAGATTTAACATATCGGGGCTATAATTATATTCTTATGTCTTCGTGATGAAATAAGTGGGTCTGAAGAGGCCGCCAACATATTGAAAAGGTCCGCATTCTGTCTAATCCGTTTGTTTTTGCATTCTTTGGCTTCTTCTGACAACTTTCCAATCGGTAGGCATTGATTTTCAATTAAACTTTTACCATGAGCCAAAATCTTATGAACCGTAGGAGTAAGTTTCTTCTCAGGGTACATTTGAGCTAAAAGTTGCGCAGTTTTTGATGCATAATCATCAAACTTTGGGCCATTTACCATTTCTCTAGAGTTTATAATATTTAGGATAACTCCCAACCCGTTTATAATATTATTGTCGACCCCAGTAATTCGGGCTGTTACGCGGACCGGATGATCCATAACATTCCAGTTTTACCTCTACCGATACTTAAGTAACCTTTACATTAGGTGACACTGCTTCTTTTTTGGCATATGTAATCTTTTTGTATCCAGGAAGAATACTCCCTTTGATTCTCTGCAGTCGATCTGTGCTTGCAAGTACCACAGCTTTTGTAATGTCGGACCTTGATTCATCTTTATCTTTTACAAACTTAAGACATAATGCTTCTGAAAGATGCGATTTAGATATATCTTTTGTGGCATTTTTAAGTCTACGTTTTCTTGTGTACTCAGAACACTCGTTTATAGTTTTTGCTGGTCTTCCTCTTTTGCTGTCAGAGGATCTATGTGGTTCTTCGATGTTTCTAAAAGTTGTAACTCCATTTAGCCAGTCTGGGTTGTTTTTCATACATGCTTTTTTCGTACGGTGTGAGGTAAGCCATTTTTGTAATTGCTAGGAAAACGAAGTGAATTTTGCTATGAACATCCATTTCGTGGTATCATGGTAGATCGTGTAGTTTTTTCACAATATTCAATTTAAATGCATTTTCATTATCTGAGTTTGTGAATAACTCCAACAATTCTAAATTGGTAAATGACATTATCGCACTTTAAAATAAAATTGTACAAGTTCTGTTACTGATCACTAGTTTTAGAAAGTAAAAACTTAACTGGCTGCATTATACAATTGCGGTTAATTTTGTACCCAAAGATTAAAAAAAAGGGTTTCAACTACCTAATTTGAGCAAAATAAAAATTAACTCGAATAAATGTATACCTGCAGTTTATATTTTATTCAGTATAAAAAAATGTTAAAACTACCTGCCTACTTTTATAACAGGTATTTTTAAATTGAAATAAATAAAAAATTGAAATAGTTATGCCTACCTGATTGGCAGAGCAAAATATTGCTTACTATTTAAGGAGAAGCAATAAAAATATGCAACAAGTAACTTTGGAAACCCTTTTTTATTTATTTTCACATTTTGCACACATATTTGTTACATTCTTTAAAAATTAGAAAAAAAATTTCTCGTTTTCGCTATGAGGTTGTAACAGTTTTCTTCTTATTTTACCTACAGCGGCAACCTACGGCAGCTAAACTAAGTTAAATTATTTAAAGTATCATGTAGCAAATATGCTTAGAAAATATGGGCGAGAACATTTTTGACCATTTTTAGATATGCTCTATTTTATTTGTAAAAATGACCTAAATATAGGGTGTCTGAAAAGCGGCGACTGCCGAAAAAGTAGGGCATCTGCTAAACATTTTACTACTTCTTTTAATAAAAAACAAACATACCTTTAAAAAAATACCAAAAAAGTAGTAATCAAACGGCAATGTTTCTGACACTTTAATTCTAAAATGCATCTTTTTTTCAAGATCACCCTTTTTTGCTTTTTAAAAAATTGTCGATTTTGAGCAGCTCCACAAACTATAATTTTTATAAGATGTTTTTATTCATTTCACAAAATTTTGTCATGAAATTTTGTATTTTTGCCACGGGTTTTAGGAAAAGGCGCCACTGTGCGCCGTTGTCTGTTCTTAGTATTTTGATCTTATTGCCAGTTTGCCTTTCAACTTGTGCCTTGTATATTTTGAATTTTTCAAACACATCGCTCTTGCTTCTAATAAAATAAACAAAACACATCGCTCTTGCTTCTAATAAAATAAACAAAAATTATTCTTGACATGTCGTCAATACACGTAACAAAGTATATGGCACCACCAAGAGATTTTACTCTAAAAGGGCCGCAAACATCAGCGTGTAAAACTTTCAATAGTTTATTTGTTCTTGTATTAGACTCCTTGGGAAATGATAATACGTGTATTTTACTTAACATACAAGTTGTTGACCAGGTGGATCGTCATGCCTGGTGCTATTGTTTTCCCTCCCGCAATTGCTCCTATGACAGACCAAGTACCTAAAATTTTATGTCTGTCACAATTTTGTTACGGATTTTTTTTATTCATTTTTTCCTCTTGAAAAGCTTCTATGCCATTCAAAATTACATTTATTTAAAACAATATTTTTTGTTAAAATTATATTAAGCCACAAATAAGAATTTTTTTTTTAAATAAATGTAATTTTGATGGCATAGAAGATTTTTAAGAGGAAAAAATGAATAAAAAAAATCCGTAACAAAGTCTTACATTTTGCTTGATCAACAACGTTGTTTTTAACATCTATACCCTTTACTATACTCTTGTCTGACAAATCATACAGGCTTTTGTAGTTTAGATGGCCGTACCTGTTATGTCACACAGCATTCATGTTTCCATTACTAGCAGTACAAACCGTCTGTGACAAAATTGTATTATCTGCAACGAACATATTGTCTCTTCGTTCAGCTTTCATTACAACAGTACCATTTTTTCTTTTTATAACTGCACGGTTAGCATCCAAATGAACAGACAAACCACAATCAACGGCTTTGTTTACAAAAATAAAGTTTGCCTGCAAATCGGAGGAGAACAAAACGTTTTAAAGTAACATTTCATAATTATTATTATAAATTACTACATCACCTTTTCCGACAGCATTTATATATTTATTGCCGGCTAGTGCAATAACTTCGTTATGTTCATGCAAACGTATAAACAACACAACTTATTACACATGTGTGACGTCGCGCCGCTGTCGATGTACCAATTTTTAAAATTTAACGATTTTGATTCTGCCGCTGCTAACATTGTCATTGCCTGAGTCTTGTTGTTGTCTTTGATTCTTTTCTCACACTTGCTAGCAAAATGACCCGTTACACCACACAAAACACATTTGCCACTAAACCTTTTGTTGTTATTGGTAAACTTTTTGTATTTCTTTGTGTTTGAAGTTTTTGCAATAAATGCATGTTGTTGTGATCTAGACGATGCATGCTCGTTTTCTTCTTTTTCTCTCCTTCTTTTTCCTTCAAGAAGTTTCTGTTTAAGCAAAGTGAAGTTTGGCGACTCGTCTCGAGTTTCCATAGCCACCACAAAATTATCATATTCCTTTGGTAGACTAGACAGAAGCATGATCACTAAAAGCACCTCCTGAATCATGATACCACTTTCAGCTAATTTTTTTGACACTTCTGCAAACTCATTCAGGTGTTGCACCACATTACCTCCATCAGTCATTGAGAGATTCACTAATCTCTTATACAATAACACCTTTTGTAATGGTCCTCTTGGCATATGCACCTGCTGTAATTTTGTTCACGCTTCATAAGATGTTCTGCAATTTCTTATGTATCCCAACTGTGTTGGCTTTACACCCAAGCAAATCGAAGCAAGTGCCCTCTTATCGTTTGACTCCCAGTCTAAAATTTTATTATTACCTACAGCTGGTTTCACTATTAGACCACTAACAATTTTCCAGAAACCAGCATGGATCAGCACGCTTTTCATCTGGATAGACCAACTGTCATCCAGCTTTTCTATTTGAATCACCGGCGCACTCATTTCTTTTCCAGATTTTCTCTTCTTTCTTTTAAAAGTTTCAAATTTTTTTTTTTTTTTAGAACTAACACAATTAAGGCATCTGGGCCCATAACCTGATAAATAAAACTGTTTTTCTTTAGTTCTAAAAATATAAGTTTGTTTCGGTTTATTGTATTTAATTAAAGTCTTTATAGTTCAACGGTTTAACAGAGAGTAGGTTAGGTTAGGTAGAACAGGCAGCTGCTGTGCAGCTCACTTGGGTCCATTATATTGATCCCCTTGTGATACCTGAATAGAAAGAACGCAGACAAGTCCAGAGTCTCCGGCGGGAATCGAACCCGCAACCCCCAAACTAGCAGAACAGCACACTGCTGACTAGTCCATCGGGGCACCCCAACAACAGAGAGTAAGTAATTAGGAAAAAGAAAGATGGTAAATCAACAGCATACACATTGTTATGCAGTGTTGCCATGTAGGTATTCTGTTTCAACATAAAAATAGGCTTATTTAGCGGAAACGAAACACTTTATATTTTGCGGATTTTCTGATAATATTATGTAATTACTCCTTATTTATATAAAAAGTAATTTTATCGGTATTCTTGCTGGTGTTTTCATCAAAATCGGACTAATCATTCTGAAGTCACTAAATGTATCAGCACAACCGCCGTGTTTTAGGCGATATATTAGGCATGCTCTTTTAAAAATATGAGCCCGATAGAAAAAAAAAATGAAAACGGATTTAAATTAAGCGTATAAAAATATCTATAGTCTACAATTTTTTTGTTTAAAGCGGTGAAATTTTTTTTACTTTATACCATATATAATTTAGAGTATACTTGTCAAATTTCCCATTGCAAAATGCATATGTATATGATGTGTAAAATCTATCAACTTGCATTTGCAGTTTAAAAACTTTTAATTGGAGTGTGTTCGTTATGTTATGAACTCACAAAGCACCTGATATCAGTTGTGTTGCAAGTTAATTGTTTGTGGCTAAAAAAACTAAATGAAACGAAACATCACTTTTGACTTGACCACAGAAGCTTGTCTGTATACAAAGATAGTTATGTACTTATGGAGTTATGCATCAAAACAAACTGAGTGCCAATTAACGAGCTGCCATCTTTCCTTTATATAAAATTTTCCGAAAAAAAAAACTAGCAGCTCGTTAGTTAGCAAACGGTTTTTTATTATGCATACCGCCGCTAATCTCTGATAAACCAGGTTTGTAGTTTTCTTATTCGCAAAAATTCCGTTCGGATAAACTACATTGTTGCATTATAACATGAAACCACTTTACTATAAAGTGTTTGACGTCTTATTTAGTGGTATTATCGAAACCTCATTCAAATTAGCACTAAATTTATTCACTTTCTTTAATTAATAAACATTTACAAATTAAATTATTTGAAACTACTTAATTTGTTATAGAAAAATAATTTTTTAAATCTCTTTTTATTCTAGGGGCAACAAAAACGTTACACTATATTTATCATGGAATATAATACCAAATGCTGGACTTTTACCTACAGTGATGTCATTAGATTCACATCAGTTCAAATTTTCTTCTGAATATGCATCTGCTTTAATATAAATTTGGATTAAAAAAATGAAGTCAATAAATCTTGTCTTTCGAAATCGTAAATTTGTTTATCACTACAATTAAACGTAATTATAAAGGGGATTTCATCTTAAGTGACACAACATTTAAAACCGAAATCATCCGATTGGAATGGTTAGACCTATTGGATAGTATCTTAAGACACAGTTTTTAAACAAATCGCCCTAGAACCATCTGGGACAAACCGGTGTTTTTTTCTTATCTATTATTGAAGAAATTTTTTTTCAAAATGAGCCTTTTAAAGCTTCATGGTAGCCTAGTAGAATGTGAGTGGGATATTATAACTCAGTCATACGTTTTTAAATTTTTAGCGTATGCTCTATTTTGAATTTTTTTCTACTTGTGTGGGTTAGATTCGGCAGCCGCCCAAAGGCATAGCTCACTTGGGTACTCCGAGGATCCCGTTGTGAAACCGTAGGCACCAACGCCCGTTCGTCTATGCCCTTTGGCCGTCGTTCCTTAGCCATCCTGTCCTGTTTATAAAAGTGTGGATCTTTCCCAGATCAACTGCGGAAACACAAGTTTTACTTTTAAGTATTCGCTGACCTAGAATCTTGTGTCTCAGGTCCCCGAATGCAGGACAATTACAGAGAAGATGTTCAGTTGCCTCTTCCTCGTTATCGCAACTTCTGCAGAAGTCGTTGTAAGGGATGTTCAGCCTTTTCGCATGTGTACTTATAGGCCAGTGTCCAGTAATGACCGCTATAAGGTTCCTAAGGTGGATTCGGGGCATATTCACCGCATATTGCGTTCTATGCCCATCCATGTCAGGCCAGATCTTTCTGGTTTCCAAGCAAGTCGGTTCTCTCACCCATCTTTCCTTGGCAAATAGAATCGATGCGAGATCAACTGCTTACCCTTCGGTAAGGGAATACCCAAAACACAACTGGATTCAACCGAATCAGGTGTGTGTTTCTAGAATCTAAAAATAAAACTTGTACGGATAAGCTTAAAAAATAATCTTTCTGACGGTATGTAACATTCTTTAGTAAAATTTCATACCCTCTATACTCTAATACCAACAATATGTTATGCCATGTTCACACGGAAATATGAATCTCGTGGTTCGCTCTCTGAATCTCGAATGCGAACCCTACCGTTCAGACGATAGTTCTTCTTTCACTTTGACTTTTTTATTTTATTTTTTTTTTCAATTATTTAACGCGGCTTTTTCTTTTTTCTGAGGTTTATTGAAATACAGTATTTGATTGAAGTCATTCTTCTACACTTTAAAATATGTTTCACTATTTCTCTTTTTTCCACTTTAATTTAAATACATATGTTTACACATATATTTTTTATTTCCAACATGATTTTTTTTAATTCTTTAAACACAATATTTTTTTTAATTCTTTAAACACAATATTTTTTTTGTTTTCCTGTGTTTATGTTTTGTTTTTGCCAGCCAGTACAGATAAATTAGCGATTTTTTGTTATCAAAATTGGAGATGATAGTAAATTCTTCGAGATTCGCAACAAGATTCAAAATGAACCATGAAGATTCGCTCTCAAAATTTTGTATGGCGAATCTTGCAGACAAGCTGCCAGATAAAATAGGGGTAAAATCGTCTAATTTGGGGAAAAAAATCGTCAAATGGTTTACGCAAATCGTCTTAAAAACGTCAAAATAAAGAAACGTATTTTTCAAAACAAAACATTTTTTATTTAATGCATAATAAAACAAACTTTTTAAATCTAGAGAGACCAGTGGTTTTATTGGACCCTTTTAAGTTAAGAACATGACAATAAAAATAATACAATTTAGAATTAATTTCGAAAAATAAATATTAATATATATGTATATAAATACAAAAAATAATTAATAATAATAATAATAATTTGGCTGCATCTTTTTGGACTATTTGACAAATAATTATAATCATTTCTTGCTAAAGTTTCTACCGATTAAGATAGCTTTAGACAAGCGTAAGACGAGCACAATGCCAAAATAAACTACATTGTATCGCTTTTTAGCCCATAAACTTATTTCTGGATCTGCAAACCAGTCTTCCTTAATTTTCCTCTTCTTGTTGGTTTCCTGTGAAAAACCCCATTAAAATTTCATTTTAGCTTCTACAAAGTTTTGATAAAAAATGGTTGAAATTTCTACTTACAGAGGAAGAGCTGCTACAATTTTCATCATCTTGATTTTCTATTGAAAATATAATGTTTGATTTTTAAGGATTTTAATTAAAAAGAACTTACTTACTTACTTATTTAGCATATTAATTTGTCACTTGTTTTTAAATAAATTTACTTAAAAAATTAAAATTGTTTTAAAGGCGTTTCCAAATTTATATTTGTTCGTCTTGTAGGTATCAGTTGATAAAATGTGGCATATACTATGTTAAAAATGTAGAAAGTGGAAAAGTTATCCACACAAACACATTAAATAATGATAGAAATTTTCTCTTTCACTCTGTTCTATTATTAATAACATAAAAAACCGTTACAAATTATTTTTATTTAGTTTAAGGTTGATATAAAAGTAATGAAAAAAGTTGCAAGCTTGAATTATTGAAAATCGTCAAAAACATTACATAAATCGTCAAATCGTCAACATGTAATTTTTAGCACCTAAAATCGTCAAAATGACGATAAATCGTCAAATCTGGCAGCTATACTTGTAGATTTAATCAAGATTCGGTCGCGAACCTTGAATGAGAGAGCGAACCTTGAATTTTGCTATCCGTGTGAACATGCTATTAGCTTCAGTAATAAAATCAATTTTAAAGCAGTTCATCATTATTTTTTTATTTTATCTTAAATTTAATTTTTAATTTTATTATTTGAATTTAACATTTAACTTCCACTTTTGAATTAACTGATTTTATGATATGCATGTATTTAGTAACACAACTTTTATACAATTTATAGCCTTTTTACACTTACTCACATCTTAGCGGAATGCGTGGAAGATGTTGAAAATGAAAAAAACTTGTTTACATTTGCAACATCTTTCATCCTTCATCTTTCATCTGTCATAATATTTATTGTAAATGTTTGCGCAAATAAAAATTTAAAAAATGAATTTAAAAATTCTGTATTACTTGTATTAATTATTGCCCTTGGAGAGCAATTATTATTACAATATGCAGATTTTGTTAGAGAATGAAGATATTAAGATATTTTATTTTATACGACATATTTCAAGTCCACTCGTTGTATGTATTTTTTTTGTTTTTGGCATTTATAATTTTTTTCTAGTGATGCCATGTAAATTTTTGCAACAATATTTGTTTTTTCTAGTGAAGACACTAAAATAATCGAAAGATGTTGAGTGGAACAAAATGATTTAGGAACATCTTTAAAAGATGTTGAGATATGTTGACACACAAACACGTACAATTCATATGGGAAGATGTTAACATCTTGTTGATTTGATGAAAGATGAAAGATGTGAGCAAGTGTAAAAAGGCTATTAACGTTTTTCAATAAGAGTGATATGATTTCTTAAAAAAAAACACACTTATTGTTAACGAAATTCAAAAGTTTTTTATTTATTGTGAAGTTAGGGTTGCCATATTTGAAAAGTGAAAAAAAAGTACATTAAGAGGGAAAAAACAGTACTTTTCAAAAAAAAAAAACTACATTTATTTATTTATTTATACCATAACTTTTACTTCAATACATCACATTTTTATTTAAAAAAAGTTAATAAGAAACATAAAAACATGTAAAAACTATGAGAACATAACGGTGACTTAACTTTTAATTCAATACATCACATATGTTTTAAAAATAAGTAAAAAATAACATAAAACACATATACAAAACAATGAGAACGTAACAAACAAGTAACAGTGCTATATTCGGCCGTGCCGATTCTTATATACCCTTCACAACGTGTAGTAAATGCAATAACAATTGTTTGTATCACCATTCATCTCATATAAAAAACGTACATACATGTAAAAAACATACCAAAAGAAAAAAAATTACAAAAAAAATATATTAAAATAAAAAAAAATTACAAAAAAAAAATTAAAAATAAAATATTAAAAAAAAAAATTTAGAAAATTTTTTAAAAAAATTAAAAAAAATATAAAAAAAAATAATAAAATACAAATAATATATTTAATAAAATAAAATTTTTTTAGCTCAGCTGGAATTCGATGCCACGTTGACTTTAACCAGTATGTATGTAGGTTGTTGTTGTAATTGTGAAAAAACGAGGTGGTCGTGGTTTTTTGCTCATATCTCAGAAAGTTATGGGGCGATTGTGCTGAATTTCAATAGCGATTCATTCCTGGATATTTCCAAGAGATTGATACCATATACAGATCTGACGAACATATAGTTGCTTCTAAAAGTTGATTTCAACCAACACACGGACAGACGGATAGACGGACAGACGGTCAGGGCTTAATCGACTCCTCTATTCATAAGCTTTCAGAAAATATATATGGGGTCGGAAATGAAAATTGTAGAAATTACAAACGGAATGACAAAGCTATATATACCCTTGTGCACCACAGGTGAAGGGTATAAAAATACTGCATTTGTTTCAAAACGCAATACATATATAGATCGAGTCGAACTACAAATAGTATCTTAAGTTACTAACGTGGTCAAAAACACAAATTGAACGTCGTTTTTCGATATTAATATTGATATTAGTTTGAATAAACGAATTACCAATGCTTTAACATTTTTGACTGTATTTCAGAACTGTGCACTATATTTTCAAACTTAATTTTGAAAATGATCTAATGTATTTCAAAAGTTATTAATTAAATTTCAAAAATAGTAAATAGAATTTCGAAATTGGTAATTAAATTTCAGAAACTACGAGTTAAATTTTGAAATTATCTATAATATGTAAATTCAATTGATTTGTTTCTTCAAATTACAATAATATTCCATTAATACTTTTGGAATACTATTTATAACTTAAAAAATATCAATTTTAATTGACAAATTATCAATTTTTAAGTAGACTTAGGGCCATTATTACAACTTGTCGTTAGCTAAAGGCAGGATTTTGTTTGGCAGATAAATAAATGGCTTTGCATTATAAACCCTTAATTTATTATTTTTTTATTCATTAAATATTATTAAAATAAATAATAATAACAATAAAAAAATGAAAGTTGTAATAATGCAAAGCTATTTATCGAGCAAAAAAAATCCTATTTAACTAACTGCAAGCTGTAATAATGGCACTTAATCTATAGAAATTATTATTGTACTTAAAATCAATATTTAAGAAAATAATATTTAGGCTCATAAAAAGAAAGTCGACTACAATATTTTTTTAATAATTTTTTTGAAGTTTATTTTAAAGACAATAACAATTTTTATGAACAATAAAGTAAAGTCTACTTTGAAATTGATAATTTGTCAATTACAATTGATATTTTTGAAGTTATAAATAGTAATCCAAAAGTATTAATTAAATATTGTTTAAAAAAAATCAATTGAGTTTTTAAAATGAATACATTTGATAATTTTTAAAATTCAATAAATAATTATACAACACAAATAGAGGTGGTATAGTTATATAAACGAAAATAATTTATGCTTACAAAAAAAGTTAATTCAAAAATAAATTATAAATATTTATCCCTTTTTTGTACACATTTAACAATACAATTTTTTCCTGTTTCATTCTTCAAAAAATTACAAAATTCAATACATGTATATCCAAAAACAGTAAAATATAAAATCAGTACTTTTTCGTACTGTTTTAGGTATTGTGCATATAACAGTACATATTACAAAAAACCGTACATGTACTGTTTAAAACAGTACGATTGGCAACCCTATGTGAAGTACAATCGATACAATTAAGTTCTAAATAAAACGTCATTCAAATGGCCTCCACGACTTCTTCTGCAGGAAGATCTGCCACAGCGGCTCGGGCTGACTGTTGCCACAGCGACTCCGTCTGATTGTTTTGCCACAGCGGCAAAAAAAACATTCATGTACTTTAATAAAAAGTTTTGTTTGGTGAGAGGCATTGAGGCTGGATAGTCGTAGGAACCTTCTATCTAAGGCTCAGAGGTGCGCTTCAATCGGCATGACGAGGGCCACGAGAAGTACTCCTCAGGCAGCCCTGGAAGTTATTCTTCATCTTCTGCCTATTGAGCAGTATGTAGGTAGATTGGCAGGCAGGAACATTCTTAGACTGAGGAAGCTCGGATTATTAGAAAATTTCACGCAGGGTCATTCGCGGATCTTGGGTGAAATTAGCGCTGGCGGTTATTGCCTGGGCTTGCCCGGCTCCACGAATTATCTAGGAACTGGAGTCGATTTTAGGCGTCTGCCGAGTGTAATAATGCCAGCTAGAGAGGGCTAGACAGGTAAGGGCAGATTGTTTAGTGGTTTTGCTGTATGTTGGTCAGGATGGCGGTAAGAATAAGATTGAACCTGTCAGATATGTGCAGGCTGTGCAAGGATCCGGAGGAGTTGGAGACAGTTGATTACATTCTGTGCCAATGTCTCAGACTGCAGAATAGCTAGGTAGCAGATTCCTAGGCGAATTAGGGGATATCTTGGGCTGAGGACTCGAGAATCTAATAGGATTGTAATGGGATTGACCTGGCTTCGTGACACGAAACTAAGAACTGGTTGATTGTCACTCCAACATAAGCGGCAATTAAATGGCTGATGAGTTGGCAAGACAGGGCTCGGAAATGGTGTGTCCGGATCGGGTGAGGCGGTTAAGCCTCCATTGGTTTTCTATTTCGTTATGATCAGGTAATGGGTTCTGAGCGAGACTAATCGGGTCTAGAGTAACCGAACGGACTGCAGAGTATCACGCACGCTGTGGCCGATGCTCAGTAAGTCTTATTCGGATTTGCTTCTTGACAGGGGTAGGGTCTGCGTGAGAACTATAATAGCGATTATTACGGACCACTGTATGTTGTGCAGGATGGCGCACAGTGAGACAACGCCGGCATTAAATACAAGAAGTAATTGCAGAGTTCTGAAATTTTGCACAGGTTACTTTTGAGACAATTCCAGTTAAAAAAAAAAAAAATTAAGAAAATTCGCCCACTTTTACGCCCACCTCCCATACAATCGAAATTTGTAAAATGCCGTATTGTCCGTAATACTTAAGGGATAACTTTAAATTTTGGTATACTTGAATGTTATATTGTTACAAACATTATCGGAATAAAGTTTTGGACTTTGGCCCACTTTTACCCCCATACAACCTCAACATAAAAAGTGCCATATTTTCTAAAATATTTTAGGTACAATCTTCAAATTTGATATTATTATTATTTATATAATTTAAAATGTTTCATGCAAAAATTACAATAACACGCCCACTCTTACACCCACTTCCCATTAAAATGCAATAAAAAAGAAAAATTTTTTTCATTCTATCAATAATTTTTTAATATCATCATGGTATTCTAATTTTTTCAATATCTTTATTGCTATCGATCCAAATATCAGAAATTGCACTATAAAAAATTATTGAATTATCCATGACCTTGTAAACTTTTTTTAACACTTTATATAAACTTGTATAAACTTGCACTCTCAAATATGTAGATTGTGAATTAAACATATACATACATACATAATTGCAATTACCGTTTGTTGATCAATAATATTTAAAACAACAACAATGTAATATTTTTTTACAGTTTGTTTTTAAAAAGTTTGTGAGCACAATATAAAATATCAAACAAACAATTAAAAAAAAAAAAAAATTAAAATTTGTAAACATGCTATTGCATGCTAACATATGTACATACTTACGTATAGCGACAAAATGTGCACGTTGCGTATTTTTTGTAGTTTTTTGTATGTTTAAAGTACTTTTGCAAACTTTTGCTATATGTCCTCTACTTTAAATGAAAGCTGAGACTTCAATCTTTCATTTGATATAAGTCTGCACCTAGGGCGAGGGGCTGCTCTATATTTCCTAGTCCATTGAAAATGCAAAATGTTAAATTTTTACACCACAATTCTGTTGTAAAGAAATTTTTTTTTGTGTTTCTTTTTTTAAATTTATTTTTTTATCTACTCATTCTACAACAACTAAATTAATTAAAAAAATACTTTAAGGTTATATTTATTATGTATTTTTTTTATTGATAAGCTTTTGAATATTACATATTGAACCAACATATTTCAAGCGCGTTAGCATACCTCAACTTTGACTTGCTCTAGACCAAAAAGTAATGAAGTTATGAATCTCAAATTTCAGGAAATTGTTACTCATATATCTGTTAATATACTGTGAAAATTTTATCCAAATTGGACGACACGCCAAAAACTATTTTTTGCCGCTGTTACTTTAGAGCTGTCTCACTGTGTGGCGGTAAGAATGGGACTGAACCTGTCGGATATGTGCAGGCTGTGCGAGGATCCGGAGGAGTTGAAGGCAGTTGAGAACATTCTGTGCCAATGTCCCAGACTGCAGGTTGAAATGGCTAGGTAATGTATTCCTACGCAAATTGGGGGATGTCTCGAAAATCTGTGATAGAATTCGTAATGGAAATGACCTGGTTCGTGACGTGAGACTAAGAATGGGTCGATTGTAGGGTTTAGCTCTTTTTGGTATTGATTTGGTGTCCACTACTTCATCACTTGTCTACCTTCCATTCTTTCTGCTATTCTTATTCTATTTTTCTTTTTATTTCTTTATTAAAGCGTCACAATGGACCGTATTGGTCTCTAGGTGAGGGTAACTTTGCATCAGCCTTACTACCTACCTACCTAATGAGAAAAACAGACTTAAGACTAATATTGCTACTGCACCTAGGTTATATGGATTACGGGAAATTCACAAAGGTTTTCCACTTAGACCCATTTGTTCGTTTGTCAGTTCTCCATCTTACGAACTTTGCAAATATATTTCCACCATTTTAAAGAAGGTGACTGAAAATTCAACATATAATGTTAAGAGTTCAATACAATTTATGGAAGGGATTAAGGACCAATGTATTAAGGATAAAGAAAAATTAATTTTATTAGATGTAGTTTCAATATTACCTAACTAACTAACAACTAACTACCCTTATCCGATAATGCACAATCAATCAATATCATTTCCGCCTATACACTATGATGATCTTGTAAAAAACTTAAAAAATCTGAAACCTACAAACCAAAGTGTACCTGACGGCATTCCTAGTTGTCTACTTTCAAATTGTGCTCATGCTTTGGCGACTCCATTAACAATTTATGTTTAATATATCACTTAAATACGGCTATTTCCCTAAAGCTTGGAAAGAGTCATATATTATTCCTTTATTTAAATCTGGAAATAAGTCTCGAGTTGTAAACTACAGAGGTATTGTTAAATTAAGTATAATTCCTAAACTTTTCGAAAAATGTATTACCGAATCTCTCTGTCATCAAGTTTCATCAATAATGGCGTCTTCTCAACATGGCTTCCGTAAAGGTTGCTCAATAACAACAAATCTTCTACAATTGACATTCTTAATTAATCGAGGATTTGCTAATGGTCAGTGTACTGACGTCATCTACACGGACTTTAGTAAAGCTTTTGATAAAGTCAACCATATTCTGTTAATCAAAAAGCTTAATTTGTTGGGATTTACCAATAATAGTTTGGCTTGGGTTAATTCATATCTAACGGACAGAAACCAACGTGCTTGCTTCAATAATACTCTATCTAAACATACAACAGTTAAATCTGGAGTTCCACAAGGCAGCCATCTTGGACCAATTTTATTTACCCTGTTTATAAATGATCTTCCAAATGCTATTAAATTTTCTAATGTTCTTATGTTTTTCATATCGGTAATAACTGTGGTAATTATAATCTGCTGCAACAAGACCTAGATAGTTTCTTTGTATGGTGTAATACTAACTTAATGGATTTGAATTTAAATAAATGTAAACACATGCACTTTTCCCGTAAAACAGAAGAAATAAGCTCATTCTTCTTGAATGGTTACAAACTGGAACTGGTTGATTCAATAGTTAATTTGGGTATTCTATTTGATGTTAAACTTAATTTTAATCAGCATATTACCCTAATATCTAATAAAGCTCGTGGGGTTCTTGCTTTCATAAAACGCTGGGCCAAGGAATTTTCAGACTCTTACAATATTAGAATTCGGATCAATTATCTGGAATCCTCAATATAATTTGTACTCTGATAAAACTGAGTCTGTACAGAAACAATTTCTGTTGTTTTGCTTACGTCACCTTTTTCGAAATAGTGTTTCAAATTTACCATCTTACAAATCAAGACTTGCACTAATTAAACTTCCTACTCTACAGAACCGTAGAACAATGCTAAATGTAACGTTTGTTATCAAATTGATTAACGGAGATGTATGCTTTAGTTTTCTGCTAAGCAACTTATCCTTCAATATTCCACATCGTCCAACTAGAAATTTCAACCCATTGCACGTGCAATTTTTTCGTCGAAATTATGCTAATGATAATCCTTTTAGAATAATTTGTTGCGATTTTAATAATCTTTATCATTTAATTTACTTTTCTGTTAGTGTTAATATTATTAAGAGAAAAATCATAGTGTTTTTAAATTCGTAATTGTATTATATTTCTGTCACTTTATTTTAATAGTCTGTAAGGATTTATACCATAGACTAACTTAAATAAATAAATAAATACAAAACAAATATATCTGTTGTCTTAGCAGTAGAGATAATAGGAGAAAAATGAAGTATTATTGAAAAATACACGAAGACAAATAAGGATTTATTTAAACGTATTCTTAAATTTTTTATAGAGGACAATAGATATTTCTAATATTTATGATGGAAATATATTTATGCAATATAAAGCACTTTCTATGGTATCTCCTTCTTTACCAATTGTGGCAGATATAGTTATGGAAAAATTACTACATTATTTTATTCAAAAAATTAATATGAAACCAAGTCTAATGCCTAAGTACGTAAATGATTCATTGTGTTTTATGTCCCGGAAGTTTTACTTCTTCATTTAAATTCACTATAGAAAGGGAATGTCAAATTTCTACCCTCTATATCTCAGAGACTTCTTGGCCGATCTTGTTTAAAAATTGCGTCTAAGCTACTATAGGACTAACTTTGGTGCAAATTTCATCCCGATCGGAAGACATAGGTTTCAAAAGTTAGTACACTTGAAGCAAAATTACCCGTATACGTATATAAATGATTAAATAAATGAATAAATTCCCACGTTTAACATATCACCATTGCTGGCAATATTGTTCTCGTATATCGGTGACTTTGTCGGGACACACGTGACCGAAGAAAATCGGGCATATTTGGCAATTTGTTTGTTCGACGTTGCACACTGGGGATTTTTGTATGGATATGAGGAAAAAATATATTTGTAAAAAAATGTAGTGGTTTCATCACAAATTTAGTTTAATTTATATAGTAATACACAAAAGTAATCAAAATAAAGAAAGTTAGAGAAATGTATATCGTTACCTACAATTTAAAAAGCCCTAACTACAAAAAAATTTAAATGATTTTTTTAATTTATTACTTATTTTAAATCTATTTTTAATTTATTATTCTAAAAGAGCATTAACTTCGACGCTAGTAACACTATGCTTTTTCTGCCTAATGAAGAAGTCAAATGTGAGATCATGGGATCTGATATTACCATCATTCGGTGCGTAATATCTACGTTTGTGGCAATTCGACAGGATTTTTAATTTTTTTAATATTAAAGTAATAAGGTATATATTTATGTATAAAGTTAAATATTTATAATAACAGCGTATACACGTACATTTTAAATGTATTATGATCATAAGAATTTTTGGTAATGTCATGTCATATAAAATACGTACATACATGTAAAAAACATACATATAAAAAACCATTGTAAAATTATAAATTGAGTTTACGTATGTATGTTTCTAAAAAAAATATATTAAAAAAACAACAAAAAAATTTTTTAAAAAAATTAAAAATAAATATTTAAAAACATACAGATCTGAGGAATATATAGTTGCTTCTAAAAGTTGATTTCAACCAACACACGGGCAGACGGTCAGGGCTTAATCGACTCCTCTATTCATAAGCTTTCAGAAAATATATACTTTATGGGATCAGAAATGAAAATTGTAGAAATTACAAACGGAATGACAAAGCTATATATACCCTTGTGCACCACAGGTGAAGGGTATAAAAAAACGCTTTTATGTTATGTAGAAGGTTTACAAAATTAATGCTTTCCATAAGACGTTGGTGAATATGTAAGGAATGTAATATTTCCTCGCCATTCACTTTGTAAAAAACACCTTTAATTTTTTTAATGCTTTCAAGAAAACCCGGATATGGCTTTTTAAAATAAATTTTTGATACTTGATCTACCCACGTAAATGAACTTACATACATTACATTCGTATTCTTCAAGTTTCAGCTTTCTTATAATATAGCCGGATATATATTCCAAAGCATCCACTTCAAGTATACTTATGTCATCAAAGTTTGATCCATCTAGGTAATCAAGTTCATTAATTTGGTTCTCCTCATGGTCTTATCCAGTTATATGTGGAAAATTTGGTTCTTCTTGTTTAATTATAGGGTTGGGATTAGACGAACTCAGCCATTCGGTGGTATTAAATCCAACATTACCTGTGCCGCTGAGATGCTTTGTATTTCTTGCTGAAATTTTTAAAGGAAAAAATATTCATACGACATAAGACAACTACTCTTTTAATTATATCTAGAATGTACTTGCGCAATCTATATTTAAAATCTTTCGGTGACGGATGATCATTAAGACCGTCTTTGCTACGTATAATACCAAAAAAGTTTTCCAGAACATCTTGATTTAAGCGGCTAGTACATATATAGGACATGTTAACTTTTTCTGTTACATATTTGTGAATCATAGCTAAAGCTTTGTTGGTTATTAGAATACCCTTTTGAAAATGCTCCAATGTTGTTTTTCGTGGCAATATTAGAGAAGACATAACGCAGTTCATCTGGTTTAACTTTTCCAGTTTAGATTCAAGGTAATTTCAAACGGTTCCTTAATATTTTTTACGTAAAATAAATTTGTATTAAACAGTTTCTTCTATTGAGCTTGAGATCACTTTTCTTAATAAAAAATAGTTTCAATTTTATTTTCCGATATTTCGCTACCACATTGGGTAGCTTCTTCAGGGAAATTTTTTACAATTTTTAACAATTAAAATATTAGAATTGTTAAAAAACAAATTTTTTTTTTTTTTTTAAAGGCGGGAAAATTTTTTGTTTACATTTGAAATAACAAACGAAAATTCATATACATATGTACATATATCACAAAAAATATTTTTGTCAACAATTTTACAATTTTTTAAAAAAGGCGGGAAAATTATTTGTAAACATTTGAAATATTATACAAAACAAAAAATTCAAATACATATAAAATATTACAAATTACAAAAACTTTTTAAGTATTATACAAAACAAAAATACAGATACATATAAAATATTACATTAAAATTAACTGACTAAAAAACTAACATAATTCTAGACCTTATTAACTAATAGCCTATAATTCTGTGCAACATTAGCTGTATCTGTTTTATAATTAATTCTTTGTGTATGTGGTACTTTTATAATTTGTAACATTTCCAATAAATATCTACGTCTGTAATTATTCTCTATATTTAAAACTGTTGTATTTTTAAAATCGGGATAATGATTAGAATCTGTGCAGTTGTTGTGTTCCTTTTTTTTTGGTCTGACTTATGTCCAGCTAACCTAGTTTTAAGTTTATTTTTTGTTGTACCTACATATACCTTATCACAATTTTCATTATTATTACCACTACATGGTATGTTATAAACTAAATTAGACCTTTCCAACTTATCTTATTTATCCTTTGTTTTACTGAATAATCTACCTAATGTGTTATACATTTTGTGGGCCATTATATATGTCTTATTGTCATAAATTTTAGATTTTTCCAATCTTTCAGATAAAAGAGGAACATAAGTTACTGATTTATGAATTTTAGGTTCGATAACAGTTCTTGCGTCCAAATTGTCCTGTTTCCTATACTGACCTATTAATCTACAAATCAACTGGATCGGATAACTATTATTAATTAAAATTTCCTTTATAAGCTCTATATTCTTCCTATGAAAAGCTTTATCGCTTATTTTCAAAACCCTCTCAGTTAGATTTCTTGCCGTATTAATAATCATTCCTTTTGGGTGCTTAGAATAATAATTCACGATTCTCCCAGAAGACGTGGGCTTCTGGTACCAATCTATTAACAAATTCTCACCCTTTCTTATAACTAATGTATCTAAATAAGGAATTTTTGAGTTACATTCCTTTTCAATAGTGAATTTTATATTATCATGAAATTAATTGAAAGTTGTCAACAATTCATCAATAAAATGATTAGGAACAATACAAAACAAATCATCAACGTATTTCGTAATTATCTTTGGTTCTACACTTAATTTTTCAATACAACAATCTAATAATTTCTCCATAAAAATATCAGCTATAATAGGAGATGCTGGAGATCCCATAGGAAGACCCTTTTGTTGTATATATATCTTATCATTATATCTAAAATATCTATTATCTACTATACAAATTTTATAATACGTAGAAAAAGATTTTTATCCATCTTCGTATATTTTTCTATCATGTCCCATTTTTCTTCAATAATATCTAAAGCTACGTCTATTGGTATACTTGGAAATAAAGATACAACATCAAGTGAAACTAACTTTTCACCATCTTGTATCTTTAAGTTCCGTATCTTATCTCTAAATTGTAAAGAATTCTTTACATTGTATTTAGAGTTTTCAGTTAACTTCCTTAGAATATTTGTAATATATCTACAAAGTTCATAAGATGAAGAGTTAACAAAAGAACATATTGGTCTCAAAGGAAATTGTTCCTTTCGGCATACCATATAATCTAGGTGCGGTAGATACATTAGTCCTCAATTTGTTCTTTTCTAAAGATGTAATAATCTTTAATTTAAAAAGATCTTCAACTAAACTATTATTCATAGTTTGTAATTTCGTTGTTGGATCCTTGTTCATTAATCGGTATGTGGTAATATCCCCCACAATGTTATTCATCCTCAAATCATAATCACTTTTCTTAATTGCCACTGTAGTATTACCTTTATCTGCATTCAAAATAAGTAAGTCCTTATTACTCTTTAAAGATTTTCTAGTTGTATTAACCTTATCTAATAAAAATTTGTCTTTATTTGTCAATCTTTCTCTATTCAAATGGCTATCAATAATCCCTGTAAATTTATTTCTTGCAGTTTCCTGTTCCTTCTTTTCTGTCAGTGTCTGTATAAAATCCTCACCGTCCGCAATAACATTCACAATTGGAAAATTATCCCTTTTCACTGGTAGTGCATGTTTCCTCCCTAAAGAAAGAACCCATTGTACATCAGACGGAATGTCAACGTCGGATTTGTTCACAAACCATTTTCTATTTAGTCTAATACCTAGGTCTTTTTTATGTAATTCACTTAAACAATCAAAGTTTTTCTTATGTACCTCTTTTATCTGCATACTGAAAATCTTCGCTAATCTATCTTGGTGTTCAATAAAATTGTTGAAAGCATCCCTTGTTAAAAAGTATCTTAAATTATCAGTAATAAAATCCAATTCTTAAGAAACTTGCTTTAATATTTCATGCTTCTGTCTTATTGCCAAATTAAGAATTTTGTTTTGTAGAAATTGTATTTGTCTTGAAATTGATCCCTGAATTTTTGGTATCGGGTTTTCCTCAAAAAGATTAAAAATATTTTTAGTGGAGTTCTTAATGAATTTTGGAATTATACCTGCGTTGCGGCACCGAATTAAAAAAGTTAATTGTTAATTGTTAAAAATTGTAAAAACTTTAGCTGAAGAATGTGGTAGCGAAATATCGGAAAATAAAATTGAAACTATTTTTTATTAAGAAAAGTGATCTCAAGCTCAATAGAAGAAACTGTTTATATAAAAAAAAAGATCGAAAACATTCATTTATTATATAAAGAACTGGGAGCACATCCATTTAATCAATAGACAAAATGATTTGCAGCAACAATTACAAAAATTTCAAGTCTAACGAGGAATTTAGAAGGAAAATTAATAGGTATAAAACTATAAGGGACAAAACAGTTAAAATAAAGGCGGCTATAACTATACTATAACTGCGTATGTATAATTCGTGCAAATTTTATTGGTACAACATCAAAGGTTCTGTTTGTAAAATCGAAACGTCAAACGAAAATATGAGATTTTAACGGCTATCGGATGCAAATGAGGATGCTATTCGAAATTTTATCATGGGCTTAGGAAGCAATTACACAAGAGAAATCTTAAATGCCAATGAACCCAAAAGCTTTGGAAAGGCTTGTACTATCTATATATATAAAAGTGAAACTCTGTGTGTGTGTGTGTGTGTGTGTGTGTGTGTGTGTGTGTGTGTGTGTGTTAGCTATAGACTCTGAAACTGTAAAACCGATCGGGCTCAAACTTTGGTAAGTTGTTGTACACATACCGGGGAGTGTTTATGGATGAAAAAAGTGGGCGGGGCCACGCCCATAAAAAATTACTTATCAGTTTTAGCTACTTGCACTTGACCGATTTTTCTGAAACTTTGCACACATATCGAGCTCTGATGACTAAATAATTTCGTGATAAAAAAAGTGGGCGGGGCCACGCCCATAAAAAATTTTTAATTTTGAGGTACTTGCAATGGATGGATTTTACTGAAACTTTGCACACATATTGGGCTGTCATGACTTTATAATTTCGTAATTAGAAAAGTGGGCAGGGCCACGCCCATAAAAAAAAAGTTATAAGTTTGAGGTACTTGCACTGGACCGATTTTTCTAAAACTTTGCACACACACGAAGCTGTCATGACTTTATAATTTCGTGATTAGAAAAGTGGGCAGTGCCACGCCCATAAAAAAAAGTTATCATTTTGAGGTATTTGCACTCGACCGATTTTTCTGAAACTTTGCACACATATTGAGCTGTCATGACTTTATAATTTCGTGATTGAAAAAGTGGGCGGGGCCACGCCCATAAAAAATTAGTTATCAGATTTAGCTACTTGCACTGGACCGAATTTTCTGAAACTTTGCAAACATACTGAGCTGTCATGACTTTACACTTTCGTCATTAGAAAAGTGGGCAGTGTCACGCCCATAAAAAAAAGGTATCATTTTGAGGAACTTTCACTGGACCGATTTTTTTGAAACTTTGCACACATATTGAGTTGTCATGACTGTACAGTTTCGTATTTAGAAAAGTGGGCAGTGCCACGCCCATTAAAAAAGGTATCATTTTGAGGTACTTACACTGGACCGATTTTTCTGAAACTTTGCACACTTATTGAGCTGTCATGACTATACAGTTTCTTAATTAGAAAAGTGGGCAGTGCCACCCTCATAAAGAAAAAGTTATAGTTTTTAGCCTTGCACTTGATATTCGATTAAAATTTAGAATGCGATTAAAATTCATGAAGGGGCGTAGCAACGCGCGCCGGGATTGGCTAGTATACCATAAAAACGAGGATCGGCACCTTCACATACATCACCGAAGTAATAAATATTTCCAATTAAGACCAACATATCATATTCAGCAACCAGCTCAACAACATCCAGCATCACGACGAAATCACGTAAAACCAATGAATTGGTGACTCAGCACAATATAGAAGATCTACAAACAATTATATTAGTACTAGTTGTAAGGTAGGGAAATTAATAATACTAATACTATAGTCTCAAATAACATAAAGAAAGAGATGAGGAAAACAAACAGAAAATAAATAATAATTTTTGGGCTTATTAAGCTACTATAGAAAATTTATTAGAAACTTCGCAGCTAGAAGAAAATTGTGGAATTAGTAAAAATCAAACCGCAAGGGTAAAAATAAATCTTCACCAAACAGCACTATACGCAATGAATGAAGCAAGGGATGCCATTTAAACACTATTCGAGTTATTCCAACAACAATTGTCAAAACCATTCGATTTCACTACCGATGCATGTAAAAAAGAAAAAGAATTATTAGCCATTGTTTAACCCATGCAAAAATTGAAAAATTACTTCTACTGTTCGCTGACCCAACGACAAGGGATTTTTTCCCGGACTTTTTTGTTAACCGGGAATGCGAGATTTATTTTTTAATTTCCCGAGATCCCGAGATCTCAGCAAAATAAATAAGCAGCAAAATAAATAAGAAGTAAATTTATTTTTAAATACATAATAAAAAACTTTTTATTAAAAAGCATAAAATAGTCTATAACGAAAAAAGAAACTCTTCAAAACTATAAAAATTATTAAATAAACTTTAACTTAAAATATAAATTGAGTAAAAATATTTTTTATTGAAAAAAATATTTTTCTCTAGATACGGGATCAAATACATACATATATACTAGTTAGAATAAATGTGGCATCGAATTCCAGCTGAGCCAAACAAATTTTATTTTATTTTCTTTAATATATTATTTATATTTTATTATTTTTTTATATATTTTTTTTTAATTTTTTAAAAAATTTTTTTTTTAATTTTTTTTATTATTTTTTTTTATTTTTAATATATTTTTTTTGTAATTTTTTTTTTTTTGGTATGTTTTTTACATGTATGTATGTATGTATGTTGTTGTTGTAATTGTGTAAAAAAACGAGGTGGTCGTGGTTGTTTGCTCATATCTCAGAAAGTTATAGGGCGATTGTGCTGAATTTCAATAGCGATTGATTCCTGGATATTTTCAAGAGATTGATACCATATACAGATCTGAGGAACATATAGTTGATTCTAAAAGTTGATTTCAACCAACACACGGATAGACGGGCAAACGGTCAGGGCTTAATCGACTCCTCTATTCATAAGCTTTCAGAAAAACTAAAATACTTTATGGGGTCGGAAATAAAAATTGTAGAAATTACAAACCTTGTGCACCACAGGTGAAGGGTATAACAACAACATACATACATACAAACGTGTATACTGGTTAGATAAAACGTGGCATCGAATCCCAGCTGAGCCAAAAAAAAAATTTTTTTTATTTTTTTATAATTTTTTTTATTATTTTTTGTTTAATATATTATTTATATTTTTATTATTATTATTTTTTTTAATTTTTTTTTATTTTATTTTTTTATATTTATTATATATATTTAATTTTTTTTTTAAGTTTTTCTTTTAATTTTTTTTTAAATTTTTTTTTTTATTTTTTTTATAAATTTTTTTTTTAATTTTTTTTTAAATTTTTTTTTATTTTTTTAACATACATACGTAAATTTATAATTTTACAATAGGATGTTTTTATATATGTATGTTTTTTATGTTTTTGCATGACTACACGTTGTGAAGGGTATATAAGAAGCGGCACGGCTGAATATAACATTTTACTTGTTCACTGTGTGAAGGGTATAAAAACATTGAGCAATAGCACTTGAAGATATTAAATTACAATTTAAGTTCGTTTTGTAAATTCATTGTTTTGGTTGATAAGCAAAGCCGAAAATAAAACAATTAACAGTGCTGGGAATTTGAGTTATTTAATTTTTCCGTTTTCCCGGGATAATTTTTCGGGATCACGGGAAATGAAAAAAAGGCTACAACTCGAAAGCATATGTTTTTATTAAAACATTTCTTTTTCATAAAAATATTTTCTTTAAGGTTTTTTTTTAACTTTATGTTTAGAAATATCTTTACAAATAATTTGATATACTTCCGTCAAAAATTAAAAAAACTTAGCCAACGTTACCAATGCTTCGAAATTTCCATAAAGAAATAAGGAAGTGGTCAAAAAACTCAAAATATTATTTATGTATTTGTTAAATGCACTTGTAACAATTGGTCAAACATCAGTAGAAAGAGAAAGAGTGTTTTCTGTAACAGGACAATTTGTTTAGCTTATTAAAAGATTATTATTAAAAATTGTTACGTTATATTTTTTTAATTTTACCTAGTATTTACATGTTTTTGAAATTGAATTCTAATGATTTTATTTCTGATCTCATAGCTGAAGTACCTGTATTTTTGTTTTTTGTGCTCATATGTATGTACATATGTACGTATTTTATATGAGATGAATGGTGATACAAACAATTGTTATTGCATGACTACACGTTGTGAAGGGTATTTAAGATTCGGCACGGCCGAATATAGCACTGTTACTTGTTTTAATGTTGTTTTTGTGAAAAAAAATCGAGGGGGTCGTGGGTTTTTGCTCATATCTCAGTTGTTTATGTACCAATGTTTCTGATTTTCAATACCGATCTACTCCCGAATATTTCTGATATATTAATACCTCACCTGGGTCCAAGCGATGTCGGAGGGCTTCAAAAAGTTGATTTCAACATACACAGACGGACAGACTGTCTGTCCGTCACGGCCACCTCGTTTTTTTTAACACTAAAACAACATATAGCAACAACATACATGCATATACATATATATACAGACACGGTATACTGGTTATATTAAACGTGGCATCGAACCCCAGCTGAGCCCAAAAAAAATTTTTTTTTTTGTATTTTTTTTATTTTATATATTATTTATATTTTTATTATTTTTTTTTCATTGTTTTTAATATTTAAAAAAATTTTTTTTTTTAATTTTTTTATTTCTTATTTTATATTTATTATTTATATTATTATTATTATTTTTTGTTTTTTTTTATATCTTTTTTAATTTTTTGTTCTTCTTTTAATTTTTTTTAACAAATATACGTAAATTTATAATTTTACAATGGGATGTTTTTATATATGTATGTTTTTTATATGATACAAACTATTGTTATTGCGTGACTACACGTTGTGAAGGCTATATAGATTCAGCATGGCCGAATATAGCACTCTTACTTGTTTTATTTGAGTTCAATGATTTTCCAATAGCAACTTGAAAACATATTATATAAGAATACATTAATAAAAAATATGAAGAATATAAAATTCTACTTATTGTATGATAATTTGAAATAATATTGGTCTCTATGTTTTACTACCTATGTAGAAACTTTCACACTCCTACTTTAACGCTCACCTCTCACATATGGTTTAATATTGTATTAGTTAAATTTGAAAGCTCATAAAACCGACAGAAACTGATGAACGATGCTGAAATTTTGCGAATGATGCTTTGTGGTCAATACCTTTTGTAACCAAATGGTGTAAAATTGTCCTTTATATCATGTAGTGTACCGCGCCAATTAGCGTAATGTATTGAGATGTAAAAGGTCATTTATTTAGTGTACCGTGCCATTATGTAGTTGGTAGCATATGGAATCAGAATTGTTCAGAATGTCATTGTTTCTATATGTAAAGTGCAAAGCGCAATTCTTTTTACTAAAACTACCACTTTTAACTCCAATAGGTTTTACTTCATCAGGTATTACTGCAGACACCGGAAGTTTATAGGGTTAAGAGTAAAGGAGACTCTGATGAGCTAGCAACAGTGGTTTTGGGAGGTTCGGTCCTTTCCTATAATCCTAAATTTTATTACATACTTTTTATTATAGACTTCCTATTTTTTTTATTACTTTAAGCTGTCTGGGCCAGAATGTCAGATACTTAAAATCTATTGATGCTCTTAGTTAAAAACTACGTTTCAAAATTATAAAGATGTTGGCAAATTTAATCCTATGAATACCTGTCTCAAATGTCATTGAGAGGAAAAGCCTCGTAATCCACTCCTACCTATGTTCTAATGGCTAAAATTTAATTAAAACCTCACGATTAACCGTATCTATAGGTCTTACATAATAACGTTTCTTCCAATATATGAAAACACCCTTACAATATATCCTAGCAGTTCATACTGCTCGTAAAACTCTTCGATTAAATATTTAAATGCACCGAATTAAAATAACTTTATTATTATAAATTGAATGCATTATATAAACCAAATTTATTCCAATTATCTTATTCATTCGAGTTACTATACTAATTTACAAATAAAGTTATTAACTTTAATTGCGTGATTTTCATGGGTTAATTATGTTTACATAAAATCTGTACTTGGCAAAAACAACATTTTATATACAAAATCCAAGAGAAGCAATAATCATTATTATTTGATCATGATTAAATACGCAAGAAAAAGTTCGCAGAAAAAATACACAAAGCCAGAAACCTAAAGCAAGCAGACAAATCTGCATGAAATGAGATCAAAGGTAAATAGTTATTAATAATCGTAATTAATTATGTTAATTTAGTACACTCAGAAAAGAAACACTTTAAACTCACATATAATCCAGTACAAGGGACTTTAAAATTAAAAAATTTTCATGTAAGAAAACCAGTTGTATTGGAAAATATTTAATTTAAAAGTTTACACTTTAAAATGTAAATTTTTAATGTTAGCACTTTGAATATTAAAGTGAAAACTTTACATTTTAATATGCGCATTCTCGAATACAATTTAAACACTTTTGATTTTAAAGTTCACACTTTTAACCTAATTTAAAAATGTTTGTATTTAAATTAAAGGTTAAAACATTCAATCTCAAATTCAAAGTGTTAGCTTTTATTTTAAGAGTGAACACTTTCAAATGCAATTTAAAAGTGTTAAGTATAAACTTAAAAAAAAACAGATTATTTTAATTGATTTTAATTCACATTTTTTTATTCAATCATACTTAAATTTTAATTTATTTTAAGTTATGGAATAACTTATTTATAATTCATTAAATAAAATAATTTAAATTTAAGAAAATAAAGCATTTTGTTATCATGGCCGACTTCCTAAACGCAAGTTGCAATTCATAATTTAAAAAAAAATGCGTATGCAATGCTAAACATGTCTTAAGTGCAACCTTGCGTTGCAGAGATTTTTTTTTGCATTTTATTGGCATTTAGGAACGCTCATGGATCCACTTTTTGTCTCTGCAATATAAAGTGTTTAATTATTTAAATTATTAGTCTGTGATTTAAATAAACTCTATCAATTATAAATAATTTATTAAAAAATAAACAAAGAAAATACTAACTCAGCCATTGCAGCTCAAATGTTTGCATACAAAATAAAAATGATGCGCGATTTTGACAGCTGATGCTTATAAAAATGAGTTGCCAAACGATTAGGAACATTGGACATTGCTAGAAAGCATTGTAAATATGCATTGCAACTTGCGTTTAGGAGGTCGGCCCATATCTTATGTCTTATTAGCACATCAGCATTATTAAAAAACTGAAAACATCTAAAACATTTATTTATACCAAGGCATATCCATAAGGTACAGTGTTGGAGAAAATAATAGAAACGATCACTAGTTCATTATTAAAATATTGTATACTTTTTCCTAATATTTGTGCTAATCTTATTGGTTCAATGAATAGACGGTGTCAAGAAGTTATCAAAATGAAAGGAGCCTCAACCAAATATTCAAATAGTATTAGGATTTGAAGGTAAAATTTAACAAAAACTTTTTTTCGCAAAATATAAAACGTTTCTATTATTTTTTCCAGGCTTATATTCAAAATATACAATATTTTCATGAAGAAACCATAATTAACTTATTTTTTTTATATGTTTAATATACAATGAAGATACCTTTAAGTTTATGTATATACCTTTTTTTATTACTTAAAGATAAAAAATGCTTAAGGAAATAATAAAAATTTGATGCGTTTCTATTATTTTTTCCAACACTGTATATGCATCGCGGCAACAAATACAACATCAAAAACAACAGGCGTATTGTTTGTGTATTCTTGCCTGCAAATGTCAAAGAACGTCAAATAAAGAAATGACAAGCAAATTTTTTTTGTAATATTCAGACAGATAATAGTAATATTTTTCATTTAAAAAAGGAGAATTCAAGATAGACTGCATTGAAATCAGCATTGGACTTCAATTTGTACATTTTAAAATGATATTTTTGCAACTTGCTGTGATTTCTGTTTTGTACACACGTTTTTTGTAATGTTTTAAGAGTTTGTGAACGTAAGAACAAAAAAAATTGAATTCGTTCAAAATAAAGTAAACAAAAATTTTAAGTTAAATTCTAAACGACCAGAACATTGAGTACTGTGTAGTAACAACGGAAAGATCAAACCTCGAATGGCAACTAAAGCCAATTGAAATTTTTTATTAAAACTGTGAGAAAAGGTTTGGAAATAGTGCAAAAGTGATTTCTCGTTTATGTGTGCTGGAATAATTATTAACACATAAAGTATGGAATATACTAAGGGCTATTATTACAACTTGCCGACAAAGTTCATGTTAATAAAAGGTAACTTTTGGTAACGTGAGCAATAAACTGACAAGCAAATAGTAAACAATTCCCTTATACGGTAAAAATATGGTAACTTTTAATTTATAAACCTCACGTTAAAAGTTAAAGGTAGAGTGATCTTCCCTTTAACTTATCGGACACTTTTAGGTTAAAGTAAAGTTGTAATAACGAAAAACTAGTTATCTGTCCGATAACATCCTAACTTTAGTTATCGGTAGGTTATAATAATAGCCCTAAATTTTTTATTTTATAGCAACAAACCTACTCAAATTTTCTAATATAGTATAGTCACCATTATTTAACCGGTCTTAAAACAAAAACAATGAATCCTGATACTGTGGACACAAATGCAGGCTCAACTGACGAGTCTGAACCAGCATCCATGTTTATGGCCATTATACAGAAAATTTTCTACAGTCCCATGAATCTCTCCCTGGTGGCTATTATTGAATTTTTGGTTTACAAAATCATCAGCAAAGCTACAAGAACCAGAACTATCTAAACTACGTTAGGCCTTTACAAATACGATGACGCACAGCTAGATGGTACAATTTTAGTTGCCGTTAATGGCAAAATGTTTGATGTTACCAAAGAAAAACGTTTTTATGGGACAGGTAATATAACATTCCTCTGGTGAATTCTTATTGTAGTTTTTTTTTTTTTAATCAAGATATTTACTTACATATTGGTATTTTTTTTTTTCTGTATCTTGATTCCCGCTTGTTTTTTCTGCATAACTTTGTTTTTGTAATTTAAGATATAATGTATTCTTTAAACTAAGTATGTATTTGTTTTGTATTTTTATACCCTTCACACAGTGAACAAGTAAGAGCGCTATATTCGGCCGTGCCGAATCTTATATACCCTTCACAACGTTTGTATCACCATTCATCCCATATTAAATACGTGCATACATATAAAAAACATACATTTAAGCAGTTGTTTCTTGTATTGAGCTTGATATCACTTTCTTTTATAAAAAATAGTTATAATTTTATTTTCCGATATTTCGCTACCACATTGGGTAGCTTCTTCAGGGAAAGTTTTTACAATTTTTTTTTTTTTTTTAACAATTAAAATATTTTGTCAACAATTTTTTTTTTAAATTGTTGACAAAATATTTTAATTGTTGATTGTAAAAAAAAAAAAAAAAAATTGTAAAAACTTTCCCTGAAGAAGCTACCCAATGTGGTAGCGAAATATCGGAAAATAAAATTATAACTATTTTTTATAAAAGAAAGTGATCTCAAGCTCAATACAAGAAACAACTGCTTATATAAATTAAAAAGATCGAAAATATTCATTTATTATAAAAACATACATATATAAAAACATCCCATTGTAAAAGTATAAATTTACGTATGTATGTTAAAAAAAATAAAAAAAAAATTTAATTTTTTTTATTTTTGTTGAACTTTTTGCTTTAAACTAATATTTAGATTTTTAATCAGGCTTGAGTTCATATATTAAATATTCTTTATTTTTACAAAGAATTTTTTAATTGTGATAAATGAAAGAATAATTCTGAAAAATTATATTTTTACCACTAGCCGAGTGGAATGCATTTTCGAAACCAGCGACGATTTCATCATCAGCACTCTCTGATCGGTGGTTACATGTTGGTTGTAAATATCATCTATTTAACTCACGGGACTTAAGTTATTTGAATTCGGTAACTAATTTTTAGTTTTTCCTTTTTCATATATTTTACCACAATGAGTTAGATTGAAATTTTTAACCAAACAGTAACCCTTTTACTTTTGTTTGTTATTATCTTTCATTTATATCACTATTTTTGTCCTGTTCTAGCCACCAGTTAGGTAGCGATAAGAACAGATAATTGTTTTTAACAATCAATGTTTATAATCATTTGTTTTATTTTCTGTGAGGTCAGTATACAACGAAATGTTGACTGAAAATATATACTTTATGGGGTCGGAAATGAAAATTGTAGAAATTTCACACGGAATGACAAACCTATATATACCCTTTTTCACTGTGTGAAGGGTATATATAGGTTTGTCATTCCGTGTGAAATTTCTACAATTTTCATTTCCGACCCCATAAAGTATATATTTTCTGAAAGCTTATGAATAGGGGAGTCCATTTAGCTCTGTCCGTCTGTTCGTGTGTACGTTGAAATCAACTTTTTGAAGGCCCCCGACATCACCAAGACCCGCGTAAGGTATTAAAATATCAGAAATATTCGGGAGCAGATCGGTATTGAAAATCAGAAAAATCTGTACTTAAACCACTGAGATATGAGCAAAAAACCACGACCACCTCGTTTTTTTTACAACAACACACACCGGATGAACGTAGGTTCGAATCCCAGTTGAGGCAAAAAAAAATTTTTTTTTTTTTATTTAAATTTTATTTATTTTTTTTTTAATACATACATACATAAACTCAATTTATAATTTTACAATGATACGTTTTTGAGCGGATAAAATCATTATAAATAATAATCAAACACATAGTATGTACGCATTTATTTAAAGAAAACAAAATGTCACCGCGGCTTTCGCTGAAAGAGGTAACAACAGCTATAACTTTGATCCAACTTTGTATGAGTGTGTAAAAACCTATGTATATACGCATATTCATTCATACGTATTGTTAATATTTCAATAGTGTTGGCTTTTGCGTTTGTTGCAATTTTTATTCTTTTACTTAAATATTTCATTCCACTATTGTCAATATGAGTATCATATGAAATATCATGACTAGCAAAATGCGATGCAGTATGAAAAAAAACTAAACTAATTACCTACATATTTATTTTCCCATTGAGTACCTAGTATACATTCATACATATTATATTTTAAATTTCAATAATGTATGCCCTTTACTTTTTCTTTTTTTTTAATAAACTTGCAAACAAATGCAAGAAATTACATGCCATTAAAGGCCATGACTGACTATCCTACAAAGTCGTGCGATTATGTCAAATAAAAATCTGATAGTTTTCTGTCCTACATGAAAAAATCGCAACAAAATGTGTTATTGGATGCCACACTGTCATACCTGCTTAGAAAAAGCAACTCTGATCGCACAGAAACTATTATTTTATGAAAATTTTCAAAAGATTATCAAATCGGACACACTTGTCAAAAAATCTGTCACACATGTGCACTTTGTGTCCACACTATCACACTTTCTGAACACACATACAATTTTTGACATATCGAACGACTAAATCTGATAGTCAGTCATGGCCTTAAGAGATTAAGAGATTTAAGATCGTTGTTTTGTAAAAAATTTAATTTTTTATTTTCTTAAAAGTTTTCTTTTATATTCCTGCTTTAAATATACATAAATACATAGATACATACATACAAATGTCCATATAAATCACATTTATTTATTAAGCATTAAGAAATAATTTTAAATGCAATTCCTTATGCTTAATGTAACAACTCTTAAGGAAAATAATAGCTTTTTTCAATCTTCCTCTGGTAACTCTGCTCACAATATTCAAAGAAAACAAAATGTCACCGCCAAGATGTATTTAAACAGGTGGCATCGTTACGCCAGCTGACTATTTTTTGCTCTTCCGTTGTTTGTCCAATCTTATGTCAAAGTTTTATTTATGTTTACAAAAAGTTTTTGGTTGTTGATATTGCAATTAATAAAGTTTATAACTATTTTAAATAAAAAACAAAAAAATTTACGGCAGACGTGTGTGTGTGTTTTAAAACGTTATTTTTTATACTGTTTTAAAAATTTACAATTTAAAAAAAGCCAACAAGGCCATAAAGAAAAAATGCGATACTGCATTTTATGCCTCTATCCCGCAGTACCTGGTAATGGTACATTTTTCAATGCTCCTCAGGACCCAAGCAAAAGAGCGGAATTGGCCCAGTTGTGCCAGAAGGAGTTTAAAGCATACTTGGTGAAAATCATCCAATATTTCATGAGTTGATTTTGTTTGTTTTCATGAATTGCATTCATTTTTAAGTACATTAAACACAGAATTATTTTGCTTTTCACTATACTATATGTATGTATAGAAATATGTATTAATATTTAAATTAAAATTAAATGAATTGTGTTTCAAACATAAATGTAGCGTGTTTTATTTCAAAACCTTTTATTTATACATATCACTTATGACTATTTGCAAATATTAGGCACCTATTTTTCATTTAAAGATATTGCTGGAATAAAGGATGTTTTATTGTAGAATTTTTTCCTTTGCATTGCTGGGACGTGATGTTACACGTTGGGATGCTACTGCAGCCATAGGTACTTAAAGTTGTATACAGCGACTTCGGCATGTGAAGCTTATATTGGTGTAGATTATAGGTTGGGAAGATATGGGCGTAAATCATTAATATAACTAGAGGCCCGTGGAGTTTGTGACATGAATTTTACTTATTGTTGCTTACATTATGACTAGAAAAAAAAAATTTAATATAGCGTTGAAAAGAAATAAATGTTTTCCAAAAATAAACAAAATTAAATTAAACTCATACTCGGATACGTTGCTGATTAGCTTGTTAAAATCATTGAATTAACCAATTCATCCCAGCAAACTATGAACTGAACTCTGTTGCTTTTGCTGACCAACTTGCCCCTTGGGTAAACGAGAACGTGAGCGTGCACTAACCACATCCAACATTTTTATACATAACGGGAGCTGCCGCACATCTATTTTTTGAATAAAATAGGAAAATTAATTCATTACTTAATATTATTTTACTAAAAATTTATTACTTACATCTCTTTTTAACTCGCATTTAGGTCGGCATTTTGATTTTTGTTTACAAATAACTTTTGACATACTCGAGCTCATTACACAAACAAAAATTACTTTTTTGTTGTAATGTTGTATTTGTTGCAGTAGTACTGCCACCTGTTAATTTCATCATGGTCACCGCGGCTTTCGCTGACAGAGATAACAAACAGGGTAACAACAGCTATAACTTTGATTCAACTTAGTATGAGTGTGTAAAAAGCCTATGTATGTATATACGCATATTCATTCATACGTATTGTTATAATTTCAATAGTGTTTGCTTTTTATATCGCTCAAAAAATTACAACAAATATAGATGTTGATAGCGTAGTGGGGGCACCACTAAACTATGAACTTGAAGGTTGGCTGTTCGATACCATTTTCTTTTGAGTTTGTTGCAATTTTTATTATTTTATTTAAATATTTCATTCCACTATTGTCAATATGAGTATCATATGAAATGTCATGACTAGCAAAATGCGATGCACTATGAAAAAAAACTAAACTAATTACCTACATATTTATTTTCCCATTGAGTACCTAGTATACATTCATACATATTATATTTTAAATTTCAATAATGTATGCCCTTTACTTTTTCTTTTTATACCCTTCACACAGTGAAAAAGGGTATATATAGGTTTGTCATTTCCACAATTTTCATTTCCGACCCCATAAAGTATATATTTTCTGAAAGCTTATGAATAGGTGAGTCGATTAAGCTCTGTCAGTCTGACCGTCTGTCCGTGTGTATGTTGAAATCAACTTTCTGAAGCCCCCCGACATCGCTTGGACCCGGGTGAGGTATTAAAATTTCAGAAATATTCGGAAGTAGATTGAAAACCAGAAACATCGGTACATAAACAACTGAGATATGAGCAAAAACCCACGAACACCTCGATTTTTTTTTACAAAAACATTACAACAACATACATATGTACATACAAACGTGTATACTGGTTAGAGTAAACGTGGCATTAAATCCCAGCTGAACCAAAAAAAAAGTTTTGCTTATTTTTTTTATATATTTTTTTTAAATTATTTTTTTATTTATTATTTAATATATTATTCATATTTTTATTATTTTTTTTTTATTTTTTTTTTTTGTTTTTTATTTATTATTTATATTTTAATTATTTTTTTTATTTTTTTTTTTAATTGTTTTTTTAATATTTTTAAAAAATTTTTTTTATTTTTTTTCTTTTTTTAACATACATACGTAAATTTTTAATTTTACAATGGGATGTTTTTAAATATATATGTTTTTTATATGTATGTACGTATTTCATATGAGATGAATGGTGATACAAACTACTGTTATTGCATGACTACACGTTGAGAAGGGTATATAAGATTCGGCACGGCCGAATATAGCACTCTTACTTGTTTTTATTAATATTTGACATCTTACCTGGAGTAATATCTAAATTCTTCCATAACTTACTGACAACTTATGGAGCGCTGAAATAACTGATATACAATTTCAGGGGTTATTTGGGAATCGTAGTCATAATTAATTGGTTGTTTCCACGATTTCCGCAGACCTCTCGCCAAAACTTATTGAACATTGTTTGCGGGGTTATTAACGATGTCTCCAACTGCATCGTATTAAAACATTTCTAATACCTTTATTTCGTAGAACGCAAGTACGCATACCTTATCCTTACTTGACAAATCAGAAATATGTCTCATAAAGTCAATTGCTGTTGTTAAAATGCTTTTACTAATGTTCGCTTTGCGACACCATCTCTGTAATGTCTTGGCGTGAGGTAGTGGGAACCCTTTTTGGTATAGGTGGTTGTACGCTCTGGGTTCACATGCTTGCAAACTTATTGCACTAAATATGTCTTCCCATTTCCATTTTATTTCTCCAGGAGACATAAGTTTGCGTATTTAGCCCTCCGTAAATATTAACCGCATTATATTAACGGCTGCAGTTGCTTGGTCCAATTTCAGTTGCAACTTCTTTATTTGGGTTTCCAAGTTGCGAACCTTGACCAAAAAAAAAATAATAATACTATATTTTTTGTATACTTACTCTGTTTGTGTTGCCTGCTGTCGGAAAGTCGAGGGATTCCATCAGACTTGGTTCAATCCAACAAACAGGCATAATTGAAACATCGGGAAAGAAGCGGTTCATTTCTTGCTTTGTAAGTTATGAATCCATTTCAGAAACATATACAACATTTGAAGTTATTGTATGGGCAGTGCCACGCGCTTTAAAAAAAGTTAAATTTTGATATTCAATTTAAATTCAGAATGCATTATTATTCATTAAGGGGCGTAGCAACGCGCGCCGGGCTTTTCTAGTTTATTATATTAGTAAGATATATCCAGGGTACACTTATACATGGTGGCGGTGCAAGCCCAGCTGACTATTTTTTTGTGTTCTGGAGAATGTCAAAATACATACTTAAAAAAATTATTTCAACTTCGGAAATTGTCAAACTCCATACATAAAAAAAGAGAGACAAAAATTGCTCTCCTTTACGCTATCACCTTATGTAATTACACCATGGATATATCAGACTTTTCTCTATTCTCAAAGCAATAATTTTCAATTTGATTGGTTTAAAATCGTTTCAATTACTATTACTTTCACGTAAAGTCGCATAACCTATGAACAAAATGAGACATAAATATTGAAGTATTTGTAGTATTGAAAAAAATTCTTAGAATCATAAAAAAGTCATCTTTGTTTTTCCAAAGAATTTCTCGATTTTCATGATTTATATCTCATTTTGTTCATAAGTTATGCGACTGTACGTGATAGTAATAGGACTTTACACTTTTTTACCGTTTCAGATTTTTTATTAATTAAAAATAAAAAATTTCAATATTTTTGGGCAAAAGATTTTTTTTTCTTCATACATTTATTTATAACTGCGAAACTGTTGCTTATGTAGCGAAACGTTGTACGAACAGATTAAAGGAATTGTAATTATTAATTTTTTTAAATTTGTTTCAGCTTATTCGGACTAGTGGTTCTCGAGTTAACAAAGAAAAGAGAGAAAAGAGAGATACTTACTAACTTCAAATTAATTTTTAAATTATTATTTGATGTACCATGACCAAACTAATGATGCAGAAGTTCTTCTTTTTCATAAACAATTATCAGAATTGAGTCCCGAAATCATGTGTTGTACTGTATAAATAATTTGTAATACTTTTTTGTTTGCCTTTTACTTGTAATTATGGTCGTACAACGCTTTACCGCGAATTTATTAAGTTTTGACATCCTTCTACAGGTATGGAATTTCAGATTTCATATACAATTTTCAAAAGGCCTTCTGTACTTGTTGGTTTTATCAAAGATACTGCCTCTTTTACGCCTGCCTTTAAATTTTCAATGGGGTTCAAATACGGCGACTGTGCAGGCCACATCATCACATTAATTATGTTATCAATATACCACTTGTTTGTCGTTTCGCTTTTTGAAGTATTGTCTTGTTGAAACATAACCCTCTCCAGGATTTTTAGATATACGCCTGCATCCGTAGTTGTTTTAATATTATTTGGCATATCTGCCTCAAACCGTGAACATCGTGTTATTTTTGCTCTAAACTGTTAAGCCAATTTTTTTGATTAAAGTCAATAAGAATGTTGTAGATTTTTGTTTGGCTTTAGGACATAAAAATTCAATTTCGTTGTTTTATTTTTAAAGAAAAGATTTTAAATTTCTTTATTTATTTTATTTCAATATTTCGCCCTACTTCGTAGATTATCATCAGGGATCTAATAAAATAAATTATAAAAGGAAAACAATTGTCAAATTTATATAAGTATGTATCTATAAATCCATAAATCCACCAAAACACAATAATTACATTTAAAAAATATTTTAGATACAATTCTATATCGAGTTGAACAACAATCTTATTTATTTATAAGCTAATTATCACTTTTTCCTAGCATTCCAGTTAACCTTGCACTACGAACAATTGAAAGTAAATGGAACATACTTGAAAAATTTACTAATATTCCTAAACAATTATTCATGGACATTTTGACTTTCTGTATAAAGGATACACGATATTTTATTTTTTTATGACGACAAGATATATGAACAACGTAATATTATATTTTTATATGACAACAAGATATATGAACAACGTAAAGGCATGCCAATGGGATCACCAGCTTCGCCGGTAATAGCAGACATTGTAATGGAGGAGCTTGTAGATATTTCACTGGAAAATATGGAGATAAAACCAAGAAAATTTACAAAATATGTTGATATATACTGTATATACTGGTTAGAATAAATGTGGCATCGAATCCCAGATGAGCAAAAAAAAATTAATTTTGTTTTATTTAATATATTATTTATATTATATTTTTGTTTTTTATATATTTTTTTTTTAATTTTTTTAAAAAAATTTTTTTTAAATTTTTTTTTTGTAATTTTTTTTTATTATTTTTTTTTATTTTATTTTATGTATGTATGTATGTAGGTTGTTGTAATTGTGTAAAAAAACGAGGTGGTCGTGGTTTTTTGCGCATATCTCAAAAAGTTATGGGGCGATTGTGCTGAATTTCAGTAGCGATTCATTCCTGGATATTTCCAAAAGATTGAGGAACATATAGTTTCTTCTAAAAGTTGATTTCAACCAACACACTGACAGAGGCTTAATCGACTCCTCTATTCATAAGCTTTCAGAAAATATATACTTTATATACTATATGGGAAGTGGAAATGAAAATTGTAGAAATTACAAACGGAATGACAAAGCTATATATACCCTTGTGCACCACAGGTGAAGGGTATAAAAATATCTTACATTCCTAGCAGTAGTGCAAATAGATTTTAATAACTTGCAAATTAAGAAAGAAGAACAACCTGATACAAATACAAAATCCCACCGTTTGTAATGGACTATGTCAAATCATACAATAATAAATAAAGACTGAGCGAGAACAGTCGCAAAAAAAAATTTTTAAAATCTATATATTGTTACGTTATACCTTTTATAAACGTTGGATTATTTCCTTTAAATAATCTTTGAGTTCTTTTATTGCAACAGTTGCAACAGTTGAAATTCATTATAAGATCAAGAGCACTTTATTTACTTAAACACACTCAGAGATTGCTTTTATAGCACTTTACTTATTGTTATACACCTTTATTGTCAAACTCACTTTGACACAGACTTAACAAGCTCTACTGTTATACTAATAATGTTAGCTGTGTTGTTCGGCTATTTATAGTAACATAGTGGTGTTCGGTAACATTGGACAAAGTTCTCGTATGTACATTCTAGTACATTCGAAAACCGTTAAATTTTAATTAACACGTTAAGTAATATGCACGAATAATATAAGTGCCTAAAAGTATGCTACATATAATAACAAACATCATTTTCGAACTACCAGCGAAATAAACTAATACAAATAAAACTACAGTAACTTAAACTACTACAACTAAAATAAATTATAATGTTAATTAAGCTACTTAAAAATAAATCTGCAACACTACCGCCCACTTAAGCCTGTTCGTCCTGAATAGGCACAAATTCACTTTTTCCATACTTAGCGAGGCGCTCGAGATGAAACACTTTCATCCTTGATCTTGGGCTATTGTGCTTCTGTATTCTATATACAACACCATTTATTCTTTTTATCACCTTATATGGCCCATCCCAGTGAGTTTGCAGTTTAGGAGACAGTCATTTTTTCCGTTGTGGGTTATATAGTAGAACTAGTTGACCCTCATTAAAACCTTCAGAATTTGCTGCTCTGTCATATCTGGCCTTCATCTTGTCGCTGGTCATTTTTATTCGGCCACGAACGAATTCATGAATTTCATCGAGATCTTTTTGTCCACTGGAAGTGTCTTCTTCGTGCTCATATATTGCCGAGGGATTAATACCGAACTCTAGATCACCTGGCAGTTTCAGCTCGGTTCCAAACATAACTTTTGCAGGTGTTCGGGAGGTAGAATCATGAACGGCTGACCTGTATGCCAACAGAAATTTTGGTATGTGCTCATCCCAGTCGCTTTGGTGTGCACTGACCACTTTCCTCAAGTGTTCCTCCAACGTGCGGTTAAATCTCTCGACCATGCCGACAGATTGTGGATGCAGTGGCGTAGTCCTCGTTTTTCGGATACCGTATAGTTCGCACATTTCCTGGAATATCGCAGATTCAAAATTTCTGCCCTGATCAGAATGTAGCTCAAGCGGAACTCCATAGCGGCACACCCAGTTGTTCACAAATGCGTTTACGACAGTTTTAGCTTCTTGGTTTGGTATTGCGTATACCTCTGGCCATTTGCTAAAATAGTCGATTACAACTAGAACGTATCGGTTTCCAGCCTCACTAACAGGAAAAGGGCCTGCTATATCCATCGCTATTCGCTCAAACGGAGCACATGAATTGTACTGCTGCGGCGCTTCTCGACTCCGTCTTACTGGGCCCTTGGCTGCGATACATTGTGCGCAATTTGCTATCCAATCAGCTACAGATTGGTGGCATCCAACCCAATAGAAACGTTGCTTTATCTTTTCTATGGTTTTTGTTACACCAAGATGACCACCACTTGAACCATTATGAAACTCCTTCAATACCTCTTTGACTTTAGAGGATGGCACCACAATCAGATTTGTTGTCGATTTACCATCAGTACTTTCCCATTTGCGATAAAGGCACCCGTTAATAACCTGCAGACTATTCCATAGCACCCAGTATGATTTCATCAGTGGACTTCCCGCTGATATTTGGTTACGGGTTGGCCTTTTGTCTTCCTCCTTTGCTGACATAATTTTTGCCAGTATGGGATCGTCTCTTTTCGCCGCAGACCAGTCGTCACTTGTCTCTATATGTGTTAGTCGAACGTCAACGACACATTCTTTTCCTTCAGCTTTTGCACAATGTTTGCACTGCAATCTGCACGGTCTTCGGGAGAGTGCATCTGCATTTCCATGCTTAGTGCCCTTTTTGTGCTCAATGCTGAAATCGTAGCTCTGGAGACGTTCAATCCAACGAGCTAGCTGTCCTTCCGGTTGTTTAAATTGTAGCAACCATCTAAGTGCAGAGTGATCGGATCTTAGTTCGAAGTGTTGTCCGTACAGATATTTGTGGTAATGCTTTACACACTCCACAACTGCCAGAAGCTCTCGTCGTGTTACACAATAATTTATTTCAGCTTCGAGAGTGTCCGACTGTAGTAGCCTATGATTCTTTCTGTTCTGTTGACAACTTGCGAAAGAACACCACCTATCCCGTAGCCACTCGCATCGCTATCCAATATCTCCCCAGCGATGGGATATGTCAAAACTGGTGCTACGCATAACAACTCCTTGAGCTTCTGGAATGCTTGTTCTTGGGCTTCAGCCCACAGGAATGGTCGTGACTTCTTAGTGAGCTCACAAATCGCCTGTAGTAGGTACAGAGGCCTAGAAAACTACGTAACTTATGCAGATTTTTCTGGCGAGTCCAGTCCTTCACAGATTGAACTTTATCTTCGTCAGTTGATATACCATCCTCTGCGACTCGATGCCCCAAGTACTTAACCTCTTTCTGGAACAATGCACATTTCTTGGCGCTTAGTTTAAGTCCAGGCACTGATATTCCTTTAAGAACTTCTTCTAGATTTTTCAGGTGATCGTCAAAACTTTTACCCTTGACAATTATGTCATCAAGATACACCAGACATGTCTTCCATGCTCTTAGTTCGAAGTGTTGTCCGTACAGATATTTGTAGTAATGCTTTACACACTCCACAACTGCCAGAAGCTCTCGTCGTGTTACACAATAATTTCTTTCAGGCTTCGAGAGTGTCCGACTGTAGTAGCCTATGATTCTTTCTGTTCTGTTGACAACTTGCGAAAGAATACCACCTATCCCGTAGCCACTCGCATCGCTATCCAATACAAATTCCTCTCTAGCGATAGGATATGCCAAAACTGGTGCTACGCATAACAACTCCTTGAGCTTCTGGAATGCTTGTTCTTGGGCTTCAGCCCACAGGAATGGTCGTGACTTCTTGGTGAGCTCATGTAGACTGGCAGCGACACTGGCAAAATTCGGCACAAATCGCCTGTAGTAGGTACAGAGGCCTAGAAAACTACGTAACTTATGCAGATTTTTCTGCCGAGGCCAGTCCTTCACAGATTGAACTTTATCTTCGTCAGTTGATATACCATTCTCTGCGACTCGATGCCCCAAGTACTTAACCTCTTTTTGGAACAATGCACATTTCTTGGCGCTTAGTTTAAGTCCAGGCACTGATATTCCTTTAAGAACTTCTTCTAGATTTTTCAGGTGATCGTCAAAACTTTTACCCTTGACAATTATCTCACCAAGATACACCAGTCATGTCTTCCAATGAAGTCCCCTTAATACGCGTTCCATTAATCGCTCGAATGTGGCTGGAGCGTTGCATAGTCCAAATGGCATCACGTTAAATTGCTATAGCCCGTCACTTGCATTAAAAGCTGTTTTCTCCTTATCTCTATCAGATATTTTTACTTGCCAGTAACCACTTTGCAGGTCTAATGTAGAAAACCATTTTGTTCCAGCTAGCGTGTCGAGAGTGTCATCTATCCTTGGTAGTGGATAACTGTCCTTCTTAGTGACGTCATTCAGTTTTCTATAATCGACTCAAAATCTTGTGCTGCCATATTTCTTTTTAACCAAAACTACCGGTGAGCTCCAAGGACTTAAAGAAGGTTCTATTACTCCATTCTGCTCCATTTCATTGACAAGTTCTTTGACTTCATTACGTTTCGCTAGAGGAATACTTCTAGGAGCTTGTTTTATAGGCCTTGCATCGCCGGTATTTATCTGATGTTTTACAAGTGATGTTCTACCTTCATGTTGACCTTTCAGAGCGAAGGTGGATGCATGTTTTCTGAGTAGCTGTTTTGCTTTATTCCTATCGGACGGCGATAATCCTTTAACCCACTTCTCTACGTATTCTGCTAGCATCTCTTTGTTTGACATACTGACAGGACCCGATTTCATTTCGCAATTAATTATTGCCTCAGCTTTAGCACATTGACCTAATTCGGACTTTGGCTTGACGACTTTTTCACAGGCGGAAAGGTTAAGCACTCTTACAGGGACTCTTCCGTCATTGTTGGTTTTGACAAGTGCTTTTGCTGTTATTAAGTCACTTTTTATATCTGTTTGTTCTACCACCCACAACCGGTTGTCCACACAATCTCCCTCTATACGCACCCATACTACACTTTCTGACTGTGCACAGAGGAGTATTTGACCTTAAAAGCTGGCCAAAAAGGCAAAACAGAATTTTAAGAAATCTTAAAAACTAAGTACGCAGCTCGACAGACAATAATATTTTACATTATATTGTAAATTTTGAAGTTGCGATTTGTAGCTCTGAGACCCTGCTAAAGTCAGGAAAGTGAAGAAAATTATATGAGATTTAAATGTTTTTTCGGTTTCTGGATGTTTTTATGATATTTTTTTTACGGCTAAACCAATAAAGGTTTAACAAATATTTTTTTTTTCGCTGAAAGGTTTGATCAAAAGTTATTTAAACAAGTAAGAGCGCTATATTCGGCCGTGCCGAATCTTATATACCCTTCACAACGTGTACTTATGCAACAACATTAGTTTGTATTACCCTCTCGCGAAGGGGTAGTCATCTTCCCTCGCGAAGGGGTAGTCATCTTGTCGCGATGCGAGGGCTTAAGTGTAAACTACACTAACTAAGAACTACCCACCCCCTACCTACCAGCGTCTGTTTCTCCTAGTTGGGGCGGCTGGCAGGCAACTTCTCAACCTCCTCTTCACATAGGCTGCTGAGAATGCGTCCGCCTTTTTAAATCATCGGTCCGCAACCATAAATCCACCAGCGGCTGTTGGTCTGCGTCTGTCTCCAGTGGGGCGGCAGTTTATAACAAGCCTGGCAGTAGGCATAAAATGCAAACAACCAATCGTCCGTAATGTCGAAAAAATCATGCCCTGCGTATCCGGTAAAGGGCTTCATAATCTCCGGAGACCCAACTACTGCAGTGTCGGTATCAGGCTGCAGTAAGTTGTTGGCTACTGAAACCTCGACTAGTGGAGTGGAAGCGCCAGGCTCCACTAGCCGACTAGCTACTAGTGCGCTAAAAACATGCCCGATCAAGCCAATAGGCGATCGAAACCCGAGCTTGGTACAGCGTGGTTCTTCGAAACCAGGTACCTCTAAGGCTCCTAAGGTCCGGATGGGACTAGTTCCTGTCAAAACACCAGCTTCAGGTGCCGGTGAGGTGGCTAAGACTCAGTCTGCCACTAAACCTGGATCCCTTGTGCCAAACATTGTGCAGAAGGATCATGCGAAGAATGATTCGATGATCCCTGTAGCACCATCCTCGACCTCCACGGCTCCCAAAATAGATTCCCCAAAGGCACAGAAAACAATCCAAAAGGGCCTTCACTACTAAGCGTTCCGCTTATAAAATACTAAGTCGGTTTGGTGAAAAACCTACTGACGAGCTCACGGAGCAAGAGAAAAACTCTCTCCGGTGGGCGAAAACCCTCATTGAAGGGTTAAAAAGGGATCCTCCTAATGCAGGTGTAGGCAGTCCTAAACGGACGGCATCCTCTGCAGCGCCTAAACGGCAACGGTCAGAGGAGGACACTCTTCCAGGAACAAAACGTTCCAAACACATGCCTCCACGGCCACAACGTAGATCCTACAAGGAGGTGGCTAAGGACCACCTTATTTTGGCGATCATTTACCGCAACTCCAGCGATGGCACCATTTCCTCCGGCAACTGGAAATTGGTTGTCATGGCTCTCAATGGGGTGTTCTTGAAAGTTGTTCGGGACAACCCGGGACCACCACCCCAGTGCGAAGATGCTGGCTGGTACCAAGGCCACATCAAACTCATAGCCTGTACAGACGAGCGTTCAGCGCAGCTGTACAAGACCGCCATAGAGTCCCTCGGGGAAGTATGGTCTGGCGCGAAGCTCGAGGCAATACCTCTCGCCGATGTTCCACAAAGGCCGAGATCTATTGCCAAGATTCCCGCAATATCATCCGACCCAAAGGAGATTCTGGAGATTATGCAGGTCAGTAATCCTCAGCTACCCACGAAGGACTGGAAAATAGCCAAGGTTACTGAAGCTGTAGAAGGCTCCAGGAAGGCCACTGTTATTATAAACAGTGACTCCCTGTCTCCACTTCGAAAGACTCAGGGAAAGATATACTATGGTTTTGGTACTATCTTTCTCCGGGTCTATAAGGGTGACGACAAGGAGAAGCCTCAAGCTCCGGAGAGTAAGGACTCTTCTAGGGATCTCTGCATGAGCTGTGACGATGAATCTGCTCTTTCCTCGGACATTGATGACACCCAATCGTTCTCAGGACTAGTGGGGGAATTCTTTGATAAGATGGAGGTGGCAGAAGATGTAGACGCCCTTCTAGAATCTGACGACGGTTCAGAGGACGCCGATGTCACAGTCCTCCACAGCGATCAGCTACATTGAAGGTTACTCAAATTAACCTTCATCACTCAAAAGCGGCGTCAGCTGCCCTACTCCTCCGACTGTCTTCAGGCACGGAGGATCTTATATGTGTCCAAGAACCATTGTTGTACAAAGACAGGGTTTGCGGACTAAACAAGGATGGCTACTACATCCACCACCTGGATAACGATCTTGCCGCGATGTGGTGGCTTAAGTGACAGCTGTGGTACCTATCTCAGGGGCTGATTTTTAGTAGACGAGATACTCGTATCTCGCTACTCGAAGTCGGTCAATGAGGCATGTGCTAAAAGCGGTCATAACAAAAGGTTATCCAATCCCATCCTATTCTCCCTTTTCCTTAACCTCCTTTTACTCCTCCTCCCTCTCCCCCACTTGTAAGGTTAAGGTGGTAGGAAGCAGTGCCGAGAACCTGAATGGCTAGTTAGTGGATAAAGAGGACTAGTCGTTAACAGCTCCCCTCCGGTGCCTATGACATGGGCCGGTTGTATTACTCGTCCAGTCCACGTACGCCGTCACTGTGTGGATGGTCCATCCCCTTACGTGCTCACTCGTGGGACCAAAATATGAATGAAACAAATAATGAAAAAAGAAACACACAGAAACTGAGAAAAATTAAATCGGATGAGTTGGGTATCTCATCTGAAGACGACCTTCTGGCCTCTAGCCAAGAGACGTTGGTCGACTTATTAGGCAGAGAGGGAGCCAGTCATAGCACCCTGCTGCCCTCCAATACCCCTTCTAATACCCTTCAACTCGACGTCAAGGCTGACGACAAATTGAAGAGGAGGAAACAAAGAAAGAGGAGTCAGAATGACATCCTCAAAGCTAAATACAATAAGGCGGTTTTTATTCTTGACAAGATAGCCAAGAACACCGCCAATGGTATTCCCCATGAACGCGACGAGGAAGATCGCGTCAAATACCAGGCTGTGGTAGATGAGTACCTTAAGTTTAAGGATTCCTTACCCAGCACATCTAAAGAGGCAACTACTGAGGTGAGGTCCAAGCGAAACCGATCTCAGACAGAGGGAGGTAAATCGCCCAAAAGGAGAAAGGTCGCCGATAAAAAGACCACTCCGGGACTAGCCACGAACGCTACGTCGACATCTGCCAGGCGCCCCTTTAATGAAGTGGTAAAAGACCATCTCATTCTGGCCCTGGCAAACGAAAAGGATGGTGCCATCAGTCCTGTAGTAACAGAATGGGGTGCCATAGAATCTAAACTAGCAGAGCTCGTTATGGATTACGTGCTCACTAGTAAGACTGGACAGGCTCCCTGTTTTGACTCCGGTGAGATACACCGGGGCTACAGGGTAATCAAGTGCTTGGACGGGTTCTCAAAGGACTTTCTCAGCAAGTGCATCGCTCAGATTAGCGGTGACTGGGAAGGCTTAAGTCTTAAGCTCATCCCTGCTGAAGAGATTCCAATGAGACCTCGGGCAAGGATTTGGTTACCAAAGATGAAGGCCGATGCTCAAAAGATGCTGGAGTGTCTGAAGATTCAGAACCCTAGTATCCCAATGGATGATTGGTTGATCATCCGCACCGAGCAGGGTGATAAACACACTTGCCTCACCCTCGCCATCACCGAATCGGCAACAATGAAGCTCGAAAAGACGGGCTTCAAACTGTTTTGGTGTGCGGGAAGCAAAGGTGAAGGTATTCCGACCAACAGGTTCAGGTGAAGCGGATGTCGTTGAAGCCGCCAACGCTCTGCTGTCTGGGATGAACCTCTCGGAACCATCCAATAAATAACAGAATGGCACTTAAAATAGTCCAAATTAATCTGCAGCACTCGAAATGCGCTACAGATAATCTTCGGATGCTCTTAGCTGAGGAGGATCTGGACATTGGACTATTGCAGGAACCCTGGGTAGTCAACTCGGTGGTAAAAGGGTTCCCGTCCTCATTATACAAAGTACTCTACGCAAAAGATTGTGGTAAGCCTAGGTCATGTCTTATTGCCAAAAGGAATATTAACATTTTTCTTTGTACGCAGCTTAGCTCAGCGGACCTTACAGTTGCAAGGGTCGAACTGCCAAACAGAGAAAGCTTCATAATTGCCTCGAGCTACATGGCGCATGAGAAGCCTGCTCCGCCAGTGGAAGTGAGTAATCTCCTAGCCTCAATCGGGGTATCTGACGATATAGTCCTGGGCTGCGATGCCAATGCAAGGCACACGATCTGGGGCAGCACTGAGATTAATGAACGTGGTGAGTATACCCTTGATTTCATTAATACTAACAAGTTAAGTATATGTAACTCTGGTAACACCCCAACATTTATTTTTCCGAGTTCGGTTAATTACAATGGATGGGAGGAGGTACTGGACATTACACTCATGAATAGTAAGTCTAGGATATCAGTTGATAGGTGGAGGGTATCCAGTAAGAGGTCTTTTTCCGATCATAACTGGATTCTCTTCGAGATTAGACTTCGTGACGAGATTACGACACCGCTTTTTCGGAACCCAAGAAGAACTGATTGGTTTAAGTTCAATGGGGTCGTAAAGCGTAAATTGGGTAACCTGCCAGTTATCGAAGATTCGATAACTGGTCTTGAGGAAATGGAGAAGTGTTTCAGCAACGTTATGGTGAAAGCCTTCGAAATTTCCTGCCCTATGACGAAGGTTAGGAAAACCTTCCCTCCATGGTGGAGCTCGGAGCTCTCTGGCCTTCGGAGGGAGGCACGTAGGGCCTTTAATAAATGTTATGAAAGCAAATCGTGGCAGCCGTACCGCGATAAGCTGAAGGCTTATAAGAAGGCTATAGCGGCCGCAAAAAGAAGTTCATGGAGAGACTTCTGCGGATCTATAGACTAGGGACACAGCGCGACTTAGTAAGATTCTAGCCAGGGATCAGTCAACTCCGACCTATATAAAAAGGGAAGATGACTCCTGGTCTGAATCTTCGGCTGAATCCCTTGATATCCTTATGAGCACTCACTTTCCGGGATGCAGGGAGGTTGATACGGGAATCGTGAGTGCGGATAGGACCCATTCCGTGGTCGATGGGAACATATTTTCTTACAAGAGAATCTCGTGGGCGATTGATAGTTTCTCCCCATATAAATCACCTGGACCTGATGGAATTCTGCCACGTATGTTGCAGAGTGCCAAGGGATATGTTATTCCCTGGCTCCAGAGGATTTTCATGCTCTGCCTATCTCTAAATTATATTCCTGGGAATTGGAGAAGGGTCAGGGTCGTTTTTATTCCGAAGATCGGAAGGAGAAGTCATGATAGTGCGAAAGACTTTCGTCCGATTAGCCTTTCATCTTTTCAGCTTAAAACACTGGAACGACTCATCGACTCTCATATCAGGCAGCGACTGGAGGGAACGACGCGTTTGTCGGGCAGTCAGCATGCCTATCTTAAGGGACGCTCTACGGAGACGGCTCTACATGAGGTCGTGGGGACTATAGAGAGGTCTCTCGAATTCGGGCAGTATACTATGGCAGCCTTCTTAGATATAGAAGGGGCCTTCAATAACGTAACCACCCTTGCGATTCAGCATGCCCTCACTGGTCTAGATGTTGAGGAGTACATCAGCAACTGGCTAGTGTCCATGCTGAGCACAAGGGTGGTTATTGCTAATCTTGGTAACACCACTATGTCAAGGCTAGTGGAGAGAGGTACACCTCAGGGCGGTGTGATCTCTCCACTGCTTTGGCTTATTGTTGTTAACAAGATTCTTATTGAACTGGACAATAGCCTAATAAAGGTCGTGGCTTATGCGGACGATGTTGTGATACTGGTATCGGGATTGTTTCCGGACGTGATTAGTGATATCATGTCCGACGCCTTGAGATTACTAAGAAACTGGGCCACGGACAGCGGTCTAGTAGTAAATCCAAGCAAAACGGAACTGGTACTGTTCACAACAAAGGCCAAGATTCCAAGCTTCAGACCACCGAGGTTGGGGAACTGCGAAATTCCCCTATCGGATAGGGCGAAATATCTGGGTATTATCCTGGACTCTAAGTTGTCATGGAAGCTGAACGTCCAGCACAGGGTGAAGAAGGCTACGGTGGCCTACTACACGTGTCGTGGGATGTTTGGTAGGAAATGGGGACTTACCCCCAACATGATTAAATGGATGTATACGGCCGTAGTACGTCCGATTCTCACTTATGGATCTCTGGTATGGTGGACTGCAACAGGGCGTAAGTATGTTGTGGACCAGTTGTGTAGAGTACAGAGATCGGCGTGCATTGGGATAACGGGAGCGATGCGAACTAGTCCTTCGGAGGCGCTGAACACTATGTTGCATCTCGTTCCCATAGATATTCATATATTGGCCACATCCGCAAGTAGTGCGGTGAGGCTTAATGCGACTGGGTGTTGGAGGTCGAGGACGTATGGCCATGCGAGTATATTGGCCACGCTGCCTTCGAGCGTGAATCAACCCTCTGACTACATTACGCCCTACATGGATTTTGATGGGGCGTTCAGGGTTCTTATTCCCTCCAGGAGAGAGTGGAATGGGGGTCGCCTTTTGGGGAGTTTTGACACCAGGATCTATACTGACGGTTCGAGGATGGAATGTGGTGTTGGATCTGGTGTCTTCTCTGATGGACCGGAGATTGAACTCTCCTTCCGTCTTCCGGATGATTGCAGCGTTTTTCAGGCGGAAGTACTCGCTATCAGGGAAGCATGTAGGATACTGAATGACAAGAATATCCACGGGAGCATTGGAATATTTGTCGACAGTCAGGCGGCACTCTTGTCACTCAGGTCATACATTATTACGTCTAAATTAGTTGGCCAATGTAGAAAGGAACTGTCAAGGCTTGGTCAGCGGGCTGACGTTACTCTAGTTTGGATTCCTGCGCATAAGGGCCACTATGGTAACGAGCGTGCTGATGAGCTAGCCAGGGGAGGATCTGCTCTGGATATCTCTAATGCAATTGCAGTTGCAATCCCGTTGGGGACTATTAAGAGCAGAATCTCCAGACACTTTCTCCGGAGGGCTGATAACAGGTGGCGTGGGCTGAGCACGTGTAAGGTGGCACGGCTTACGTGGCCCTCTTTTGATGCACGACGTACATTGCAACTTACCAGTCGGAGTCGGAGGGACATATCGAGGTTGCTGGCGGTATTGACGGGTCACTGGATGTTAGGCAAACATGCAAGTCGGCTCGGACTCCCATCGAACGACCATTGTCGCAGTTGTCTGGATAGAGAGAAGGAGGAATCGGTTTTCCACTTTTTCTGCGAATGTCCTGCACTGGCGGCTAAGAGACACAGATTTCTGGGCGAACATATACTAGATGGACTCTCTGCGATATCTGAAGTTGGACTGAATTATCTACTGAGATATCTCAGGGCCACGGGGTGGATCTAGTACCCTTACTCTTGGATTTTATTCTGAGATACACTAGAAGCTGACGAGTGATGTGGTCCTGTCAAAACGGAGTCATACAGACTCTACTTGACTGTTGGCGTGCAGCGAACTACCACGATAACCAACCAACCAACCATGGCTACTACATTCTGTATGCAGCCGGACCAGGTAGGACCATATCTTGCATTATGGCCAAAAACAATCTTAAAGCTTTTGTTCTATCCGACTTCAGTGATAAGGACACCTGTACTATAGCCATCGAGAACAAGAGGCGAATAGTCTGGCTAATGTGCTGTTATATGGCGCACGATCATGGAGGGGACCCACCTAACTCCATCACTAGGAAGGCGATGTCTTGCGCGAACAAAAGGAACATCCCTCTCGTAATCTGCGCGGATGCCAACGCGCACCATACCGTCTGGGGTAGCTCGGATACCAACCAAAGGAGTGAGTCACTCCTCGAACTTATAATTGAAAATAAACTATCAGTAGTTAATAGGGGTAATGAACCCACCTTTGTAGTTACTAACAGAAGGGAGGTTTTGGATGTTACTCTTATTAGCGATAGGTATGTGAATTTGATAGGAAATTGGAGGGTGTCTAAGGACTGCTCTTTTTCTGATCACCTATATATTGATTTCGATTTGTTTATCGAAGTGGATTCTGAGAGTCATTTCTTAAATAGGAGAAGGACAAACTGGTCTGTTTATGCTGAGGTGCTGAATAGAGAGCTCTCTTCATGTCCAGACTCCATTGACGATAAGTCCACTCTGGACTCCGTAACTGAGTTCATGAGTAATGTAATGGCTGAGGCAACCGATAACTCCTGTAGGAAAACTACTAGGAAAGGTAAGGCCAAGCCCACTTCGTGGAATGCCGAAATTGCGGAAAGGCGCAAAGAATGCAGGAAACTATTCAATGAGGCTAAAAGGAGTGGATATTGGGGCACATATAAATCCTCCCTAAATGGGTTTAAAAACCTTATCAGAAGAGCCAAGAGGCAATCCTGGAGAAAATTCTGCAGTGAGGTGGAAAATTCTTCGGAGACAACTCGGCTACGAAAGATTCTATCATCGAATCCAACAATACCATCATACATACAGAGGGCGGATGGTTCGTGGACCACCAGCAGCAAAAAAATGCTGGAGGTTCTCATGGAGACACATTTCCCAGGCTGTCTAGAGCAGGACTCTCCTCCTGCTGTTGACCACACGGATGCATATGACATATAGAATCTACCGATCACTGAGCATCGCATAAGATGGGCAGTTGGAAGTTTCCATCCCTTCAAGTCTCCAGGTCCTGATGGCGTAATTCCAGCGGATCTACAGGAGAACATCGATATTTTAATGCCATGGCTTCTGTTGATATTCAAGGCATGCTTGCATTTATCCCATGTCCCATCAAGGTGGACATCCTATAAAATTATTTTCATACCCAAGGGAAGTAAGGCCTCGCATACAAGGGCCGGAGACTTCAGGCCAATAAGTCTCTCCTCCTTCCTGCTTAAGACTCTGGAGAGGATTATTGATGTTTATATCAGATCGTCTCTAGGACCAGAGGCTCTGTCGGGGGCACAGCATGCCTATACGAAGGGCAAATCTACGGAAACGGCGCTACACGCGCCGGTTGGCCATATTGAAAAATCTCTGAACTACAGGGACTACACCTTGGTCGCCTTCCTTGATATTGAGGGCGCCTTCAACAATGTCAAACCGGATTCGGTTCTGAACGCCTTGAGACAACTGGACATAGATCCTGCGGTCACCGGTTTTGTGGGAAAACTACTGAGATATAGGCGCATAGAATCAACTTTGGGCGCCTCTAGCATCTCCAAGGTGGCTGTAAATAGCACACCGCAAGGTGGCGTACTTTCTCCACTACTATGGAACATCAACATTAATATCCTGCTTAGGGCCATGGAGAATACATCCTGCATGACTGTTGCTTATGCGGATGATGTGGCTGTAGCAGCTACGGGCAAAGATCCTGGACTGCTCTCGGAGCTCTTGGAATCTGCGCTAACGTTAATACTTAGATGGTGCCAGGGATGTGGGCTGGGAGTCAATCCTGTCAAAACGGAACTGATACTGTTCACAAGGAGGTACAAAATACCGATCGTTGCTACGCCTAGGATAGACGGAGTGGCACTAGCGCTATCCGATAATGCCAAATATTTGGGTCCGTATTGGACAGCAAACTAAACTGGAACCTGAATACAAAATCCAGGACCACTAAGGCGGCAACTGTATTATACTGCTGCAAGAGGGAAATTGCCCTTAATTGGGGTATTAACCCCAGGAACTTATACTGGCTATACGATTCTGTCGTCAGACCAATTCTTTATTACGGAGCGGCAGTCTGGTGGGTGGCGCTGGAGAAGAGAATCCACCAGGACAGTTTCGGACGTATTATGAGAATGGCTGCGATTATGATAACAGGTGCTCTTAGGACCACACCATCTAAGGCACTGTTCACTATTTTAAACTGGTTACCACCAGACATCATGGCTAGGCAGATGGCTGCGGACACCGCACTGAGGCTGAATGCCACAAGGGCATGGAAGTATGTGAATTATGGACATGCAAGAATTTTGGGTATAATCAATATTGCTTCTCCTATTAATTACAAGGTACCTGAACCAGCATTCGATCCGGGTTTCGTGACGAATATACCGGATAGATCTGAATACGACAACGGCCTCCGACCTCCGGAGAATGCCATCCAGATATTTACTGACGGATCGAAATCACATGCTGGAGCTGGATGTGGTATCTTTTCGATCCAGTTGGGTTTGGAATTGTCCCTTAGGCTACCTGATTACTGTAGCGCGATACAGGCCGAACTAATGGCTATTAGGACAGCCGCGGAACAGATTCAGTATAATGAAATATCCGGCAGGGATATTTATATATTTACTGACAGCAAGGCGGCTATTAGATCCCTTGAGAGTGTGTACAGCACATCGAAAATTGCCCAGGAATGCCGGGTGTCTCTTGAGGAGATAGCGAGACATTCGACGGTTACCCTTGTGTGGGTTCCAGGACATGGGGATATTGATGGTAATAATAGAGCTGATGCACTTGAAAAAGCCGGTAGCACCTTAGATTCGGTTGAATCCAGTTATGCTTTGGGTATTCCCTTATCGAAGGGTAAGCAGCTTATCTCGCATCAATTCTATTTGGATGCCAAGGAAAGATGGGTGAGAGAACCCACTTGTTTGGAAACCAGAAAGATCTGGCCTGACATGGATGTGCATAGGACGCAATATGCAGTGAATATGCCCCGATTCCACCTTAGGGACCTCAAAGCGGTCATTACCGGACGCTGGCCTATAGGCACACATGCGAAAAGGCTGAATATCCCTTACAACGACTTCTGCAGAAGTTGCGATAACGAGAAAGAGGAGGAAACGACTGAACATTTTCTTTATTTATTTATTTAATTTATTGTCTATAGATTATAAATCCTTACAGACTAAAGTATGTAAAATAACAAAACAAAATTAAGGTTATATATAAAATAATATTCTATAATAATTCAACGATTTAAATATAAAATGATATTTCTTTTGACAATTTCTTTACTTTCATTAAGGCCAATAAGATGATAATAATTATTAAAGTTTTCACATATACGACGAAGAGGATCATTATTAGCATAGTTGTATCTATAGTATTTTAAGTTAATAAAACGGAAATTTCGAGTTGGTCTGGTTGGAACATTAAAAGATATTTTACTTAGCAGGAATTCAGAGTCGATATCGCCTTGAATTAGGCCCAGCACAAAAGAAAAACTCAGCATTGAACGACGACTTTTTAAAGTTGGTAATTTTATAAGACAGAGTCTGCTTTCGTATGAAGGTAGCAAAAACGAATTCCATCCAAGGCCACGAAGACAAAATATTAAAAACTTCTTTTGTACAGACTCGATACTATCAATATGAATATTATAGCAAGGATCCCAAATAATCGATCCATATTCTAGAATAGGTCGAACTAACGATGAATATAATTGTTTGGTAATATAAGGATCTAGAAATTCCTTGCACCACCTCTTCATAAATCCAAGTACACCATTTGCTTTGTTAACAATTAAAGAAATATGGTCACGAAAATTTAATTGGTGATCAAGCAAAATACCAAGATCAAGTAGGGATGGGCAAATTGGAAAAATCTATCGATATTTATTATATCGATATTTTATTTTACCATCGATATTTATTATATTTAAAATATCGATATTTCGATATATCGACTGAAACATATTTACCTAGTTATTGTTAAAATGATTTACATTTGAAAATTAAATACACCCACTTATGTACATACAAACAAAAATAGATGTATATTAGGATTCGTAGTAATTTTTTATTCCAATTTTTATAATAAATAAACTAGATATTAGAAAATATATTAATAGTATAAATGCTTGCTCTTATGCGTGAGCTTATAAAAACGAAAATTAGAAAAAATATTTACGATTAAGGATAAGATCAGTTATATGACTAGATCAAACATAAAAACAAAAAATAAACCAAAAATTCATTAGAAAATCTTAAGTTTTAAAGTCAACAATTAATGAATTGTTTACACTAAATCTATAAAATAAATTCTGAAAAAATATTTACGATTAAGGATGAGATCAGTTATATGACTAGATCAAACAAAAAAAACAGAAAATAAACCAAAACTTCAACAGAAAATCTTAAGTTTAAAGTTAACAATTCAGGTATTGTTATTGTATAAGTATATAATAAGTATCTTAGTATAATTAAAACTAAATTCGCCTTTGCTGCTGTACCTTCTTTTGGAAAACTTTTAAAAATATTGGCTCCGATATTAGTAAATAAATATCGATGTATCGATATTGAGGTATTTAAAATATCGGCGATTAATATCGAATTTTTTTAAACTAAATATCGATATTTTGATATATCGATATATTTTGCCCAACCCTAAGATCAAGAAAATTCAGAACTTTATCAAGTTTACACTCATTAATGCAATAAAATAAATCCAATTTCTTAATTCTGAAACAGGACATATGCTTACATTTCTTTATATTCAGCTCCATTAAGTTGATTTCACACCAATTTACCAATTTGCCAATATCAGATTGAAGGAAAAGTTGATCTTCGGGATTATTAGAAGAACGAAAAATTTTGACATCATCGGCATACATCAATGCTGAATAACTAAAGGTAGATCGTTTATGAATAAGGTAAATAAAATAGGACCAAAGTAGCTACCTTGCGGAACACCAGAAGGAACTTTGATAACATTAGACGTAGCACTTCCATACTTAACTTGTTGAGTTCTTAAAGACAAGTATGATCTTAACCATTTTATTGTCATATCCGTAAATCCCATTAATGACAATTTGTTAAGCAAGAGATCATGGTTTACCTTATCAAAAGCTTTACTAAAATCTGTGTAGATAGCATCAGTTTGCATATTATTTATAAAACCGTCATTTATTGTAGTAGTTAGCTCCAAAATATTAGTCGTTGTAGAGCGATGTTTACAAAAACCATGTTGGCACGGTGACAAAATCGAAGAAATTTGATAGTATAAATTATAAGTTAAAATTTTATCAAAAAGTTTGGGAATATCACTCAGCTTAGCAATGCCACGATAATTTGATATCTCAATTTTGCTTCCATTTTTAAACAACGGAATTATATACGATAATTTCCAAGTCAATGGTACGTATCCTAATTTAATGGATTTGTTAAAGATAGCAGTAAGCGGGTAACATAAATTTTCTGCACAATTTTTTAGAACGCAATTTGGTATTTCATCTGGACCAGCATTAAACGAATTATTTAGTGATAATAAATTTGAAAGAGTCGTTTTATAAGTAACTAGCATTAAACCCGCTACTTCGTTAGCGCAGTTCTTACTATTTATTGAATACTCAAGTTCAATTTATAATTATTAAATATTTTTGGTTCAATTTATGAAAATTTGTAGAGTAAGGATATATCGGGCATATATAAGATTCATATTTTGCAAAAATTACCCTAAAAATAATAAAAGTAACATTTTTTCCTTCACTAAAACTTCCACTTGGTTTATTATTACCTTTTTTCAGAATTCTATGTATACAAAATATATAAAAAGAGAAAAAGTTATTTTGGTCGTCCATAATATTAGGAGTTAGACCTCGGATCAAAAAACACTAATTTTAAGAATCTATGTTTACAAACGTAAAAATTCAAGGAGTACAATAAAAATGCGAAAAGGCTTTTTTGTGTCTCGTAGGATATACAAAAATTCGTATTAAAATTCAAAAAAGTAGCTTTTTGATCGCCCATAATATATTTAACCTTACCTTGTATCACTAATTTCGAAATTCTTGCTTCGCAAACGTTAAAAATACAAAAAGTACCATAAAAATGCAAAAAAGTACCTTTGTGGTCGCCCATAACATTTTCAGTTTCACCTGGAATCAAAAGTCCTTGATTTTAAGATCCTACCTTCATAAACGTAGAAAATACAAAAAGTGCCATAAAAATGTAAAAAAGTACCATCTTGGTCGCCCATAACACTTTCAGTTTCACCTGGAATCAAAAGTCCTTCATTGTACAATCCCACCTTCATAAACGTAGAAAATACCAAAAGTATCATAAAATCAAAAAAGTACTTTTTTGGTTGCCCATGACATTTTCAGTCTCACCTTGTATCAATAGTCACTAATTTCAAAATTCTAGCTTCGCAAACGTTGAAAATACAAAAAGTACCATAAAAATTCAAAAAAGTACCTTTTTGGTCGCCCATAACATTTTCAGTTTCACCTGGAATCAAAAGTCCTTGTTTTTAAGATCCTACCTTCATAAACGTAGAAAATACAAAAGGTACCATAAAATTTCAAAAAAGTACCTTTTTGGTCACCCATAACATTTTTAGTCTTACCTTGTGTCAATAGTCACTATTTTCGGAATTCTAGCTTCGTAAACGTTGAAAATACAAAAAGTACCATAAAAATTCAAGAAGTACCTTTTTGGTCGCCCATAACATTTTTAGTCTCACCTGGAATCAATAGTCCTTGATTGTACAATCCTACCTTCATAAACGGAGAAAATACAAAAAGTACCATAGAAATTCAAAAAAGTACCTTTTTGATCGCCCATAACATTTTTAGTCTCACCTAGAATCAAAAGTCTTTGATTGTACAATCCTACCTTCAAAAACGTAGAAAATACAAAAAGTACCATAGAAATTCAAAAAAGTACCTTTTTGATCGCCCATAACATGTTTAGTCTCACCTAGAATCAAAAGTCCTTGATTGTACAATCCTACCTTCAAAAACGTAGAAAATACAAAAAGTACCATAAAAATTCAAAAAAAGTACCTTTTTGGCCGACTATAACATTTTCAGTTTCACCTTGTATCAATAGCCACTAATTTTAAAATTCTAGATTCGCAAACGTAGAATATACAAAAGGTACCATAAAATTTCAAAAAAGTACCTTTTTGGTCACCCATAACATTTTTAGTCTTACCTTGTGTCAATAGTCACTATTTTCGGAATTCTAGCTTCGTAAACGTTGAAAATACAAAAAGTACCATAAAAATTCAAGAAGTACCTTTTTGGTCGCCCATAACATTTTTAGTCTCACCTGGAATCAATAGTCCTTGATTGTACAATCCTACCTTCATAAACGTTGAAAATACAAAAAGTACCATAAAAATTCAAGAAGTACCTTTTTGGTCGCCCATAACATTTTTAGTCTCACCTGGAATCAATAGTCCTTGATTGTACAATCCTACCTTCATAAACGTAGAAAATACAAAAAGTACCATAGAAATTCAAAAAAGTACCTTTTTGATCGCCTATAACATTTTTAGTCTCACCTAGAATCAAAAGTCCTTGATTGTACAATCCTACCTTCAAAAACGTAGAAAATACAAAAAGTACCATAGAAATTCAAAAAAGTATCTTTTTGATCGCCCATAACATTTTTAGTCTCACATAGAATCAAAAGTCCTTGATTGTACAATCCTACCTTCAAAAACGTAGAAAATACAAAAAGTAACATAAAAATTCAAAATAGTACCTTTTTGGCCGACTATAACTTTTTCAGTTTCACCTTGTATCAATAGCCACTAATTTTAAAATTCTAGATTCGCAAACGTAGAATATATAAAAAGTACCATAAAAATTCAAAAAAGTACATTTTTGGTCGCCCATAACAATTTTGGTCTCACCTGAAATCAATAGTCCTTAATTGTACAATCCTTCCTTCATAAATGTAGAAAATACAAAAAGTACCATAAAAATTCAAAAAAGTACCTTTTTGGTCGACCATAACATTTTCGGTCTCACCTTGTATCAATAGCCACTAATTTTAAAATTCTAGCTTCGCAAACGTTGAAAATACAAAAAGTACCATAAAAATTCAAAAAGTACCTTTTTCGTTGCCCATAACATTTTTTGTCTCACCTAGAATCAATAGTCCTTGATTGTATAATCCTATCTTTATAAACGTAGAAAATACAAAAAGTACCATAAAAATTCAAAAAAGTACCTTTTTGATCGCCTATAACATTTTTAGTCTCACCTTGTATAAATTGTCACTAATTTCAAAATTCTAGCTTCGCAAACGTTGAAAATACAAAAAGAACTTTTTTGGTCGCCCATAACATTTTTAGTCTCAGCTGGAATCAATAGTCCTTGATTGTACAATCCTACCTTCATAAACGTAGCATATACAAAAAGTACCATCAAAATTAAAAAAAGTACCTTTTTGGTCGACCATAACATTTTCAGTTTCACCTTGTATCAATAGCCACTAATTCTAAAATTCTAGCTTCGCAAACGTTGAAAATACAAAAAGTACCATAAAAATTCAAAAAAGTACCTTTTTCGTCGCTCATAACATTTTTTGTCTCACCTAGAATCAATAGTCCTTGATTGTATAATCCTATCTTCATAAACGTTGAAAATACAAAAAGTACCATAAAAATTCAAAAAAGTACCTTTTTGTTCGCCCATAACATTTTTAGTCTCACCTGGAATCAATAGTCTTTGATTGTACAATCCTACGTTCATAAACGTAGAAAATACCAAAAGTACCACAAAAATTCAAAAAAGTACCTTTTTAGTCGCCCATAACATTTTTAGTCTCACCTGGAATCAATAGTCCTTGATTGTACAATCCTACCTTCATAAATGTAGAAAATACCAAAAGTACCACAAAAATTCAAAAAAGTACCTTTTTGGTCGACCATAACATTTTCGGTCTCACCTTGTATCAATAGCCACTAATTTTAAAATTCTAGCTTCGAAAACGTAGAATATATAAAAAGTACCATAAAAATTCAAAAAAGTACCTTCTGGGTCACCCATAACATTTTTAGTCTTACCTGGAATCAATAGTTTTTTATTTTACAATTCTACCTTTATAAACGTAGAAAATAAAAAAAGTACCATAGAAATGCGAAAAAGTACATTTTTGGTCCAAGTTCCAAATTCCAAGTTTAAAATGTTCAAATATCTATGTAACAAAATATTTTAATAGACATGATTTTAAGTAAGTAAATCTATTCTTTTCTGCAAAAAAGTAATTATGTTCTAAAAAGTACCAAACTCTTTTCCCGATTTTTCCCTTTTCTACCCTGTTATGAATGTGTTTCAATATTTACTAAATTACATAATTTTTTATGTCTAGTGAAATCCCAATTAAAAATTCTGTGAAAATTGGCCGTCTAATTAGGAATAACATACATTTTCCGGAATTTTCCCCTTTTTGGTACCTTTTTTGTCCCCCGAAAAGTTTCCAAAAATTTCACCTAAATAGTTGTCCATATTCTATTAGGAAATAATAATTGTCAAATTTTGTCCCATTGAATAATATAAGTAAAGTTTATTTTAAAAAAAGTACCAAAAAAGGGAAAATTTTTACCCCTTATACATATGAATTTGAAAAAAGTGCCGAATTCCTATTAATATTTTTTCGCGGATTACTTAATACAGTTTAAATTTTTTTTCTAGCTTTATGCGTTTGGAAGTTACATAGGGTACCAAAAAAGTACCAAATTATAGTTTTTACCCTTTTTTTCTCCTTAGGGGTTGAAAATTCCAAAAAAAAGCCAGACACCTGTCAGCTTATTTTTTGTGCAAATTACAATACTTTTTCAATTTAATTTGTATCATTTTTAGTTAAGCAGATATAAGATTACCGATTTTACCCGTTTTTACCCTTTTTTACGTAGAGTGAATTTTGTAAAAATAGTTTTTCAAAAAAGTTGTTCGAAACAAAACATGACCAGGGAAAACTGGATATGAGGGAATGTAGCCCATGCCTTCCTCCATCACGCCCCGTTTTCAAATTTTTGGCACATCTCTTTGTTTTAACCTAATTGGCCAAAAAGTGTGTTTAGTGAATTTTATAAAAATATATTTTAAAAAAAGTTGTTCGAAACAAAACATGACCAGCGAAAACTGGATATGAGGGAATGTAGCCCACGCCTTCCTCTATCAAGTCCCGTTTTCGGATTTTTGGCACATCTCTTTGTTTCAACCCAATTGGCCAAAAAGTGGATTGAGTGAATTTTATAAAAATAGTTTTTCAAAAAAGTTGTTCGAAACAAAACATGACCAGGGAAAACTGGATATGAGGGAATGTAGCCCATGCCTTCCTCCATCACACCCCATTTTCAAATTTTTGGCACATCTCTTTGTTTCAAACCAATTGGCCAAAAAGTGGGTTGAGTGAAATTTATAAAAATATATTTTAAAAAAAGTTGTTCGGAACAAAACATGACCAGCGAAAACTGGATATGAGGGAATGTAGCCCATGGTTTCCCCCATCATGCCCCGTTTTCAAATTTTTGGCACATCTCTTCGTTTCAACCCAATTGGCCAAAAAGTGTGTTGAGTGAATTTTATAAAAATATATTTTAAAAAAAGTTGTTCGAAACAAAACATGACCAGGGAAAACTGGATATGAGGAAATATAGCCCACGCCTTCGTCTATCAAGTCCCGTTTTTGGATTTTTGGCACATCTCTTTGTTTCAACCCAATTGGCCAAAAAGTGGGTTGAGTGAATTTTATAAAAATAGTTTTTCTAAAAAGTTGTTCGAAACAAAACATGACCAGGGAAAACTGGATATGAGGGAATGTAGATCATGCCTTCCTCCATCACGCCCCGTTTTAAAATTTTTGGCACATCTCTTTGTTTTAACCCAATTGGCCAAAAAGTGTGTTGAGTGAATTTTATAAAAATATATTTTAAAAAAAGTTGTTCGAAACAAAACATGACCAGGGAAAACTGGATATGAGGGAATGTAGCCCATGCCTTCCTCCATCACGCCCCGTTTTCGGATTTTTGGCACATCTCTTTGTTTCAACCCAATTGGCCAAAAAGTGGGTTGAGTGAATTTTATAAAAATAGTTTTTCAAAAAAGTTGTTCGAAACAAAACATGACCAGGGAAAACTGGATATGAGGGAATGTAGATCATGCCTTCCTCCATCACGCCCCGTTTTCAAATTTTTGGCACATCTCTTTGTTTTAACCCAATTGGCCAAAAAGTGGGTTGAGTGAATTTTATAAAAATATATTTTAAAAAAAGTTGTTTGAAACAAAACATGACCAGGGAAAACTGGATATGAGGAAATATAGCCCACGCCTTCCTCTATCAAGTCCCGTTTTTGGATTTTTGGCACATCTCTTTGTTTCAACCCAATTGGCCAAAAAGTGGGTTGAGTGAATTTTATAAAAATAGTTTTTCAAAAAAGTTGTTCGAAACAAAACATGACCAGGGAAAACTGGATATGAGGGAATGTAGCCCATGCCTTCCTCCATCACGCCCCGTTTTCAAATTTTTGGCACATCTCTTTGTTTTAACCCAATGTGTCAAAAAGTGTGTTGAGTGAATTTTATAAAAATATATTTTCAAAAAAGTTGTTCGAAACAAAACGTGACCAAGGAAAACTGGATATGAGGGAATGTAGCCCATGCCTTCCTCCATCACGCCCCGTTTTCAAATTTTTGGCACATCTCTTTGTTTTAACCCAATTGGCCAAAAAGTGTGTTGAGTGAATTTTATAAAAATATATTTTAAAAAAAGTTGTTCGAAACAAAACATGACCAGGGAAAACTGGATATGAGGGAATGTAGCCCATGCCTTCCTCCATCACGCCCCGTTTTCAAATTTTTGGCACATCTCTTTGTTTCAACCCAATTGGCCAAAAAGTGGGTTGAGTTACATTTGTGTATTCGCTACTTTTTTTTTAAATTTATTTTTTATAGTTATAAAAAAAACTATATTTGTATCTATAATTTATTTGTGTTTTACGGCATTTCGAAATAAAGTTAAAAAATAATTTTTTTTTAATTTCATTTAGTAGACCAAAAAGTTTGTTGAAATACATGTAAAAGTTTGTTGAAGACCGAAAATCCTCTCCCATGCAAATATTCGGCATTGCCATTTAAATATACTTTACTTATGTATATCTATCAGGGATGCCACTACAAAAATAATTTTCCTGTAAAATTTTTCGAAAAATCGGGCAAATATGTGCAAAAAATAAATACCTTTTAAAGTAAAATTTTAATTTTTAAAATAGTATAAAAAATACCTTATCTATTATTAATATTTTTTAGATAAGTTTGTGTTAAGTATTTTATTAGTGTTTATTGTAATTCATTTATTCTGGCCTAAGTTTTTTTGTAATATTCTTAAAATTATAACAATTTAATTTAATTAAAAAAAAATGTTTTAGGATGATTAATAAGAGAAAATAAACTTAGGCCAGAATAAGTGTTTTGCAATACATTTTGGGAAAAAAATTTCGAATAAAAATTTATTTTTATTGCATTTATTTATGTTAATATAAAAAAAAAGTGCTTTAAAAATTAAGAGATAATGATAAAATTTATATCATTTTTACATCCTCCTTTACAGCATTTGTTAGAAAACATGTTGTGTTATGTTTATACCCTTCACACAGTGAAAAAGGGTATATATAGGTTTGTCATTCCGTGTGAAATTTCTACAATTTTCATTTCCGACCCCATAAAGTATATATTTTCTGAAAGCTTATGAATAGGGAAGCCGATTAAGCCCTGTCCGTCTGACCGTCTGTCCGTGTGTATGTTGAAATCAACTTTTTGAAGCCCCCCGACATAGGTTGGACCCGGGTAAGGTATTAAAATATCAGAAATATTCGGGAGTAAATCGGTATTGAAAATCAGAAACATCGGTACATAAACAACTGAGATATGAGCAAAAACCCACGACCACCTCGATTTTCTTTTCACAAAAACAACATTACAACAACAACAGACATACATACAAACGTGTATACTGGTTAGGGAAAACGTGGCATCGAATCCCAGCTGAGCCAAAAAAATTTTTTTTTTAATTTTTTTAAAATTTTTTTTTTTAATTTTTTTTTAATTTTTTTTATATTTTTTTTTTATTTTTTATTTAATATATTATATATATTTTTATTATTATTTTTTTTTTAATTTTTTTTTTTAATTTTTTTTCTATTTTTTTTTGTTTTATATATATTATATATGTATATAATAATTTTTTTTTTTTAATTTTTTTTTAAATTTTTTTTTTTTAAATTTTTTTTTATTTTTTTTTTTTTTTTTTGTTTTTTTAACATACATACGTGAATTTACTGTTATTGCATGACTACACGTTGTGAAGGGTATATAAGATTCGGCACGGCCGAATATAGCGCTTTTACTTGTTTTTAAATAATATTTATATAAAAGAAGCTTTTAAATATTTAATTTATTTACATTAGTTTTTAACAGTAATGAAAAAAGTGTACATTTTTTTCAATAAAATTTTCTACTATCAATTTCCTATTACTTCTAAAACAAAAGACCTGATATTTTACCAAAAACTTAAAAAAATTAAAAAAGCCACATACACCCAAGGTATGCACAAATTATAAAAATCTACCCATTTTTCCTTATCGGAGCAAATTGGCATCACTGAATTAGAACTAAAATCATATATATAAACTTGGTAGCACTTCAAACAAATTCTCTGAGTATGTATTACTCATATTAAAAGAGAATAATTTTAAATTGCACTCATTAAATTGAGTGTAAAAAAAAAAGTTTGCCAGCGAGTTTGTTATGTTCACGGGTATCAGATTTTTATTTGACATAATCGCACGACTTTGTAGGATAGTCAGTCATGGCCTTTAATGGCATGTAATTTCTTGCATTTGTTTGCAAGTTTAATTAAAAAAAAGAAAAAGTAAAGGGCATACATTATTGAAATTTAAAATATAATATGTATGAATGTATACTAGGTACTCAATGGGAAAATAAATATGTAGGTAATTAGTTTAGTTTTTTTTTCATACTGCATCGCATTTTGCTAGTCATGATATTTCATATGATACTCATATTGACAATAGTGGAATGAAATATTTAAGTAAAAGAATAAAAATTGCAACATAGGCAAAAGCCAACACTATTGAAATATTAACAATACGTATGAATGAATATGCGTATATACATAGGTTTTTACACACTCATACAAAGTTGGATCAAAGTTATAGCTGTTGTTACCTCTGTCAGCGAAAGCCGCGGTGACATTTTGTTTTCTTTAAATAAATGCGTACATACATATGTACATACTGGGCCAATTCAAAGTAGACTCTCATATTGTACTATGTCATATAATTCATATTAATATGACTAGTGACTTTGAACACCTTTTGTTAACAAATTATGTATTTAATACAAGAAAGAAGACAAAGAGATGACGCTGTTAAAAATTGTATGTATACAGGAAAGAAGAAAATAGAAAATATTCTCTCTGAGAGGTGAAAAGCGAAGAAATTCTCTCTGAGAGACAGTATGGTTAAAAGTATAACATAAACAATTTCTTATACATAGGAAACAAATGTGTAAAGTCTTATTATTTTTTGTATGGAAATTACTAACAAAAATTTTATGCGTGCATAAAATAATATGAAATAGTACAAATATGACTGATATGCAACCACTTTGAATTGGCCCACTATGTGTTTGATTATTATTTATAATGATTTTATCCGCTCAAAAACGTATCATTGTAAAATTATAAATTGAGTTTATGTATGTATGTATTAAAAAAAAATAAATAAAATTTAATTCCACGATATGTTAGGTAGATTAAAATCTCCCAAAACAATAAATAAATCAGATGGAATAGATTGTTGCAAAACAAATTCAATGGCAAAAATGTGATTATTGTATATATCCAGAGAAGAGTTTGGAGGAATGTATGAGCACGTAATATATAAATTTGTATTTCTCAGTCGAATTTTTACAGCGACAAATTCGATGTCATCGTTAAGTATAACATTGATTTCTTCACAACGAAAATTGTTATGTGCGGCAATGAGCACACCTCCACCCAACTTATGTGATCGATCATGTCTGAATATTTGGTATTTTGAAGATAATATTTCGTTGTTATTAATACATTTCTTATCGTTTAACCAGGTTTCAGTAAAGACAATGATGTGGTATGAAAAATCAAAACTATTTGCATAAAGAGTGGTTAATTTCGTATTAAGGCCACGGACATTTTGGTAAACAATATTAATAAGATTATCGGTAGAAAAATGATTTAGTTTTTTTGGGTATTATTTTGAGTAGGTAAATAAACGATATCAGAACGAGAAGCATTTCTTTATTCATATTCGCGTATTATAGCATTGGGTGGCCAAAACTCAGGATTGACAATAATATTAAAATATTCCTCTGGTACGATGATTTTAAAAGAAGATTTACTCCGTTTTTCCGAATAGTTGAATTTAAAAACAGATAATTCACAATCGTATCCAAGCTTTAATTTAATGTAGTCAGCAACAGCGTTAGAAGTAGTATCAGATGAAAAACGAGCAGCAAAAATTGTTTTCTTTGGAGAAATTACTTTAAGTATTGCAGGATTATTTAACGGACTAGAAACCACAGCCGGAGGATGTGAATTAATTTGTTGAATGTCGTTTTGAAAATTTATATTACTTGCAATCTGTTGAATACGATTAGTATTAGGTTGTAATATTTCGGTGTTATGAGGGAGAGACGATGAAAATTTGTTTGTTTCATGGAGAGCATCACTGGAGCATAACGAGGGATTAGTTTTCGGATTTTGAGATGGTTTTACAGGTACATTAACTATGGAAGAAATAGTAGACGGACTCGGACGTGGTAAATTATCGGAAGTGTTTTGATCAACAGAAGAGTTGTTAGTAGACATAACAGGAGGTGAAGAGTTTAAAGTTGGAGTTGTTTTCTTTCTTTTGGGCGAGAATGACGCATTATCAAATAATGCTTTGAATTTTAAAAATCTTTGGGATAAACATTTTAGATCGTTATTTATGCCGACAAATTCATCTCGCGCATTTTTAAAAAATGAATAAAATTCAACATCATAAATAATACATTTTTTACAGCACCAACGTAAGCCTTTATCTCTGCAATTGTCCTGCATTCGGGGACCTGAGACGCCAGATTCTGGGTCAACGAATACTTGTCTTTCCGCAGTTGATCTGGGAAAGATCCATACCTTCGTAAACAGGACAGGATGGCTGAGGAACGACGGCCAGAGGACATAGACAAACGGGCGATGGTGCCTACGGTATCACAACGGGACCCTCGGAGGACCCAAGTGAGCTATGCCTTCGGGCGGCTGCCGGATCTAACCTAACCTATTACCATTCCATATGATATCTATACGTACATACATACATATAAAAAACATACATATATAAAAACATCCCATTGTAAAATTATAAATTTACGTATCTATGTTAAAAAAAAAAAAATTTTTTTAAATAATTAAAATGAATATAAAAAAAAAAAAATAAAAATAAAATATTAAAAAAAAAAAAAAAATTAAAAAAAAATAATAATAAAAATATACATCATATATTAAATAAAAATAAAAAATAAATAAAAAAAATTAAAAAAAAAATATATAAAAAACTAGTAAAAGTGCTATATTCGGCCGTGCCGAATCTTATATACCCTTCACAACGTGTAGTCATACAATAACAGTAGTTTGTGTCACCATTCATCCCATATGAAATACGTACATACATATATAAAAACATCCCATTGTAAAATTATAAATTCTCGTATGTATGTTAAAAAAACAAAAAAAAAAAAAATAAAAAATAAAAAAAAAATTTAAAAAAAAATTAAAAAAAAAAAATTTTAAAAAAAAATTAAAAAAAAAAAATTAAAAAAAAATAATAATAAAAATATAAATAATATACTAAATAAAAAATAAAAAAAAAATTTAAAAAAAAATAAAAAAAATTTTTGTTTTGGCTCAGCTGGGATTCGATGCCACGTTTTCTCTAACCAGTATACACGTTTGTATGTATGTATGTTGTTGTTGTAATGTTGTTTTTGTGAAAAAAAAATCGAGGTGGTCGTGGGTTTTTGCTCATATCTCAGTTGTTTATGTACCAATGTTTCTGATTTTCAATACCGTTCTACTCCCGAATATTTCTGATATTTTAATACCTCACCCGGGTCCGAGCGATGTCGGGGGTCTTCAAAAAGTTGATTTCAACATACACACGGACAGACTGACAGAGCTTAATCGACTCCCCTATTCATAAGCTTTCAGAAAATATATACTTTATGGGGTCGGAAATGAAAATTGTAGAAATTTCACACGGAATGACAAACCTATATATACCCTTTTTCACTGTGTGAAGGGTATAAAAAATAAAAAAAAATTTTTTTTGGCTCAGCTGGGATTCGATGCCACGTTTTCTCTAACCAGTATACACGTTTGTATGTATGTATGTTGTTGTTGTAATGTTGTTTTTGTGAAAAAAAATCGAGGTGGTCGTGGATTTTTGCTCATATCTCAGTTGTTTATGTACCGATGTTTCTGATTTTCAATACCGATCTACTCCCGAATATTTCTGATATTTTAATATCTCACCTGAGTCCAAGCGATGTCGGGGGGCTTCAAAAAGTTGATTTCAACATACACACGGACAGACGGACAGACTGACAGGTCTTAATCGACTCCTCTACTCATAAGCTTTCAGAAAATATACACTTTATGGGGTCGGAAATCAAAATTGTAGAAATTTTACACGGAATGACAAACCTATATATACCCTTTTTCACTGTGTGAAGGGTATAAAAAGAAAAAAAATCTTAAATATGTTGAATATTCATGTTGAAACAATTCGTTCAAAAGCTAAAAAAAAATGTATACACTTTTTTTGCAAAAAAAAGAAAAAGAAGAGGTTTTTGAAAGTGAGGTTAGGATCTCTACGAATTATGTTTAATACCACAATAAAATTTGGAATCACAAATTTTAGAAACAAAAAAAAAAGTTTGCGCCATTATTTTTGACGATTTTTTTAAATTTTTAGATTTCTTCCATTTTTGCTCATCAGGCACTTTTTCTTATACATTTATATCGTCATAAACTTGTATGTATTTCGGATTATTGATTTTAACTGTTATTCACATCACTATTAACACTTCACAATGTTAATACCTGCCTATAATTATAAATTTGAAAAATTCTTTACTATCGATAATAGTTATAAGGGAATGCCCCACAAATTCCCATAAAACATATTTTTATATACCTGCTCTACAAAACATTAAATGTTAATAAAAATTATATACCGTACCTAATAAGAATAATTATTAAAAGCATTTATTACAAAAATAAGTTTACAAAAAATAAATATAGGTACATAAAAAATAAATGGGCACCCAGGTATCAGGCTACCATCCAATTGTCAGAAGAAGCTGCCGAGGCCAGAAATAAGCACTTACGATTATATCGTACGAATTATTCGAGGAAATTCAGCAGAAGCAATACAAATCGAGATTTCTTGAATAGGTTATTTCTGAGCAGTGACCCTTTTATAAGCAGCAGTACGCAAAGAGAACGGGTAATTAAAAAAAAATCTTTTTCATCAGAAACCATCACACTTCTTCTTCCTGACACCGATGATGCAGCTAATAAGGATATATATACGACATAATAATTATTAAGGAATTTTTATTTGTTTAACTTTTCCGTATATTAAGTATTAAATAATATAAAATACATAAATATAATAAAGCCTTTTTTCATAAAAAATACTGTTTCATAAGAGCTTTACAATTAAAAAAAAAAAAGTTTTTTTAATTATACCGTAAATCATAAGATGTATGCATGTACAATTATACAGTCTGTTAAGAATGAGTTTAAGCCTTTAAAATCAACATTTGTTAATTGAGTTTTACTATTTATACCAACTTTTATTCCTTAGGAATGTGGCTTTTGAAAAAATCTTAAAAATTTAAATTTTTGGTTCTTAAATTTTTTTATGGCATTTTGAAAACAAAAAATTTGACGAATTTAGCAGGAGAAAATTTTTTTCGCCATTACATTTTTAATAACTCCAAAAAAGTAATAGATAGAAAAGAAATGTGTTTGGTTAGTTTCAGCAGAATTTTTCGAAGCATCTTCTGATCCTCCTGCTATTAAAATCGGAGAATCTGTTTTCAAGTTATCACAAAATATATTACGTAACCCAATGAGTTAGAGAGTGAAATATGCCACGCCTTTAAAAGAAAATCCTTACGTACTAGAGAAAAACGGAAAACAGATTTGAATTAAGGGCATCAAAATCGATATAGTCCACATACTTTTATTTCTAGCAGAGACAAAAAAAATTTTTTTTGCGCAGTGTACTTTTGTTGCGCAGTGTAATTTTTTCCAAATCTGCCACTAGATTTCTTATATCATACTACACCTAAAACTATCAAAAAACTAGAACTTTTAATTCAAAAAACACGTTTAATAATTTTGGCCAACTTTATAGGCCAAATACTCCTCTGTGCTGTGGTGGTATTTTCTCATATTCTATTAAGAAGACAAAGAGATGACGCTGTTAAAAATTGTATGTATACAGGAAAGAAGAAAATAGAAAATATTCTCTCTGAGAGGTGAAAAGCGAAGAAATTCTCTCTGAGAGACAGTATGGTTAAAAGTATAACATAAACAATTTCTTATACATAGGAAACAAATGTGTAAAGTCTTATTATTTTTTGTATGGAAATTACTAACAAAAATTTTATGCGTGCATAAAATAATATGAAATAGTACAAATATGACTGATATGCAACCACTTTGAATTGGCCCACTATGTGTTTGATTATTATTTATAATGATTTTATCCGCTCAAAAACGTATCATTGTAAAATTATAAATTGAGTTTATGTATGTATGTATTAAAAAAAAAAATAAATAAAATTTAATTCCACGATATGTTAGGTAGATTAAAATCTCCCAAAACAATAAATAAATCAGATGGAATAGATTGTTGCAAAACAAATTCAATGGCAAAAATGTGATTATTGTATATATCCAGAGAAGAGTTTGGAGGAATGTATGAGCACGTAATATATAAATTTGTATTTCTCAGTCGAATTTTTACAGCGACAAATTCGATGTCATCGTTAAGTATAACATTGATTTCTTCACAACGAAAATTGTTATGTGCGGCAATGAGCACACCTCCACCCAACTTATGTGATCGATCATGTCTGAATATTTGGTATTTTGAAGATAATATTTCGTTGTTATTAATACATTTCTTATCGTTTAACCAGGTTTCAGTAAAGACAATGATGTGGTATGAAAAATCAAAACTATTTGCATAAAGAGTGGTTAATTTCGTATTAAGGCCACGGACATTTTGGTAAACAATATTAATAAGATTATCGGTAGAAAAATGATTTAGTTTTTTTGGGTATTATTTTGAGTAGGTAAATAAACGATATCAGAACGAGAAGCATTTCTTTATTCATATTCGCGTATTATAGCATTGGGTGGCCAAAACTCAGGATTGACAATAATATTAAAATATTCCTCTGGTACGATGATTTTAAAAGAAGATTTACTCCGTTTTTCCGAATAGTTGAATTTAAAAACAGATAATTCACAATCGTATCCAAGCTTTAATTTAATGTAGTCAGCAACAGCGTTAGAAGTAGTATCAGATGAAAAACGAGCAGCAAAAATTGTTTTCTTTGGAGAAATTACTTTAAGTATTGCAGGATTATTTAACGGACTAGAAACCACAGCCGGAGGATGTGAATTAATTTGTTGAATGTCGTTTTGAAAATTTATATTACTTGCAATCTGTTGAATACGATTAGTATTAGGTTGTAATATTTCGGTGTTATGAGGGAGAGACGATGAAAATTTGTTTGTTTCATGGAGAGCATCACTGGAGCATAACGAGGGATTAGTTTTCGGATTTTGAGATGGTTTTACAGGTACATTAACTATGGAAGAAATAGTAGACGGACTCGGACGTGGTAAATTATCGGAAGTGTTTTGATCAACAGAAGAGTTGTTAGTAGACATAACAGGAGGTGAAGAGTTTAAAAATGGAGTTGTTTTCTTTCTTTTGGGCGAGAATGACGCATTATCAAATAATGCTTTGAATTTTAAAAATCTTTGGGATAAACATTTTAGATCGTTATTTATGCCGACAAATTCATCTCGCGCATTTTTAAAAAATGAATAAAATTCAACATCATAAATAATACATTTTTTACAGCACCAACGTAAGCCTTTATCTCTGCAATTGTCCTGCATTCGGGGACCTGAGACGCCAGATTCTGGGTCAACGAATACTTGTCTTTCCGCAGTTGATCTGGGAAAGATCCATACCTTCGTAAACAGGACAGGATGGCTGAGGAACGACGGCCAGAGGACATAGACAAACGGGCGATGGTGCCTACGGTATCACAACGGGACCCTCGGAGGACCCAAGTGAGCTATGCCTTCGGGCGGCTGCCGGATCTAACCTAACCTATTACCATTCCATATGATATCTATACGTACATACATACATATAAAAAACATACATATATAAAAACATCCCATTGTAAAATTATAAATTTACGTATCTATGTTAAAAAAAAAAAATTTTTTTAAATAATTAAAATGAATATAAAACAAAAAAAATAAAAATAAAATATTAAAAAAAAAAAAAAATTAAAAAAAATAATAATAAAAATATACATCATATATTAAATAAAAATAAAAAATAAATAAAAAAAATTAAAAAAAAAATATATAAAAAACTAGTAAAAGTGCTATATTCGGCCGTGCCGAATCTTATATACCCTTCACAACGTGTAGTCATACAATAACAGTAGTTTGTGTCACCATTCATCCCATATGAAATACGTACATACATATATAAAAACATCCCATTGTAAAATTATAAATTCTCGTATGTATGTTAAAAAAACAAAAAAAAAAAAAAAAAAAAATAAAAAAAAAATTTAAAAAAAAATTAAAAAAAAAAAATTTAAAAAAAAAATTAAAAAAAAAAAATTTAAAAAAAATAATAATAAAAATATAAATAATATATTAAATAAAAAATAAAAAAAAAATTTAAAAAAAAATAAAAAAAATTTTTGTTTTGGCTCAGCTGGGATTCGATGCCACGTTTTCTCTAACCAGTATACACGTTTGTATGTATGTATGTTGTTGTTGTAATGTTGTTTTTGTGAAAAAAAAATCGAGGTGGTCGTGGGTTTTTGCTCATATCTCAGTTGTTTATGTACCAATGTTTCTGATTTTCAATACCGTTCTACTCCCGAATATTTCTGATATTTTAATACCTCACCCGGGTCCGAGCGATGTCGGGGGTCTTCAAAAAGTTGATTTCAACATACACACGGACAGACTGACAGAGCTTAATCGACTCCCCTATTCATAAGCTTTCAGAAAATATATACTTTATGGGGTCGGAAATGAAAATTGTAGAAATTTCACACGGAATGACAAACCTATATATACCCTTTTTCACTGTGTGAAGGGTATAAAAAATAAAAAAAAATTTTTTTTGGCTCAGCTGGGATTCGATGCCACGTTTTCTCTAACCAGTATACACGTTTGTATGTATGTATGTATGTTGTTGTTGTAATGTTGTTTTTGTGAAAAAAAATCGAGGTGGTCGTGGATTTTTGCTCATATCTCAGTTGTTTATGTACCGATGTTTCTGATTTTCAATACCGATCTACTCCCGAATATTTCTGATATTTTAATATCTCACCTGAGTCCAAGCGATGTCGGGGGGCTTCAAAAAGTTGATTTCAACATACACACGGACAGACGGACAGACTGACAGGTCTTAATCGACTCCTCTACTCATAAGCTTTCAGAAAATATACACTTTATGGGGTCGGAAATCAAAATTGTAGAAATTTTACACGGAATGACAAACCTATATATACCCTTTTTCACTGTGTGAAGGGTATAAAAAGAAAAAAATCTTAAATATGTTGAATATTCATGTTGAAACAATTCGTTCAAAAGCTAAAAAAAAATTTATACACTTTTTTTGCAAAAAAAAGAAAAAGAAGAGGTTTTTGAAAGTGAGGTTAGGATCTCTACGAATTATGTTTAATACCACAATAAAATTTGGAATCACAAATTTTAGAAACAAAAAAAAAAAGTTTGCGCCATTATTTTTGACGATTTTTTTAAATTTTTAGATTTCTTCCATTTTTGCTCATCAGGCACTTTTTCTTATACATTTATATCGTCATAAACTTGTATGTATTTCGGATTATTGATTTTAACTGTTATTCACATCACTATTAACACTTCACAATGTTAATACCTGCCTATAATTATAAATTTGAAAAATTCTTTACTATCGATAATAGTTATAAGGGAATGCCCCACAAATTCCCATAAAACATATTTTTATATACCTGCTCTACAAAACATTAAATGTTAATAAAAATTATATACCGTACCTAATAAGAATAATTATTAAAAGCATTTATTACAAAAATAAGTTTACAAAAAATAAATATAGGTACATAAAAAATAAATGGGCACCCAGGTATCAGGCTACCATCCAATTGTCAGAAGAAGCTGCCGAGGCCAGAAATAAGCACTTACGATTATATCGTACGAATTATTCGAGGAAATTCAGCAGAAGCAATACAAATCGAGATTTCTTGAATAGGTTATTTCTGAGCAGTGACCCTTTTATAAGCAGCAGTACGCAAAGAGAACGGGTAATTAAAAAAAAATCTTTTTCATCAGAAACCATCACACTTCTTCTTCCTGACACCGATGATGCAGCTAATAAGGATATATATACGACATAATAATTATTAAGGAATTTTTATTTGTTTAACTTTTCCGTATATTAAGTATTAAATAATATAAAATACATAAATATAATAAAGCCTTTTTTCATAAAAAATACTGTTTCATAAGAGCTTTACAATTAAAAAAAAAAAAGTTTTTTTAATTATACCGTAAATCATAAGATGTATGCATGTACAATTATACAGTCTGTTAAGAATGAGTTTAAGCCTTTAAAATCAACATTTGTTAATTGAGTTTTACTATTTATACCAACTTTTATTCCTTAGGAATGTGGCTTTTGAAAAAATCTTAAAAATTTAAATTTTTGGTTCTTAAATTTTTTTATGGCATTTTGAAAACAAAAAATTTGACGAATTTAGCAGGAGAAAATTTTTTTCGCCATTACATTTTTAATAACTCCAAAATAGTAATAGATAGAAAAGAAATGTGTTTGGTTAGTTTAAGCAGAATTTTTCGAAGCATCTTCTGATCCTCCTGCTATTAAAATCGGAGAATCTGTTTTCAAGTTATCACAAAATATATTACGTAACCCAATGAGTTAGAGAGTGAAATATGCCACGCCTTTAAAAGAAAATCCTTACGTACTAGAGAAAAACGGAAAACAGATTTGAATTAAGGGCATCAAAATCGATATAGTCCACATACTTTTATTTCTAGCAGAGACAAAAAAAATTTTTTTTTGCGCAGTGTACTTTTGTTGCGCAGTGTAATTTTTTCCAAATCTGCCACTAGATTTCTTATATCATACTACACCTAAAACTATCAAAAAACTAGAACTTTTAATTCAAAAAACACGTTTAATAATTTTGGCCAACTTTATAGGCCAAATACTCCTCTGTGCTGTGGTGGTATTTTCTCATATTCTGTAGCAACCAAGGTCTATTAAATAAGGTCTGTTCGACTAATCAGCTGATCGTTTTTTGCTCCCCTATGTTTACTACTCGAAGTTGTCAAAATTTGTTTACCTTTTTAGGGCGACATTTATGTTTTTCAATTTTATGATTGATAATTTTTCAACTTATGATTTATTTTTCCGAGCCGGATATGCTGGTAAAAGGCGTTTCTGTACCCAAGGACTGAGCCACACCAACAGCTATAGCAGCCTTGCCATTACTTGGCTCACAGGCCAAGAAAATACAACGATTAGCTATTTTGCCTTCACGCACCATTTGTACAACACCAGCAGCGAAACGAGCATCTTTCTGGCCCAAAATACCTTGTGAAACAGCACGCTTCTTCAAGACATCGTCTAGACTTCTATTTTATCTTTATCAGCCATATTTTTAGCAAATATTTACTATTAACACAATTTATTTTTGTTGTCTTGAAAAAATTGTTAAACAAAATGCAAACACAAAATTTAATAGGCGTTGGGCATATTCATACAGGTATATGCAACGGCGAATTTGCTGTGCTGCTCTCTGTCAAATACCTCATAAAAAATAATTTTTTATACATAGAGTTTGACAGTAACGTTTCCCATCAGATGGACTGATAATTTCACCTGGATGAATTTTTTGGTATTTTAGTCAGTTGTTTTTGACTACCTTAGAGTAATTTTACACTAACAAAATGCCCGTATATTTTTTTTGCTTTTTGTTTTTGTAGAGTTGCACAGACCTTATTTAATAGACCTTGGTAGCAACTAGTTTCCTTACATGCACCTTATTTTCATAACCAACATCTAGGGGTATTTCAACATTTCTCCAAATCATTACCTTCTGCCCCATGTGCAGATTAATGCCATGAGTAATCATAAAATCTGCACCGATGATTACTTCGTCCACAATGTCAGCAACAACAAATACATGATTAACACTTATATATATATATATATATTTTTTTTTTTTTCGGCAACGATGAATGCATGATTGACAGTTATGTTGGCAATAGTTACTTTTACATTTATTTTACCATAGACAGTAGCAGGCTCCCCAGTAGCTGTTCGCATACTTACGCCACTTAACGGTTCGATTGTTTTCTTTACTAAATCGGGCCTGATAATAGACTGCGATGCTCCTGTATCTATAGTAAAAATATGCCTCCGACCATTGATATACCCACAAGCAGTAATGTTGCTATTTTTCTGCTGCATAACTGATATGGAAATTGTGGTGCCCTCGGCTAGCTCTTGCCCCGTAGTGCTCGTTTTAGTTTAAAGGTGACTCATTTGATGAGTTAGTGTCTGCCCGTTTGCTGTTTCCAGGTGGCGAAACCAATCTAGCCCGCTTTCTTGGTGCTTTGCAATTTCGTTGAAAATGTCCACTTTTACCACAATTATAGCATTTGGCTCTGGCTTTGCCTTGCTTTTCCTCTAACGCCTGTATAACTGCATTTTTAATTTCGGTGCTATATCTCTGTCTTTTTCTGCAGTAATTTCGAGATTTCTCACCTTACATATTTGCGGCTTACAGAGTAATTTTACGGTCTCCTGTGTCAGAGCGTATGATACGGTTTCTGCAAGCGTTGATTTATGTGTGCCAAACACCGCGTGCTTTATTTCTGGATCACGTATTCCATTTACAAACGTTTCAATTTTAAACTGATCCAAAAATGGGTGATTTTCACCTGGATATGTCAGCTGCACCAAACGCTCGATCTCCTTTGCGAAATCTTGTAACGACTCATTAACTTTCTGAATTCTGCCTCGTAATTCCATTCGGTATATATCCCGTTTGTGCTCGCCGCCATACTTACGTTGTAGTGCAACCATTATGTCATCGTAGTTTTCTCTGCAGCCAATGGGTATACTTTCTAGAACTTGTGCTGCGTTGCCTTTTAATGCCTAAATCAACTCTAAAGCCTTTTCTTCATTGTTCCACATATTTCTATTGGCAACTGTCTCAAACTGAAACTTAAAAACATTAAATGGTGCACTACCATCAAAAAGTAGGGGCTTTTATTCTACTCGAGATTTCTGGAATTATTCGCACTGGTCCCTCATGACATTGAAGATCAATAATTGTTGTTTCCAAATTTTTCGTCAACATCTCTAGCCTGTGCTCCGATGTCATTTTCAAGATCAGCCAGGTTTTTCACTATTTTACTGACATGCTTTTCAATGCACTCTACTCTGTTATTTACAGCCTCAGAAATTTCTTGAAGTTTCTCGCTCGTAGCTTTAGCTGTTTCTTGAACTTCTCTAACTTCAGCTAATAATTTTTCATTATTAGCTCTAGAAGTTTCTTGAACTTCAATTTTAACTTCAGCTAATAATTTTTCATTATTAGCTTTAGAATTTTCTTGAACTTCGGCTAATAATTTTTTACTGTTAAGTTCCATTTTTTCCATCATTGCTGCAAGCATTGTACTTAAATCCATGTTGTTTGTGGTTGCTCGAGTGGAAATTTCCATTTCTTCTTTTTCGTCAAACTCGTAACCATCAATGTCAATATTACTCCGCTTAAATTCATCTAGAAGTCTCTTCTGCAATTCTACTTTATTACCTGTTATCAACAATGCCAGCTTACTCAATTCTTTCTTGAGTTGTTCAACTTTAAGCTCCTCAAATTTCATTTCTTTTATTATAATGCAATTTCACTTCTGACACCAGTTGTTACGTTTATACCTTTTATAAACGTTGGATCTTTTAAATAGACGTTGAGTTCTTTTATTGCAATCAAAAACAGTTGAAATTCGTTATAAAATCAAGAGCACTTTATTTACTTAAACACATTCAGAGATTGCTTTTATAGCACTTTACTTATTGTTATACACCTTTATTGTCAAACTCACTTTGACACACACTAAACAAGCTCTACTGTTATACTAATAATGTTAGCTGTGTTGTTCGGCTATATATAGTAACATAGTGGTGTTTGGTAACATTCGACAAAGTTCTCGTATGTACATTCTAGTACATTCGAAAACCGTTAAATTTAAATTAAGACGTTAAGTAATAGGTACGAATAATAGAAGTGCCTAAAAGTATGCTACACATAACAACAAACATCATGTTCGAACAACCAGCGAAATAATCTAATACAAATAAAACTCAGTAACTTAAACTACTACAACTAAAATAAATTATAATGTAAATTAAGCTACTTAAAAATAAATCTGTAACAATATGTATATAAAAGAGTAAAGTGACTGACTGACTGACTGACTGACCGAATGACTGACTGACTGATTCATCATTGCACAACCCAAATGCAAAGAGCTAGAGACATGAAATTTAGACAGTCGGTTCCTTTTTCAATGTAAAGCTCCACTAAGAAGGGATTTTTGGAAATTCGTACTTTAAGGGGGTAAAAAAGGGTAAAATCGGTAACAAAAAATAAGATAACAGGTGTCTGGACCTTTTTTGAATTTTCAACCCCTATGGGGAAAAAACGGGTAACAACTATAATTTGGTACTTTTTTGGTACCCTATGTAACTTCCAAACACATAAAGCTAGGAAAAAAATTTAAACTGTATTAAGTAATCCGCGAAAAAATATTAATAGGAATTCGGCACTTTTTTCAAATTTACATGTATAAAGGGTAAAAATTGTCCCTTTTTTGGTACAAAATTTGACAATTATTATTTCCTATAGAATATGGACAATTATTTAGGTAAAATTTTTGGAAACTTTTTTGGGGCAAAAAAAGCCACCATTTTTTTGGTGGCGGGTATAAAAACATAAGCTTTTAGTAATAAAAAAAAACTTTTGATAATAATTGACGGTTAATTAAATTTTATTTTCAAAAATAATTGTAATTATAATTTCTTTAAATTTTTTTGTGTTAAATATTTTATGTGTTCTTATATAATAACTGTATATTTCAGATGCGCTGAAGATGATCAACGAAGTTTGATCGAAATTTTGGGAAAAAACAAATATTGAAAATAAATAAAATAAAAACAAAAATATTATTACATATATTTTTTTTCGAATTTATTTATAAATAATTTTCAATAATTGACCTCAAGCCGAATTAAAAATAAAAAATACAACTATAATAAGGTCAACTAAAATAATATTTTTTTTATTTAATATACATATAATGCCCTAAAATTAATTATAGGGTTTTATGCCCTGTATGCCAAGCCTAACATGGATACCTTAAAAGACACTCCATTGAAAGTGAAAACCTTCTAAGCAAAAATTAAGGAAATCTTTAACATGGAGGAGCTTGATAAACTATTTGACAGAAAAACTCAAAATATTTTTCAGAAGATGAATGAATTTCAGGAAAATGACAGTGGTTGAACTCTTATACAACTCGTTAAAATTGAAGTCAACTTAAAATGTTGAATATTTGCCTTATATTTTTAATAATTCCATTTTTAAATTGAAAAATATTACGAATTTTCCACGAAAAAATTTTTTTTCTCCATTAATTTCTAAATAACTCCAAAACGATAAGAGATATCCACTATAATAAATACAATTTTGTTACACATTTCTTGGTGTTTTATTTTTGAAAATCGGATGACTGGTTCTCGAGTTAGGAGGACATAAGTCTCCGTACCTGACTAATTTATGGGGAAAAATTTGCCACGCCCATAAAAAAAATCCCGATCCGATGGAAAAACCCGACAACGGATTTGAGTTCAGTGAGTCAAAATTCATATAGTCCACATAGTTTTATTAAATGGGAAGGCAAAAAATTATTTTTTGCAGAGCAGTGTAATTAATGTTTGTATTATAATTTTTGCTCAAACTTTTTCATACACCAAAGTTATATACTTTTTATTTTTTTGAATGTTCTTTTTGTGATATAATTTTTAAAAAATGTTAACTTTACTTGATACCCGGGTAAATCTTATAGTAGTTATGAGCAAAGTTGGTCGATGGAATGAAGAATATGTACGAACAAATTGGTAAATTCGGTGCTCAAATTGTAAATAGTATGCATGAGTATAAAAAATCCACTCATATACTTACCACTCGATGCTGAGTTGTTTGGTGGCGCCTGGGCTGTTTTAGATTCGTTTATTAATCTCCGATATATGGGATCGTACGCTGATCCTGAGGACAGAAGTGGTGTTTGAAACCTGGGGGCTTAGTGGAATTGCAAGGAAAAGGATCTTATAAAGTCCTTATAGCGTTTAGATGCCACCTCCAATGATGTTAGTTTTTTCTCAATGTTTTTTTTAGTTGAAAAAACAAAACAAATAGACGAGCTTTGACAGCATGTGATAAAATTTAGGAGGAGAAAATAAAATATCATATTACTGCTTTAGTGCATGTTTACCAAACGGTCGCTGTACATTTTACTGACTTGCATGAAAAGCTGGAAGACAGTTTCATCAAAAAAATTTATGAATGGTTTTATTTTTAAAGTCTTACATGTGGGATAGAAAAGCACATGGTGCACTGGTATTTGGAACAAACCAAATCAGGTTCTACCAAGGCGAATTTATTTATCAGGTGGTGTTGACAACGCAGCTGATCTACTTTTTATTTGCAAAAATGATGATTGCATTGTCAAATATTATTTATGTTTACATAGATTACTCCATCCCGCGCAAAAAAACACAAACAAAAACCATGTAGTTTTTGACACATCGACAGTCGAAAGCAACAATAAAAAACCATGTTGTTTTTTTAATGTTGTATTTGTTGTAGAATTACCACCACCTGATAAATAAATTCGCCTTGGGTTCTACTATCTTGCCAAGGCGAATTTATTTATCAGGTGATGGTAATTCTACAACAAATACAACATGGTTTTTTATTGTTGCTTTCGACTGTCGATGTGTCAAAAACTACATGGTTTTTGTTTGAGTTTTTTTGCGCGGGAAGGAGTAATCTATGTAAACATAATTAATATTTGACAATTCAATCATAATTTTTGCAAATAAAAAAGTAGATCAGCTGCGTTGTCAACACCACCTGATAATGAATTCGCATTGTATCTTGCGAAACATTAATGCTGTACGTAAGGATGCCATCTTATTCAACAAAAAAAAAGTATAAAATATTCACCTTTTATTATAAGCTTTTATTTAAAATATTTTTTTTATTACAGCATTGTTCTGATGTTTCTTTAGATGCAGTAGTTGGTCTCTTTAAAAATATAACATCGGTAAATCGTGGTGTTGTGGTTCATTCTTTGGCTTTCGCACGATCATAAAGAATGATTTTGTTCATCCTCAACTAGAGCAACACATTTTTTATGAGAATTATAAGTTCACCTATACTCTAAAATTCCTATCCAAATACACGTTTTTTTAATGAAATATTTTCTACTTTCTGTTATGAAGTATATTATTTAACAAAAAACATATATGTTTATAAGTATGTATGTATTAACATATTTTGACTTCGTTATAAAAACAATTCATTTACGAGTATCATTTAACAACATTAAGCAATTTTAAAAGAACCTAGGGATTATGTTACACCCCGTCCACAACAGACATGAATTGTTGTTAAAACATGATGTTATAACTTAATATGAAATTTTTATTGTTATACTGTGGAGTACACGTACTTATGTTAATGTTAAGATTTTTCATTATTTTTCGATTGTCGGCAAGGCAATACAGATAAGTTTTTAAAAGTATTTTAACGTTTTTGCATGTACTGTGATTTTTAGCACTTTTTGTGTTTTGAATTTGTAAAGGAACTTATAAAATTACAATTTAGAAAAAAATTGTTAAGTTAAAATAATTTAATATAAATTTTAACATTCTCTATAAACTTTTTTATACTTTATTTCGTTTTAATTAATTACTTTTTAATATAATTTTTTTTTTTTAATTTAATGCAAATTTTTCCTTTTTTCACAAACTTTTTTACATTTTTAATTTTGCCGAAGAAAAAGATAAGAAAAAAAGCTTAAACGTCATTCCATGGTATAAAAAATAATATTTAAAACAATATTTTAACAACCGTGTTAAAACATGAAGAAAACTCTAACATGAGCAGTCCACACTTAATACTAACATCTAATACTAATGTGGACGGGTTGTTAGTTTTTTCTTGAAACATGTTATACCCATGTATCGACACAAATACTTTTTAGCCATGTATTTCAATATCTTGCCCAACGCTTAGTATAATGTGTTTTCTAAATCAAGGTAGATTCATGCATTGTTATATATTCATTTTGATATCAATAAATATATGTGTATAATATTTTTTTAAATCATTTTTTTGTATTTTTAGGTCATGTGGTATGGATTTTGATACATTTAATAATTGATATTAGGAAGTTTAAATAAAAATATTTTAAAGTTTGCCAAAAGTTTTTTTTTAAATTGAGGATATGTTAAGCTTTGTACACACGGTTGTCAGATCGTACAATATTGCCTGAAAAATTGGAAATAAATGCCTTACAACCGTGTGAACTGGCAATTTTTGCCTAACAATGTTGGCAGAAAAATCATTGTCAGACCATTGACAGGCGGTCGCCTGGCAACAATATTGTCAGATATATGACAATTGTCTAAACACCCTTAGTCGCTATTCTCAGAACTTTGACACATATTGTCATATAATTTTAAATTGGCAGATGTACAAGTTTTGTGCATTTGACAATGGCGTCATGGTCATACAAGTCAGTGATGTCAGATGTATAAAATTTTGCTTTTAGTATTGTTGAATAGAATGCTGTTTTTAGGAATTTTCTTGTACTTTCTATATTGTTACTTAAATATGTTCAAATAAAACATATAAATAAAAATAACTAAGAGCGTTAAATTCGACTGTGCCGAATCTAATATACACTTCACCAGCATTTGTTTTGTTTTTAGGCACTCGCTTAAATTATGCAAAAATAACTTAATCCTAATTTACAAAGAAAAACTAAAGCAACAAAAATATACATACATCTGCATACTATAATCAAAGACATCTATACATACATATACTATATAATCGTGAACTTCTATACATACATACTTACATATATGAATTATTATATGTGACAGGGTAAAAAAAAACAATTTTCACTTTTTTTTGATGTGGACAACATCTGAGCATCGAATGAGACCGATCCCTTGCCCCAAAAGTGTTCCCTCCCAGAGATATGCGCGTTTTATAAAAGTGAAGTCGACGATTCTAAGCGCAAATAGAAAGGGACGTAACGGTAAAATTTATATATTTTCATTTTTTCCCCTACTAAATTAACAAAATAACCTGATTTTACGAAACTACAACAAATTTTTTTTCTCTTATGAACAATTTAAAAAAATCATTTAATCTTTAAAATGGCTCTTCTGAACAAAACCTGTTTTTACCCTTAGGTGCCTTTCTCTATGCGTTGTCACATATGCTTAATATAGGATTGGCTTATACCGTTGTACGTCATTTTGCAGTGGGGTTGGAAAAAATATGTAATTCGCCATTTTGTTTTGTACGCCATCTCAGATTAAGAATTTTCAAGCCCTTTCATTGGATAACACTATTAAGGGTGGTGTTCATTACAAAAATTTTCTCATATATACAGATCTGTCCGCTATTTTGTTGGCGGCCATCTTGAATTTATAAGTTATACATAATGTTCTTTAATCTATTTGTCAGTTTCTTATTTTGTGTACTAGAACATGTTTGGGAGAATTTTTTAGAAACGTAGGAATTTTAAGTATGTTTTTTCATATGGCATCACTTTAAAAGGTTATTTCAATGCAACAGCTGTTTTGCAAAACAAAATAATTAATTTTCTTGTATGTTTCTTGTTTTTTTAGTTTTGTGTCAATAATTGGGAATAAAATGATAATTAATAAAAAAAAATGATTGTGAATTTAAAGAGGGCGGTGCAAAGTATTCCATTTTTAAATCAATGGAAGATTTCAGATTCCCAGACGCCATAGAAATCTAAAATTGTAAAAAACAACAAGACCAAAGCAATTCTGACAACTCATCTAACAATTTTTTTTATCGTCATCTGACAACCGTCTAAACTTAAAATTTTTTGCCGGACAACATCGTCAGATAAAGTTATTGTTAGAACAATATCTGCCAATGAAATTGTTAGCTTTTTTGATGAAAGTCTGACAACTGTCTGAACTGACAATTTACCTTATGAAAGCAATTCTTCATTGTCATTCCATTGTTAGCATATGTTTAGGTAAAGCAATTATGTCAGATCTAACAACCGTCTGTACAGAGCTTTACGGCTTGTTAAAATAGAAACAAATGGAAATTGTAATTAAATAAACTTTTTTATAACAACAGATATACATTAAAATTTCACCACAGCAAAAACATAAGCAATGAGCATAACAGCTGTTTCCGGTTTGTTTCACTCACGTAATGATGTTAAGTCATATAATAATCAGTTCTTAAATTGTTTTCATTGTAAGTTTGTGGTTGTCATAACTTAGTATAATATGTATCCTTTAGTGCTAATAAAATCGTTTGGAAATGAAAAAAGTGACTGTATAATCAAAGGTATGATTTATAAAAATTTCACGAGGCAAGTTGAGGAACAAATCTAGTTTACCAATACATCTTTAAAAAAAATATAAAATGGAAAAGTCCCAGCTACACATAGTTATTTATGGACCTCTCAATACATGTATGGGATATTCTACTGCATTTCCGAACGTATATGACCAATATTGGAATAATTTTAGAACTTTTTAACAGATTTTCTGTATGTGCAGGTGTCCATACCTACAGTTTTTATAAAATTATAAAAAAAAGGAATGCGGAAGTACCTATATTTAAATAATAGTTTAATGCAACTGTAGTTAAATAAACATCGGCTTTGGTAACTAACAATTTTCTTCATAGGCGGCCCTCTGTTGGGCTCAATATATATATTCTCTTTTGTATGAAAAGCACCGGTTTCGCCAACTAAAGCCTTTCCATATTCCTACTTAAATAACGAAAACAAGTAATTTGTTTAAATGCTTGCTAATAAATGACTGCAGTCTTAAAAGTTAAGAAGTTTTAGAACATCTTTTGTATATGAATATGAAAGTATATTTATGGAGGTATAAAAATGAAATTGAGTAAAACAGTGATAAATTTTTTAATTAATAGAAATTACTTTTTTTTTAAATCCATAATTTAAATATGAGTTTTCGCATATTACCGCCACGTCTAGCTCGGACGCAGTCTATTCTGGTGGTCCAACTTTAGATGACTTTTGTGGCTGAATAACGCAGTGAATGTTGTATTCAGAGTGGTTAATCGTTTCGGGTTTATCGCGATTGCACAGATAATAGTCTAGCCCGATGCAAAAAGACTGGTGTGCAACATAAAACTGCGTTTCCGTTGAAACAAATTTGTGGCACAAGCTGTGTAAAATGTGCCGTCTTGTTGAAACCACAGCTACTGCTGAGAAGTCTAATCATGGCTCTATAGCTTTCACCACTAACAAACGTTCTGACAATGGTAATTTCTAAAGAAGTATAAAGTACACCAATTAGTAAATTTTTCAGGATGTAAATGTGTCTTAACATAGCTTAATTAAGCATCCAACATAAATAAATAAAAATAATAAATTTAATAAAAAATATGTAAATATTTAGTGCCGTATTCATAAAATATATTTTAGGTTTATTAAAGGCTTATTTGACAGATGTTGCACAGAAATTTGTCAAATAAGCCTCCAATAAACCTAAAATATTTTTTATGAATACCGCAGTTAATGATTTTAAAAATAGACAGGACTATAAAAAATTATAAATTCAGTACAATTGCATATTAGGTTCGTTCGAGTACTTTTACTGCACTTGGTAGTAAATGAGTAATTATTTAGTAAATTGAAAATTTTACTCTCAAAAAGAGAATTTGTCCAAAAAAGTACTCGAACAGACATTTGTAAAAATTCGTAAGATTGAAGCAACAGCTGATGGCAAATAAATATTGTGTTGTTTAATGGTAACTATGTATGTGCAAATATGTATTTAAGTATGTATACCTGCGCCAGATTCAGGCATTTCATCCATTCCATTCCATTCTTTCATCTGTAAACATTGTTTACTAACTTTATTTCACAAACAATTTAAATTTAATAATATTTTGCACTTTTGTTTGGATTTTCCTTTTTTTTAATATTTTGTTTCACAAATTACATACTTTTTGTTTGTTTACCTTTTGAATCATATGTTTTTTGGTTTTGCTAAATCTTACTGCAAGAAATTTCTGTAGTAAAAATTTGCAAATACTCATTCAAGAACTGTCACTTTTCGCTCTCTATTTGTGCTCTCACAAGGCGAATTCATACAGGTGAAATTATCAGCCCAGCTGATTGTGAAACATTTTGTCAAAATTGGTTGAATTTGCCTTATTAATGCAGGGAAGGGAAATGTGATTTTAAATTCTGTATTAAACAATTAACTTACATGTACATTTTTGATAAAAAATGTGCTAAATTTATGTATATTTGTAGCTTTTGCGTCATTAATAATTTGTTTCAAACAATTATATCCTTTTTTTAATCAAATTTTATTATATTTAATATGTAAAAACACCTTTTCCATCCCTGATATACGAATTGGCCTTGACATAAAACTTCACATGAAAAGTTGCTTTGTTGTATCAATTCGCCGTTGCATATACCTTATGGATATGCCTTGTGCTCTCATTTACTAAAAAATTGTGTAAACGAACGCAATTTCGTAAAATGCAGTAAAAATTTGTACAAATTCGTACAAATTTGTGAGTTCTCGAACGAACCTATTATCATAGTGAAATTATATAAATAAACTATTATATTGTGTTATAAAATTAAAAATCTAAGATTGCAAATATGGCTGAATGCCATCGATGTAAAACTGCAATACGCGGTGAAATTGGTATAATGTGTAAAGGAATTTGCAAAAAAGTTTACCATTGTGCAAATAAGTGTTCAGGAAGTTTGTTAATATTCTTGACGAATACTGGAATCTGGTGGCTTCATCCGTTTCTTATGTGATGATTGTCTCCAATATATACATATGTATGTACATAAAAAAGGTATGATGAGAGATTAAAAAATTAAATGAAGCTTAAAAATACTGTGATTCGAATGTAAAAGAAATTAAAAATCTATATAAAACAATAAATGAACAACAACATAAAAATACAGAAATGTGCATCTCAATTGAAGAAAAAAAAACAAAGAAATGTGCTATAAAATAAAAAAACAATAAAGGAAACAAGCTGGAAAACAAGAAAAACGTCATATTCTGATGCGCTAAAAAAACAATATAGTGATGACAGACCAAAATAAACAGAACCCGCTTATTATTAAACGAAAAAAAAACGGGACGTCGTAAAAACAAAAGAAGATCTAAACATAAAAGCTAACCCAACTTATTTTAAAATTGTAAATGTTGAACAGAGAAAAAAATGGGTCAGTTGTTATTCAGAGTGAAAGTAGCGAAGAAAGAGAAAAAATTAAAGAAACAATGGAAATCGAAATGGGTGAATCGTATGAAATTATGGTTCCAAATCAAACTGAAATGAAAATCAAATTAACTGGAATGACATTTAAGCTAAAGGAGGGTGAGATTATTGAAAAACTGGAAAAACAAAATGATTTTCTTAAAGGAAGCCGGATGCAAGTAATAAAGCTTTTCGAATATAAAGGAAATGAGCGTGCAATATACAACGCAATACTTAAGACTGACTAATAAGGCCGACTTCCTAAACGCAAGTTGCAATTCATAATTTAAAAAAATGCGTATGCAATGCTAAACATGTCTTAAGTGCAACCTTGCGTTGCAGAGATTTTTTTTGCATTTAATCGGCATTTAGGAAAGCTCATGGATCCACTTTTTGTCTCTGCAATATAAAGTGTTTATTTATTTAAATTATTAGTCTGTGATTTAAATAAACTCTATCAATTATAAATAACTAGCATTTAACCCGCTACTTCGTTAGCGCAGTTCTTACTTTTTATTAAATACTCAAGTTCTATTTATAATTATTAAATATTTTTGGTTCAATTTATGAAAATTTGTATCTTTCATTGAATATTGAAAAATAAGAAGTAGAGTAAGGATATATCGGTCGTATATTTCCTAACTAAAAGCAAGATCAATGCTACTAAGTTTCAAAAATTAAGATTCATAATTTACAAAAATTACCCTAAAAAAAAACTTCCACTTGGTTTATTATTACCTCTATTCAGAATTCTATGTATACAAAATATAAAAAAAGAGAAAAAGTAATTTTGGTCGTCCATAATATTAGGATTTAGACCTCGACGTAAAAATTCAAAGAGTACAATAAAAATGCGAAATGGCTTTTTTGTGTCTCCAATATAATTTTAATTTTCAAATTGAATCAACAATCCTTTATTTCACTATTTTAGCTTTATAAACGTAGGAAATACAAAAATTCCCATTAAAATTCAGAAAAGTACCTTTTTGATCGCCCATAACATATTTAGCCTTACCTTGTATCACTAATTTCGAAATTCTTGCTTCGCAAACGTTAAAAATACAAAAAGTACCATAAAAATTCAATAAAGCACCTTTGTGGTCGCCCATAACATTCTCAGTCTAACCTTGTATCAATAGCCACTAATTTCAAAATCTAGCTTCGCAAACGTAGAAAATACAAAAAGTACCATAAAAATTCAAAAAGTACCTTTTTCGTAAAAACATAACATAACATTTTTTGTCTCACCTAGAATCAATAGTCTTTGATTGTATAATCCCATCTTTATAAACGTTGAAAATACAAAAAGTACCATAAAAAGTCAAAAAGTACCTTTTTAGTCGCCCGTAACATTTTTGGTCTCATCTGGAATCAATAGCCCTTGATTGTACAATCCTATATTCACAAACGTAGAAAATACAGAAAGTACCATAAAAATTTCAAAAAAGTACCTTTTTGGTCGACTATAACATTTTCGGTCTCACCTTGTATCAATAGCCACTAATTTTAAAATTCTAGCTTCGCAAACGTTGAAAATACAAAAAGTACCATAAAGTTTAAAAAAAGTACCTTTTTCGTCGCTCATAACATTTTTTATCTCACCTAGAATCAATAGTCCTTGATTGTACAATCCTATCTTCATAAACGTAGAAAATACAAAAAGTACCATAAAAATTCAAAAAAGTACCTTTTTGGTCGCCCATAACATTTTCAGTCTAACCTTGTATCAATAGCCACTAATTCCAAAATCTAGCTTCGCAAACGTAGAAAATACAAAAAGTACCATAAAAATTCAAAAAGTACCTTTTTCGTAAAAACATAACATAACATTTTTTGTCTCACCTAGAATCAATAGTCTTTGATTGTATAATCCCATCTTTATAAACGTTGAAAATACAAAAAGTACCATAAAAAGTAAAAAAGTACCTTTTTAGTCGCCCGTAACATTTTTGGTCTCATCTGGAATCAATAGCCCTTGATTGTACAATCCTATATTCACAAACGTAGAAAATACAAAAAGTACCATAAAAATTTCAAAAAAGTACCTTTTTGGTCGACTATAACATTTTCGGTCTCACCTTGTATCAATAGCCACTAATTTTAAAATTCTAGCTTCTCAAACGTTGAAAATACAAAAAGTACCATAAAGTTTAAAAAAAGTACCTTTTTCGTCGCTCATAACATTTTTTATCTCACCTAGAATCAATAGTCCTTGATTGTACAATTCTATCTTCATAAACGTAGAAAATACAAAAAGTACCATAAAAATTCAAAAAAGTACCTTTTTGGTCGCCCATAACATTTTCAGTCTAACCTTGTATCAATAGCCACTAATTTCAAAATCTAGCTTCGCAAACGTAGAAAATACAAAAAGTACCATAAAAATTCAAAAAAGTATCTTTTTGGTCGACCATAACATTTTCGGTCTCACTTTGCATCAATAGCCACTAATTTTAAAATTGTAGTTTCGCAAACGTTGAAAATACAAAAAGTACTATAAAAATTAAGAAAATTACCTTTTTGGTCGACCATAACATTTTTGGTCTCACCTTGTATCAATTGTCACTAATTTCAAAGTTCTAGCTTCGGAAACGTAGAAAATACAAAAAGTACCATAAAAATTCAAAAAGTACCTTTTTCGTAAAAACAAAACATTTTTTGTCTCACCTAGAATCAATAGTCCTTGATTGTATAATCCCATCTTTATAAACGTTGAAAATACAAAAAGTACCATAAAAAGTCAATAAGTGCCTTTTTAGTCGCCCATAACATTTTTGGTCTCACCTGAAATCAATAGTGCTTGATTGTATAATCCTATCTTTATAAACGTAGAAAATAAAAAAAAGTACCATAAAAATTAAAAAAAGTACCTTTTTGGTCGCCCATAACATTTTTAGTCTCACCTTGTATCAATAGCCACTAATTTTAAAATTCTAGCTTCGCAAACGTAGAAAATACAAAAAGTACCATACAAATTAAAAAAAGTACCTTTTTGGTCGCCCATAACATTTTTAATTCTCACCTGGAATCAATAGTCCTTGATTGTACAATCCTACATTCACAAACGTAGAAAATACAAAAAGTACCATAAAAATTTAAAACAAGTACCTTTTTGGTCGACTATAACATTTTTGGTCGACTATAACATTTTTGGTCTCACCTTGTATCAATAGCCACTAATTTTAAAATTCTAGCTTCGCAAACGTTGAAAATACAAAAAGTACCATAAAATTTCAAAAAAGTACCTTTTTCGTCGCTCATAACATTTTTTATCTCACCTAGAATCAATAGTCCTTGATTGTACAATCCTATCTTCATAAACGTAGAAAATACAAAATGTACCATAAAAATTAAAAAAAGTACCTTTTTGGTCGCCCATAACATTTTTAGTCTCACCTTGTATCAATAGCCACTAATTTTAAAATTCTAGCTTCGCAAACGTAGAAAATACAAAAAGTACCATACAAATTAAAAAAAGTACTTTTTTGGTCGCCCATAACATTTTTAATTCTCACCTGGAATCAATAGTCCTTGATTGTACAATCCTACCTTAATAAACGTAGCAAATACAAAAAGTACCATAAAAATTCAAAAAAGTACCTTTTTGGTCGACCATAAAATTTTCAGTCTCACCTTGTATCAATAGTCACTAATTTTAAAATTCTAGCTTCGCAAACGTTGAAAATACAAAAAGTACCATAAAAATTCAAAAAAGTACCTTTTTAGTCGCCCATAACATTTTTGGTCTCACCTGAAATCAATAGTCCTTGATTGTACAATCCTACCTTCATAAACGAAGAAAATACAAAAAGTACCATAAAAATTCAAAAAAGTACCTTTTTGGTCGCCCATAACATTTTGGCCTCACCTGGAATCAATAGTCCTTGATTGTACAGTCCTACCTTATAAACGTAGAAAATACCAAAAGTACCACAAAAATTTTCGGTCTCACCTTGTATCAATAGCCACTAATTTTAAAATTCTAGCTTCGCAAACGTAGAATATATAAAAAGTACCATAAAAATTCAAAAAGGCACATTTTTGGTCACCCATAACATTTTTAGTCTTACCTGGAATCAATAGTCCTTTATTTTACAATTTTACCGTTATAAACGTAGAAAATACAAAAAAAAACCATAGAAAAGCGAAAAAGTACATTTTTGGTCCAAGTTCCAAATTCCAAGTTTAAAATGTTAAAATATCTATGTAACAAAATATTTTAATAGACATGACTTAAAGTCAGTAAATCTACTCTTTTTTGCATAAAACTAATTATGTTCTAAAAAGTACCAAACTCTTCCCGATTTTTCCCTTTTCTACCCTGTTATGATGTGTTTCAATTTTTACTAAATTACATAATTTTTTATGTCTAGTGAAATCCCAATTAAAAATTTTGTGAAAATTGGCCGTCTAATTAGGAATTACATACATTTTCCGGATTTTTCCCCTTTTTATACCCTTCACACAGTGAAAAAGGGTATATATAGGTTTGTCATTCCGTGTGAAATTTCTACAATTTTCATTTCCGACCCCATAAAGTATATATTTTCTGAAAGCTTATGAATAGAGGAGTCGATTAAGCCCTGACCGTCTGTCCGTCTGTCCGTCTGACCGTCTGTCCGTGTGTATGTTGAAATCAACTTTTTGAAGCCCCCCGACATAGGTTGGACCCGGATAAGGTATTAAAATATCAGAAATATTCGGGAGTAGATCGGTATTGAAAATCAGAAACATCGGTACATAAACAACTGAGATATGAGCAAAAACCCACGACCACCTCGATTTTCTTTTCATAAAAACAACATTACAACAACAACATACATACATACAAACGTGTATACTGGTTAGAGAAAACGTGGCATCGAATCCCAGCTGAGGCAAAAAAATTTTTTTTTAAATTTTTTTAAAATTTTTTTTTTTATTTTTTATTTAATATATTATATATATTTTTATTATTATTTTTTTATTTTTTTTTTTTAATATTTTTTTAAAATTTTTTTTTTTTAAATTTTTTTTTTATTTTTTATTTTTTTTTTTGTTTTTTTTAACATACATACGTGAATTTACTGTTATTGCATGACTACACGTTGTGAAGGGTATATAAGATTCGGCACGGCCGAATATAGCGCTTTTACTTGTTGGTACCTTTTTTGTCCCCAAAAAAGTTTCCAAAAATTTCACCTAAATAGTTGTCCATATTCTATTAGGAAATAATAATTTTCAAATTTTGTCCCATTAATAAGAAAATAATAATAATATAAGAAAAGTTCCCCTTAAAGTACGAATTTCCAAAAATCCCTTCTTAGTGGAGCTATACATTGAAAGAGGAACCGATTGTCCAAATTTCATGTCTCTAGCTCTTTGCGCTTGGGCTGTGCGATGATGAATCAGTCAGTCAGTCAGTCACGTTACTCTTTTATATATATAGATTAATGTCTTTGAGTTCTGTGTTATTCTTGTAAATTCATTGGGCCAATTCAAAGTGGTTGCATATCAGTCATATTTGTACTATTTCATATTATTTTATGCATGCATAAAATTTTTGTTAGTAATTTCCATACAAAAAAAATAATATGACTTTACACATTTGTTTCCTATGTATAAGAAATTGTTTATGTTATACTTTTAACCATACTGTCTCTCAGAGAAAATTTCTTCGCTTCTCACCTCTCAGAGAGAATATTTTCTATTTTCTTCTTTCCTGTATACATACAATTTTTAACAGCGTCATCGCTTTGTCTTCTTTCTTGTATTAAATACATAATTTGTTAACAAAAGGTGTTCAAAGTCACTAGTCATATTAATATGAATTATATGACATAGTACAATATGAGAGTCTGCTTTGAATTGGCCCATTCATTATCTGTTTAAGGCCGTTATCGTCAAGTAAACAACCCATTTTGTTTTTATAAAAACTCTCTTTAGTACAGTCTATATTGAAATCACCAGCTATTATTATATCACAATTTGCTTCATTTATCTCTTCTAATATTTCCTCAAATGATTCTTAAAACTCTGTTTCAGTACTGCTTGGTGATCTGTATACAGCTGTAATTACAAATTTGTTGTTATTATTTTTCGCCAAATAAGCAGTAATCCATATTTTTTCGCCTGTCCTTGTTGTACCCTTCACCCGTGGTGCACAAGGGTATATATAGCTTTGTCATTCCGTTTGTAATTTCTACAATTTTCATTTCCGACCCCATAAAGTATATATTTTCTGAAAGCTTATGAATAGAGGAGTCGATTAAGCCCTGACCGTCTGTCCGTCTGTCCGTCTGTCCGTGTGTTGGTTGAAATCAACTTTTAGAAGCAACTATATGTTCCTCAGATCTGTATATGGTGTCAATCTCTTGGAAATATCCAGGAATGAATCGCTATTGAAATTCAGCACAATCGCCCCATAACTTTCTGAGATATGAGCAAAAAACCACGACCACCTCGTTTTTTTTCACAATTACAACAACAACATACATACATAGATACATGTAAAAAGCATACCAAACAAAAAAAATTACAAAAAAAAAAAATATTAAAAATAAGAAAAAAATAATAAAAAAAAACTACAAAAAAAAATTTTAAAAAAATTTAAAAAAAAATTTAAAAAAATTTTTTTAAATTTTTCTAAAAAAATTTTTTAAAAAAATTTAAAAAAAATATAAAAAAAAATAATAAAATATAAATAATATATTAAATAAAATAAAATAAAATTTTTTTGGCTCAGCTGGGATTCAATGCCACATTTATTCTAACGTGTACGTATGCACGTATTTTATATGGGATGAATGGTGATACAAACAATTGTTATTGCATGACTACACGTTGTGAAGGGTATATAAGATTCGGCACGGCCGAATATAGCACTGTTACTTGTTGAATTTGTAAGTGTTGTAAATTGATTGTACCCTTTTAGCTGTGTTATTTAAAGAATGAGATCAGTGAAACCTTAACACACATTTTTAATTCCACCTTTCTTCATGCACAAAAAATATAACTGTTTATGATCAAGTTTGCATTTAAAAACTTGTCAAATTATGTGTACAAAATAATAGCATAATCGGATTATTAGTTTGTTTGAAAATGGATTCCGAAGAAAAAGTGCGTGAAAAAATAATAACAATTTTTTTAAAAAATCCCAGTCGTACTTACAAATCTATTGCAAATGAGATAAAGGTGTCACGACAAACAGTTTCGCGTGTGATAAAAGTGTATAACGAACGTCGTAGTATTAAAAGGAAAGCTGGAAGTGGAGCTAAAAAAGATATAACTGACCCACAGTTAGCTTCAAAGATTGTTAGTCTTCTAAACCAAAATCCCAACCTCTCAAACCGTAAAGCCGCCTTAAAAGCAAACTGTTCCGATTTTTTTGTAAGGAAGGTTAAAAGATATGAAGGCCTTAAGTCCTACAAGGTTCAGAAAGTGCCAGACAGAAATTCGAAGAAAAACTTGGATGCAAAAAGTCGTGCCAAAGAACTGCTTAGAAATTTTATCAACAAATATGAGTGTTGTATTATGGATGATAAGACTTACGTTCTTGCCGACTTTTCTCAGCTCCCAGGGCGAAGTTATTATGTGGCCGATGGAAGAGGTAATGTCGATGACGAATTTAAGTTCCAAAAAAAGACAAAGTTTCCAAAGAAGTACTTAGTTTGGCAAGCTATATGCACGTGCGGAGAAAGAAGCAGTAAATTTATTACTACTGGGACTATCAACACTGATATTTACATCAAGGAGTGCTTGCAGAAGAGGTTGCTTCCATTCATACGAAAACACAATAAGTCAACATATTTTTGGCCCGACCTAGCGTCGTGTCATTATAGTAAATCTGCAGCAGAATGGTATGAAACAAATAATATAGTGGTAGTGCCAAAAGAAGCAAATCCACCTAATTGTCCAGAACTAAGGCCCATCGAACGTTACTGGGCTTTAGTCAAAAGAGTGCTGAAGGATACAAAACAAGTTGCTAATACTACTAAAATTTTTTCCCAGAAATGGTCTTATTCCAGCAATAAAGTTACTAAGGATACCATCAAAACCCTCATGGTCTCAATTCCGGAAAAGGTGAAACAGTTCATCAAAAAAAGCTGAATTTTTACAAAAAGCATTAATATTTTAATTTACTGTTATTTTATTGTTAAACCACGCTATTTTCATTAAAATGGATTAATTCGTTTCAAAGTTATTGCGTTTTATTCGTTTTAGGGTTTTATCGATCTCATTCTTTATAAGTCCTTGTATATTAGTATAAATACTATAAATTTGACATGATTGTTAAGCCATGAGACCAATTCTTCTGTTTTTTGCATTAAGCTTATTTAGGAACACCGGGCAATCTCTATTATTTGTTAGATGGTTTTCAACCTATTATTAACTCTCACATGCATAATTAATGCATTTATTTATAACGTTTTCGTTACAATCTTTTGATTTATGATTTTCATGGCACTTGTAACATACCTCTTGGAATTTGCAATCCAATGATTAATGGTTGTACCCTTTGCATTTGAAGCATTGTGTAATATCAGTAGCATCAAAAACTCTGCCATTCTCCCACCCAATATTAAGTCTTTGTTCCGTCATTACCTTTACGTATGAGTTAGGCCGACTTCCTAAACGCAAGTTGCAATGCATATTTACAATGCATACACTTCGTATACGCATATGTAAACTTTCTAGCAATGTCAAATGTTCCTAATCGTTTGACAATTCATTTTACTACGTATCAGCTGTCAAAATGGCGCATCATTTTTATTTTGTATGCAAACATTTGAGCTGCAATGGCTGAGTTAGTATTTTCTTTGTTTATTTTTAATAAATCTATCTATATAAAAGAGTAACGTGACTGACTCACTGACTGACTGATTCATGATCGCACATCCCAAGCGCAAAGAGCTAGAGACATGAAATTTGGACAATCGGTTCTTTTTTTAATGTATAGCTCCACTAAGAAGGGATTTTTGGAAATTCGTACTTTAAGGGGGTAAAAACGGGTAAAATCGGTATTCTTATATCTGCTAAACTAAAAATCATACAAATAAAATTGAAAAAGTATTGTAATTTGCACAAAAATAAGCTGACAGGTGTCTGGCCTTTTTTGGAATTTTCAACCCCTAAAGAGAAAAAACGGGTAAAAACTATAATTTGGTACTTTTTTGGTACCCTATGTAACTTCCAAACGCATAAAGCTAGGAAAAAAATTTTAACTGTTTTAAGTAATCCGCGAAAAAATATTAATAGCAATTCGGCACTTTTTTCAAATTCATATGTATAAGGGGTAAAAATTGTCCCTTTTTTTGGTACTGTTTTTGAAAGAAACTTTTCTTATATTATACAATGGGACAAAATTTGACAATTATTATTTCCTAATAGAATATGGACAACTATTTAGGTGAAATTTTTGGAAACTTTTTTGGGGACAAAAAAGGTACCAAAAAGGGGAAAAATCCGGAAAATTTATGTAATTCCTAATTAGACGGCCAATTTTCTCAAAACTTTTAATTGGGATTTCACTAGACATAAAAAATTATGTAATTTAGTAAAAATTGAAACACATTCATAACAGGGTAAAAAAGGGAAAAATAGGAAAGAGTTTGGTACTTTTTAGAACATAATTACTTTATGCAAAATAGAGTAGATTTACTGACTTTAAATCATGTCTATTAAAATATTTTGTTACATAGATATTTGAACATTTTAAACTTGGAATTTGGAACTTGGACCAAAAATGTACTTTTTCGCTTTTCTATGTTTTTTTTTTGTATTTTCTACGTTTATAAAGCTAAAATTTTAAAATAAAGGACTATTGATTCCAGGTAAGACTAAAAATGTTATGGGTGACCAAAAATGTGCCTTTTTGAATTTTTATGGTACTTTTTATATATTCTACGTTTGCGAAGCTAGAATTTTAAAATTAGTGGCTATTGATACAAGGTGAGACCGAAAATGTTATAGTCGACCAAAAAGGTACTTTTTTAAATTTTTATGGTACTTTTTGTATATTCTACGTTTGTGAATGTAGGATTGTACAATCAAGGACTATTGAGGTTATCATCCGTACTGTGTGAGTTAGCATCACAGCCCATGACAAGAGGTATACCCCTCAACCTACAGAACTCCACCAGATTCCTAACCTCCTCCGAAGGATGGGAGTCCGGTGTGTCATAGGGTAGGTAAGCCGACGCCACCAGAAACGATCCCGAACCCGCGCCTATCATTACCACCGTAAGATCTGGCGAACAGAGATGCGTCATCGGCACAGCACACACACCGTGACGCACCAGGATACACGTCCTCAACCTCCCCCCCGTCTGTGAGTGAAACAGACTGGCGGTCTGACGAGACAGGCCCATGATGTTATCCCTAACAATCCATGGTTCCTGTAGCAAGGCTATATCCAACCTATCTTCCACAAAACATCGCATCATCACCGCCGAAGCCGCTCTGCTATGATGCAGATTCAGTTGATATACACTCAGAGTCTCCACCTTCCGTAGTTGGTTCGGGTCAAAGTTCCTGGGTTTATCACCCTTAAACTTTTTTCCTGTTCCCTCTACTTCAGGTGTCGTCTCCTCATCCATAATCCGATCCGATTTGATATCTTTTCAATAGCCTTCCTGCCCCTCTGACGTTTCCTCTTTAGTCTCTGCCTCTCGGTTCTATCCAAAGGCATAGACTCTAGAGTTCGCGTCGTGGTCCGAGGTTTCCGTGATCTGGACAGATGCCTCCACTCCTGCGGATACATCAATGTCCTTCACCGTTAACTCTCTACCCATTGGAGTATCTTCAGAGATTAACCTCTCCACCTCTTGCAAGGCTTCAATGTCCATCTCAATCCGATCTCTCCATAGGCCACGTCTAATCGGAGTATCCTCAGAGACTAACCTCTCCACCTTTTGCAAGGCTTCATTGTCCGTCCCTTTCGAAGTTCCCCGATTATCACAATTTTCATTCGAAACTTCCGTTGAATCAATTTTGTTCCCACGAGTATTGGGGAGAGAAAAGTCGACCCGCACAGAGCCACACATGCACAGGCAAGTCTAAATTGAAACTGGAGGTCAACCGGTATCCAGAATTGACATACTAGCGACCAGGCTCTCTCCTGGCCACGCATCCCTTAGGCGTATGTAGTCTCACCGTGGATTAGGGTAAATTTATACGAGTCTACAACTCCCTGGCGGGGTCGTGAAGACCAGCCGTGGTCCATAGGGCCAATCACAGCAACACTGGGTGGTCCAATCTGAATGAGAGGGGGAAAACCACCCAGTGGCCGAGTCCATCAGCCGTCCCCACATAGGAGAAAACAGACGCTGACAGACAGGGAAAGGTAGTTCTTAGTTGTGCAACACTGCACGTAAGCCCCCGCATCGCTTCAAGATGACTACCCATCGCGAGGGTGATACCACATTACTTTCAAGTAGTACAGAATAATTTTCCAATACCTGGTGATGGAATCATTGGTATGGATTTCATTAAGAAGTACAACTGTATATTAGATTTCAATACAGATTCTAATTTTCTGATACTACGTCCTTTTAACATGCCAAGAACAATAGAAATACCCATTACGAATAATTGCGATAATATCATTTTGCCACCGAGATCTGAAGTAATACGTGAGGTTAACCTAAATAATTCCGAGGAGGATATATTAGTCCCCAATCAGGAAATTGAACCAAGCGTTTTTATAGCAAATACCTTAGTGAAATCAGGTAAAGCATTTATTCGCATTCTTAACACAAATCACACTATTGCAAAGCTAGCCAGGATAAAATAAAGACCGAGAGCATCGCTGATTATGATATAGTAGCAGACCTGGGGGATCTCAATTACATTTCAATTACAATTACATGTAATTTGTAATTGAGGTAGTCTAAATTACAATTACAAGTAATTGTAATTGAAAGTAAGGACTTAACTCAATTACAATAAAATGTAATTGTAATTGAAAAATGTCAATTACAATTACTTGTAATTGTTAATTGAAAAAAATCAAATACACATTACATGTAATTGTAATTGAAAATGTTCAATTACTAATTAAAAGTAATTGTAATTGTAATTAATCAACAAATAATTACTTGTAATTGAACAAAATTCAATTACATTTTTAAAACCATAAAATAAAACTTAAGATTCTTAAAACGATTTTCTAAATTATATGAAAAAAAATTGTTGGATGTATAAAAAAATTATAGAATAATTATGAATTTATTAAAATGTATTGTACAAAGTTCGGTAGAATGATGAAAAACGATCGATTTCATTTCGATCATTATGAAATTTCAATTCGGACGTGTTCGTAACATTTTTAAACTGAAAATTATTAAATGGTAAAGACTGGCTTATATAATATGTAATTGATAATTTTTGTAATTAAATACTTTTTTGACAATAAATACTTAAAAAAGTAATGATTACTTGTTTTTTTTTAAATTACTTAATGAAAAATTTTTTTTCCAATTAAATGTAATTGTAATTGGATTTTTTTCCAATTACAATTACATGTTATTGTAATTGGAATTTTTTCAATTACAATTACATGTAATTGTAATTTAAGAAAACTTCAATTACAATTACATGTAATTGTAATTGATTTTTACTTCTTTTTCAATTACAATTACGTGTAATTGTAATTGAACAAATTCAATTACAATTACATGTAATTGTGTAATTATAGGTGTAATTAAATACAAAATGTAATTGTGTTTTACAAAATGTAAAACTAGGACACAACAAAGAGAAAAGGAAATATTGAAAATATTAAACAAAAATTTTCCACAACAATTTGCAGATACATTGAACAATTTATGCTCATCATACACTGATATTTTCGGATTGGAAACAATATCAACTAACAACTTTTACAAACAAAAGTTAAGGGTGAAAGATACACAACCAGTGTATATTAAAAATTATCGCATACCACATACTCACAAGGAGGAGATCAGTAAACAAGTAGACAAACTAATGAGTGATGAAATAATTGAACCATCATATTCAGAATACAACAGCCCAGTCTTACTAGTACCGAAAAAATCACTACCAAACTCGAGCACTAAAAGATGGAGACTAGTGATTTATTATAGGCAAATCAACAAAAATTGATATCAGATAAATTTCCATTGCCTAGAATAGATGATATTTTAGACCAACTGGGTAGAGCAAAATATTTCTCTTGTTTGGATTTAATGTCGGGATTTCACCAAATAGCTTTAGAGGAATATTCTAGAGATTTGACATCATTCTCAACAGATAATGGGTCATATAGGTTTAAAAGATTACCGTATGGTCTTAAAATAGCCCTGAATTCCTTTCAAAGAATGATGACGCTTGCTTTCAGTGGGCTACAACCTGAACAGGCATTCCTGTATATGGATGATTTAGTAGTACTGGGATGTTCGGAAAAACATATGCTTTCAAATCTAACAAAAGTGTTCGACTTATGTCGTAAACACAACTTAAAATTACACCCAGAGAAATGTTCATTTTTTATGAGGGAATATTACCGGATGATAGTAAATACGGAATTATAGAAAACTATCCGACACCAACGGATGAAAAGAGTGCAAAGAGATTTGTAGCCTTTTGTAACTACTATCGGCGTTTCATAAAAAATTTTTCAGAGCATTCCAGACATCTAACTAAACTGTCTAGGAAGGGAGTAAAATTTGAATGGACACATGAGTGTGAGAACGCATTTCAATACTTGAAGAAAGCACTAATGAGCCCAACATTGCTACAATACCCAGATTTTGAAATAGAATTCTGTATAACAACAGATGCGAGCAAATACGCCTGCGGTGCAGTATTAACACAGGAATATAACGACAAGCATTTGCCAGTAGCTTATGCATCGAAAACTTTCACAAAAGGCGAAAGCAATAAATCTACAATTGAACAGGAATTAATCGCAATACACTGGGCTATAACACATTTCAGACCATATATATATGGAAAACATTTCCTTATACGTACGGATCATAGACCACTATCGTATTTATTCTCAATGAAGAACCCGAGCTCTAAATTAACGAGAATACGACTTGATCTTGAGGAATACGATTTTACAGTAGAATATCTTAGGGGAAAGGACAATCATATAGCAGACGCGCTATCAAGAATAAATATAACAGAACTACGGGATATGAACAAACCAAGTACTTAGAGTTAAAACAAGGACAGTGACACGCAGTGAGAATAACAACAAAAAGAAAGCTTGAATAATGATATAAATAAGAAACATATAAAAGATGAACCCAAAATCTACATACCATTAAAGAATACTGACGTCAGGAAATATTATAAATTGAAGATTACCCCGGAAAAATGTTACATAAAGCGAGGTAAATCTATCGCAGCATATATAACAATCAATGATCTGTTTTTTAATGGGAATATTGACTTAGGACAATTTTTCCCAAGGCTCGAAAAAGTTGCCGATAAACACAACATTGATAAATTACAAGTGGCACCTAGCGAGAAGATTTTCGAATCTGTCTCGGTTAATGATTTGAAAGTAGCGCTACTTAACAAGGTGACCCATATAAATAGAGAAAATGCTTATAAAATTCAAGAAATAATGAATAAATACCACAACGACCCAATAGAGGGAGGCCACTGCGGAATATTTCGAACGATTGAAAAAATAAAAAGATATTATTACTGGAAGAACATGACCAAGGACATAACAAGGCATGTAAGAGAATGTCACAAGTGTCAAACAGCGAAAATTACTAAACATATACAGTCCATTGATTATTACACCAACACCAGCTGCAGCATTCGATACAGTGTTTATGGATACAATAGGACCATTTCCACGATCCTTACATGGAAATGAATATGCAATCACACTAATATGTGATTTAACGAAATATTTGGTTACTATACCAATAGCGGATAAAATTGCGAGAACAGTTGCAATAGCAATGATTGAGGAATTTATTCTCACCTACGGTCCAATGAAGACGTTCATTTCAGACATGGGTACGGAATATAAGAATTCCATACTTACTGAACTATGTAGTCTTTTGAAAATTGAGAAAATAACATCGACAGCACACCATCATCAGACATTAGGTACAGTAGAAAGAAGTCATCGGACATTTAACGAATATGTACGGTCATACATATCGACAGACAAGACGGACTGGGATTAGTGGTTACGGTACTTCACGTACTGTTTTAACACTACACCATCGACAGCACACAATTACTGTCCTTATGAACTGATATTCTCAAAGACTTCAAACAAGTTCGAACAATTTAATGAGGTAGATAGAATAACACCATTGTATAATTTAGATAACTATGCCAAGGAGGCAAAATATAGATTAGAAGTAGCACATAAGAGGGCCCAAATATTATTAAATAGAAATAAGGAGAAACAGAGAACAAATTATGATAGGAAAACTAAAGATTATGAATTGAAAATAGGTGATAAGGTATTACTTAGGAATGAAACAGGTCATAAAATAGAACAAAAATATAAGGGACCTTATGAAATCATTAATATAGATCTAAGAAATAATGTAACCATAGAAGATAAGAAAACTAAACAAAAACAGTTCATAAAAATAGAGCAATGGCTCTTAGGTGATGGAGGTTATTCTTTGGAGCCATTTTTGCTCACATCTTATAGATGTCCAGAATTTAATACACCAGAGCACTTTTTCAACAAAAAACATGCTGCAGCTAGGAACACTGTGGAACGCGTTATAGGAGTTTTAAAGAGCAGATTCAGATGTCTGCTTGACAAAATGTCGTATGAGCCGCGAAAAGTAGCAAAAATTATTCATATTTGTTGCGCACTCCACAATATTTGCAAATCACATAATATAAGTGATCAAGACTGCAATGATTTAATTGGGAAGATATTATCGAAAAAACTACATCGGATATAGTAGTAAATTATTTAAAATTACTGAATGACGCTGTTAGAATACGAAATGAAATCACCAGAAGTATTAATTAAACAAACTGTATTTTTATTTTAATATTACACATGTAATCAATTAAAAACAATAAATAGCACTATATTCGGCTGTGCCACCAATTTTTGGTGGTACTTTGTACTTTTTAAATATGTACAAAATAAATACTTTAAAAAATTTTTTTTTTTTTATTAAAGTTCCAGCTCCTTAATTTTAGTTTTTTGTTTTTTTTTTTATTTTTTCTATTTTTGTTACGGGGCATCATTTTTTGATTATGTTAATGTTTTTTTTCTTTTATGACCTCTGTTAAAGTTTCTAAAGCTTTCCTTATTTTATAAATATTTTTGGATATTTATTTATGCTCTTTTGTCATATTTTTGGAAGTGTTACTGACGTCTTGCAAAATTGTACAAATTTTTTCATTTGTTGTAATTTGGTTCTGCATAAAATCATGTAAATTGTGTTGTGTTGGTTCTACTCTTCTCATTTTTCGCTTTGGTTCTACAACATCATTTGAGGTCCCATCTAAAACTATCTTCAATACTGTTGGCATCTAAGATTTCCAGTTCAATGGATTGATTTGCTTCTTTTCTAGAAGCGCCATATGATTGTACATCTTTTAAACCTTCAATAGCAGTATTAAGACCGCAAAGTTTTGCAACAGCGTCTTCTTTAGATGATATGTTCTGTATATTGTTGGGACCACCACCAGTTGCTGTTCTTTCCACTCTGTTCTCAGACAATTTTTTGCAAATGCAGGCTTTCCAATCAGCCCAAATCTTTTTCCAAACAGATGGATCTTTTTCTGGAGGACCTATGGAGTTGAGTTCTCTTGCTACGTTCTTCCATAGCTGGTCGACCACCACCCTATCAACTCTATAAAATTCTTTAGCTAATCCAGGGTTTTTCCATGAACTTGAGTAACGCCTCCTCTTGTTCCGGATTTTTGTGCTTACCCCTTTGAAACAGATATAAACTTAAAAAACTTATGCATGTATGTTTAAAAAGTTATCTATTTACTTACATTTTATTATTTTTGCAACAAATAACTAAAATAAAGCTCAGAAAAATATGTTTTCTAAAAAAGATTTTCTTTCGCTTAGTTTTTTGCTTTCGATTTCAAATAACTTTTTTTTGCGGTGTAACTGACTTGCAGAACATTTCAAATTCGTCTGAAACAAATTGAAAATGAAATTGTACTTTTCAAATCGTTTTGACGAAAGAAAGAACACAATCTTTTCACTCTCATTCCATTTTACAAATATAGAACCTAGCCGATTGTCTTCTGTGTAAAACATAATATGTAATTCCGAAAAATTTATAGACAAATTTTAATGTAATATATTTGAAAAGTATTTTTAATACTAATAAAGAAAAACATTAGGCCAATTCAAAGTGGTTGCATATCAGTCATATTTGTACTATTTCATATTATTTTATGCATACATAAAATTTTTGTTAGTAATTTCCATACAAAAAAAATAATATGACTTTACACATTTGTTTCCTATGTATAAGAAATTGTTTATGTTATACTTTTAACCTACTGTCTCTCAGAGAGAATTTCTTTGCTTCTCACCTCTCAGAGAGAATATTTTATATTTTCTTCTTTCCTGTATACATACAATTTTTAACAGCGTCATCTCTGTGTCTTCTTTCTTGTATTAAATACATAATTTGTTAACAAAAGGTGTTCAAAGTCACTGACTTTACACATTTGTTTCCTATGTATAAGAAATTGTTTATGTTATACTTTTAACCTACTGTCTCTCAGAGAGAATTTCTTTGCTTCTCACCTCTCAGAGAGAATATTTTCTATTTTCTTCTTTCCTGTATACATACAATTTTTAACAGCGTCATCTCTGTGTCTTCTTTCTTGTATTAAATACATAATTTGTTAACAAAAGGTGTTCAAAGTCACTAGTCATATTAATATGAATTATATGACATAGTACAATATGAGAGTCTACTTTGAATTGTCTCATTATTATTATTATAACGTAAAAAAGACATTGTGTGCAATACGTATGTATTTCGAACAGAATCATGATTATCAAATTAAATTTGCACAATTTGCAAGCGCAGTTCAGTAGAGCTGGCAAACTATAGGTAGTTTTTATTTCATTGGATATCAATTGTTTTTTTTTTTTGTTAGCGTTACTATCGTTGAAAAATTGTGTTACATAATTTGCAAAAAAACTGATAAAGTGGATAGAAACCAATAAAGGGAATAATGATAAAATTAGCGAGTTTAATTTAGCAACAGATTGCCGAGGTAATTCCGAGTTTAGGATTTTTTTTCAAAAAGTAAAAAAGCAATATCGGTTGTGTACAAAAATTTACAAAACAAGCTAGCAACCTAAAACGTGCTCATCCTTCCGAACGCAAAAAAGAATTTGATATTCCTTTAATGACTGAGCACAACTAACGTACAGCTATTTAGTATAGCATAGGATACAGGTTTTAATAATTTTGTTAATTGCTAAGACCGTCGCTACGTTTTGCTTGCGCTTGTAAGAAATGAATTATAACCTTTTTTGTTATAAGTTTTTTATGCTTTATATTGTTTTTGTTGTCTTCCTTTTCTTAATAAAACAACTCTGAACTATGATCGTTAAATAGGTATATTAGTTTTTATTAATGAAAATTTCTTGTAAATGCATACATACATATGTAGTAAACAAAAAAAAATATTTAAAGAACTCAATACTATCAATAGATTTCCAAAACAATATTGAAATAAAAAAATATTAAAAGAATTCAATACTATCTATCAATAGATTTCCAAAAAAACTATTGAAAATATCAAGGGCGTAACTATCCATAGTTTGCCAGCCCTATTGTTCAGGCGTCAGTCTATTCTAGATCTGCAAAACAATCGATAATAGTATCGAAAGTTAATGACTATCGATAGTTTTCAGGCCCTAGTCTATTCATAATGAAATGCCAACCCAAACTACACAAATCACTAGAGTTGTGTAGTTTCTGAACGACTTATGCCATGTTCACACGGCAATATGAATCTCGTGGTTCTCTCTCTGAATCTCGAATGCGAACCCTACCGTTCAGACGATAGTTCTTGTTTCACTTTGAGATTCGCAACAAGATTCAAAATGAACCATGAAGATTCGCTTTCAAAACTTTGTATGACGAATCTTGTAGATTTAATCAAGATTAGGTCGCGAACCTTGAATGAGAGAGCGAACCTCGAATTTTGCTGTCCGTGTGAACATGAGCTGACTTTCAAAACGTCAATTGCTTTGTGTTTGAACAAAGCATCATATTTTATAACGCCGCAGTACAATAATTATACAATGTATACCATTTCAAAACGCCGCCGCCAAGTATTTTTAACGCAATAAGAAAGCAAACAATGCATCGGTTTTATAGTTGTTGCAGTGTTTCGGAACTTTGCATATGTATGTGATTTAAATGCAGTAGCAATACTGTATACAAACTTTGTATACGAACGTTTTGGAAGTCAGCCATGCTATTAGTTTAATTTAAGTACATATTTACAAAATTGAGCTACGTGAACGTTTTGACTATACTGAGCACTTTTAGCTTCTTAGCTCCTTTGTTCATCGTTCATGTTTCATTTCATATGCACGTTGTATGTTTTATTCTTTTAAATGGGCTTTTATAGCATTGTAGCTATTTGAAGACATATTTTAAAAAATAATTTTCTGCTGCAAGTGTAGCGATTTTTGTCGGAAATTAATTTAAATGCAAAATTTATAATTATATTTATATTAATGCGAAAACTTTTATGTTTTCGTATATGTAATAAATGCGGTTTATCAGTAGTATATATAGTTCATTTATTACGACCAATCGTCTTTATACAACGCTATTCTCTAACAAGAAACGTAGTTCTAAAATACAATGTGAGGTTACAAAATTTAAAAGGAAAATTAGTAATGTATTTTTACGATGTTGCCATTGCGCAAAATGCTTAGCGAAGTTGTGAATTTCTCGCACAGTTTTCGCAGCTGAGAGCCATGTTTTCTATGTCGGCATCTATGCCTGGCCAGTACACGAACGAGTGAGCTAACCCTTTCATCTTAACAATACCTAAGTGACCGGCATGTAAATCTTTAAGGATTTGCTGGCGAAGTGATTCCGGAATAACGACTCGGTGTTCAAACAATAAGCAATAAGCATAAACTTATATTTAATTTCTGGTGACCTGTATTTTAACTTCTGTAAATTTTTTCCTGCCTCTAGCTCTTTTACAATTTTCCCCAGATGCTCATCTGCCCGCGTCTCTTTTGCGATTTTTCTTGCCCGAACTGGAAGTTGTTGTATTTGCTTAATAATGAACTCATCAAATTCATCCCTTATCCAAAATTGTTTTTCTAAGGTAAAATTTACTTGGTTAATAACGTTTTTTTTTGATTACGCGAGAGCAGAAGTCAGCATTAGCATTAGCTTTTGTTGGTTTAAATATGACATCGTAGTCGAAATTTTGCATAATTTGCCATACGAGTAATACACAATGACGGCAACGATTTATGCGGATGAAGAATTTGAGCCAATGGTTTGTGATCTGTTATGATAGCCCAGTGGCGGGCGTATACATATAGGAAAAACTTTTATACATCCCATACTATGGCCAAAGCTTCGCGGTCCATTTGAGGATATTTTTGTTCCGTTGTGGTCAGCGCGTGACTGGCGTAAGCAATTGGCCTCTCCAGGTTTGGATTATATGGTATTAGCACTTCTGATGAAATTAATGAATTTTTTATGTCTTCATACGCTTTGTCAGCTTCCTTTGTCAGGGATGTTTGCAGCACCGTATACTGCTCTCGTAGGTCTTATTAGCCCATGTGTTGGTTTATTTAGTGTAAGGGCGTGAGCAAACTCCTCATCAATTGTAAGATGTGAGTAAGCGTCAGTGATGTCTAGATGACAAAAAAGTTTCGAATCAATCATTTTATTGAGAAGCATCTCCGCTTTAGGGATCGGGTGCTCATCAGTTATCATTCGGCGATTGAGGGTTGGTTTATAGTTACCTGTGATACGAATTTTTCCATTCTTTTTTGAGACAACGTGTGTTGGTGATGCCCATATTGAGTACTCCACTTTTTTTAGAAACCCGATGCGATTTTCGCGTCAATTTCTGCAGCATATGCTTCCCTGAGGGCTAAGGGGATTTCCCTGGCTCTGGTAAAAATTGGAAACGCATCTGGTTTGAGGTGGAGTTTTGCAGGAGGTCCTTCCATTTTACCCGCTCTATCGCTAAACATGTCTTGGTATTGCAGCAGTATCGATTGTAAGTTTTGTTGTTGAGTTGTGTTAAGCGAGGGTGATGACAATTTTATAGAATTAACTTGATTGGAGTGTGAAAATAATTCAGACCAGTTGATTTCATTAACAAAATGGACGATCCACTCTCGTCCAAAGTACGGATCAAACTCACCGTCCATAACATAGAGATTCAGTTTTTTAACGGTTCTACCCACTTTCACAAATACTGGTATTCGACCTACGCAAGGAATTTGGTGCCCTGTGTAACTCGAAAATTTTCTACGCGTTTCCCGGACGCCCTTGTGTTTTATATTTTGAAGAAAATGTTTGTCTATTATTCCACATGGTGCGCCTGTATCCAATTCCATTTCGATTTTAGTTCCATTAATATATGTGGTAACCATGTTTCTTTTCATGCTTTTGCTTTTCACCACGTTTATTGTATTTTGTTCGCACACTGAATCGCAGTCGCTGGCCAATTGTTCTTCTGTAATCAGATAGCTCTAAAAGTGTTTGGGTTTTTTGAAATTATTTCATCGCACGTCATTCGTGACTCGATACCAAAAACTAATTGCTCGATGAGCATTCGGTCAATAAATTCACCATACTCACAATGAACCGCCGTTTGCCTTAAGCGAAGTGCGAAACTTGCAATTTGCTCATTTTTGTTTTGTGTTAGCTGGCGAAATTTTACACTTTCTGCGTATTTATTCCTTTTTTTGTCAAAATGTGCAATCAATATTTTCTTCATGTCCTCGTAAGTGCAGGATTCTGGTTGTTTTGGGTGGATTAGAAATTTTAATGCTTCATTTAGGTGCATACCCATATGTACTCGTGCGTAGCTACGGTATTCGGCCTCGGGGATTTTGCTCAGATTAAGCGCCAACTCGAATCGCTCGAAGTAGCTTTCCACTGATGACATTTCCGTTTCGTTGAATTCTCCAAACAAAGGTGGGGTTTTCGGTGGAGTGTTCGTAGAATCTCTTGTACCATCTTGTGACTGTTGTGCCATAGCTGTGACGGCTGCTTGTGTTGCCTGTGACACAGCTTCACGCAAGGCATCTGCAAATATAGAAGTGATCTGTTTTGTATTCTCTTCATTTAGTGGCATGTTATTATCCCACTTCTGACACCACTTTTATGTTTTCGTATATGTAATGAATGCAGTTTATCAGTATTATATATAATTCATTTATTAAGACAAATCTATACACAATCTATATACAACGCTATTCTCTAACAAGAAACGTGGTTCTAAAATACAATGTGAGGTTACAATATTTAAAAGGAAAATTAGTAATGTATTTTTACGATGTTGCCATTGCGCAAAATGCTTAGCGATTTTTATACATAACGGAACTCTTCAGTAATAGTATTACGACAATATTATAAAATGTACTTGGTAAATGTTTTACATTAATAACTTAATTAGATATTGTAAATACCTATAATTAATTCTTTAGGCATTATAAATTACATACAAAATTAATTTTACACTAACAAAATATTCGTATTTTGTTTTTGCCTTTTTCTTGTTGCCGAACTGCACAGACCTTATTGTTGGGCTTTCACACCAACCGTATAAGCTGCTTAGCGACTGAACTATTAAACTAGTTTAATAAAGGAAGCTGAACTAGATAGGCCGCTTACCTAATCACTTGAAAAAAACTTAACAAATCACTTGATAGCTGGCACAACGGCCGCTAGTTCAACAAGTGCTACCAACTAAAAGTTTTATAACTAAAAACATCTGGTACATAACAAAAATATAAATAATTTGTTTTTATGCCTACAGAAAGTTATTTTCAAAAAAGTATGTTTTATCCTTCTTTGTATTTTTGTGTGTATTTACTACTCAAAAAATCAGAAAATTTATTAAATAAACAAAGTTTGTTTTCTATTGTATATTGAGGACACCTTGTTTCTGACACAGACCTTCTGGCGACCAAAAAGGCACTTTTTGTTTTTATAAATGTAGAATGCAAAATAAGGGAATTTTGAGACTGAAGATATATTGGGCCAATTCAAAGTGGTTGCATATCAGTCATATTTGTACTATTTCATATTATTTTATGCACGCATAAAATTTTTGTTAGTAATTTCCATACAAAGAAAATAATAAAACTTTACACATTTGTTTCCTATGTATAAGAAATTGTTTATGTTATACTTTTAACCATACTGTCTCTCAGAGAAAATTTCTTCGCTTCTCACCTCTCAGAGAGAATATTTTCTATTTTCTTCTTTCCTGTATACATACAATTTTTAACAGCGTCATCTCTTTGTCTTCTTTCTTGTATTAAATACATAATTTGTTAACAAAAGGTGTTCAAAGTCACTAGTCATATTAATATGAATTATATGACATAGTACAATATGAGAGTCTACTTTGAATTGGCCCATTGTATTTTTATATTTTCTACGTTTATTATGCTAAAATTTCATATTTTTCCACGTATGTAATTAGATTCTTTAAATTAGTGACTATTGATTTAAGATGAGATATAAAATGTTATTAGCGACTAAAAAGTTACTTATTCTCATTTTTATGGCATTTTCTTATTTTTTAGGTTTTAGAATATAGATACATAGAATTTAAATACTAATAATAAAAGTTGACTTTAAAAGTTATAGAGAAAAAAAGATTGTTGCTTTTAATATTTTAAGTCATTTTTATGTTTTCTGGATTTATTATTTATTAAAATTTTAATGCATGTTTCGATTAAGTATCGAATAAAATATCCGTTATATGTCTCCCACAGCTCTGATGACAGGCCTTTACTCCTTTTCATGAAACTTTTTCAGAGAAATGTGACTGTATCCCAGCAATGACGCGTTGGATTTGAACTTAGGAATTTATTTTGTTTTATTCGTATAAACCCAATATTCCACAAAACCAAAAAGAAAAAAATCGCACGGCGTTAAATTCATGATTATTAAGGAAATTTATAAATTTATCATGGCAATTGTTGCTGCAATAAATGTATTGCTTAATGTGCGGCGTGGTAGTTGGCGCCGTAAGAAACAACACGTCCACACGTTGTACACTTGAGGCCACAAGTATTTCGCGATCATATTCCAGTTATAAATGCCGACACTGCAGTTTCAGCCTCATTCCAGGGTTGCTCGTTGTGGGTGTATTGTTTATCATGTATTTCACTTTGATGAACTTTTTTCGAAAAATTGCTATTGACTTCACTTTGCTTTGAACACACTTTAATGGTCTGCTGGTTTGATTTTAAGTTCTTGAATAAATTAAAAATATTTTCTAAGAAATTGGCAAACCATTGCCTCGTTTCTGTAACTCTCGCATCGAAAAACTTTTTACATGAAACAAAGGAATTGAATACAAAATCGATGGGAATTGAACAAAATGTCACATTTCTCACACAGGTGTTTCTGTACTTTGACTGTGTGATAATTATCTGTCGAATGACCTTTTTTGACGTAAGTTAGTGAGCAATTGTGTTTCTGTATTAAAATTTTGTGAGAAACTTCACATTTGATTTGTCAAATCATTTCACATTTAAAAATAGCGCGGCACTAGTGTAGTGTATTTTAGAAGAACAAAATATTAATAAAAAAATGGAACAAAGAAGTGAAGCAAAGGTAAGCTTATTAAACACATATCTTAATAATTGTAAGATATTTATTGAAATGTGTACTTACGTATAATAAATTTCAGAAAATTGAACGAATTTCAAAATTGCAAAAGCAAAAGCTGATGGAATACATGGCCGCAAACTTGGAATTTGCTAGAGGTCAATTTAATGGCGTCAACTCTAATTTTAAGTATATAGAGCAATGGGATGCACTTAAGACGTCGTTAAAGTCTTTGGGTTTCAGCGGAAGAACGGTACAGCAGTGGAAAAAGTAAGTTAATTTATTTGTGTTCATATCTATCAAAAATAATATTTTTTTAGTGTTGGATAGATCTTAAATGCGGCGTTAAAAAGTCTGTAAATAACAGAAGAAAGCTTATGAGCCAAACTGGAGGAGGAAGTTGGTCCGACGTACCCCGCGATCTTTATCCACTAGAGGAACAAATGCTTCAGATAATAACGGTGGATGCTGTTAACGGGGATGCATGCACTCCGGAATCCGGAGTTGAATTGCCGGAACACTTGGACACCACGAATGAAATGTTACAAGAACCTTTAGAGGTAATTGAATTTTGTTTATTCTCAAACATTTTTTCCAATAACACTAACTATAAATTATTCAACAAATTTTTTTACCAAAATACAGTTTTAGGAGTTTTTATCGGTAGACGTTTTAGAAGGTGAAGAAATATATATATCACCCGCACATAAGAAACGAAAAACATCTCCTTCAACTTCTACGCCATCAACATCCAAATCCGCAAAAAAAAAAAAGAAACACCACCTGCATTGCTCACGTCAAATATTCCAAAATATAAGGAAGCTTTGAATACAGCCACAGAGCTTCATTATGAATTAATGGCAAAAGTAAATAAGATAGAAAAACAAAATGAAATTATTTTGAGCAAATTGGCAAAAATTGAAAATATTTTAGAAAACCAAATTAACGGTTAGTTTTTGTAAAACTAAACAAAAAAATCGTTCATAAATAAACAACAAAATTTTTTTAATTTTAAAAAGCCTTGGACGATTTTATTGTTTAATTTTACATAAACAAGGGGTTGAGCAATCAAGAAATAGATTTTGAATTTAACTGAATTTTTTATATTTAATTTATTTGTTTATACTTTTATTTTTCTTATTTTTGTTGGACTAGGTTTAAGTATTTTTGCTAATATAAGGTTTATAAACATATTGTTGTTGTATAATATTTATACACTTTTTGAAATACATTTATGTGCAGTATTTTATTTTCTTTAGAAAATATTCAATTAATTAAAAAAATAATAATAATAAATAGCAATGCATAATTAAATAAAAAACGTTTTTATTTCATTCTATTTCTAATTTTATTTGTAATATTTTGGTACTTTTTCGAAGTTCAAGATTTAATTTTTTTATTGTCATTTAAATTGTGTAAACAAATATCATTATAAAACCTGAATATAGAAAAATAATGTTTTTGTTTAAAAGTATGTCAGAAAAAAATAAATTTTGGCCTTTAGAATTTTCAAAATTTTTTTACAATCTAAGTATAAAAGCAAATAAATAAAATTTTATTTTAATGACAAAACCTTGATTTAAGTCTATCACGAACGCGAGAGGCTTCCCGCAATGGTTAAGAATTTTCGGCTGCCTGTGTTTGCACATTGTGTTCAGTACTAAAATCGCCTATGTAATCTTCGAGCAGCATACCATGTTCAAGCCTGAAATTGTGAAGCACAGTGCAGGCGTTGATAATTTTTCAAGACTTTTTTGGTGTGGTGTTTAATCCAACCTGTAGGCATTTAAAAACGTCTTTCAACACGCCATTTAAACGCTCAATATTCTAAGTCATAGAATATACGTTTTTTGAAAACAAGTAAAAAAATATCAATTCCTCCTCATTTATTTAAAACATGGTGACTTATAATCATAATGAAATTAGTGTTCTGCCTTTGCTAATGGTGATTCAGGAACAAGTGCAACCTAGATTATAAAGATCATTTGGCTCCTATCAATACGTGGTTGTAAACTGCAGATTCAACATTTTTGTTTCTAAATTCTATAAAGAACATCATACTCCCAGTATAATTTAATACTTTTCCAGGAACACATTTATCCCCTTCCGAAAAGTTTTGACACAACCCTTTGTCATTAATTGAATATTAAATGAATATGAGGGCCTATAGTACTAGGGCTTAATAAAGAAAGTAATGAAAGTAATGTACGATTTGAAATATGAAAAGGTGCTGTAGTTAAATGTTGAATACTGTTTACTTCACAAAAAACTTTGAAATCGTTTGTGACGTCTCAGAGGAGTATATGACCTGAAAAGTTGGCCAAAAAGGCAAAACTGAGTTTTAAGAAACCTTAAGAACTAAGTACGCAGCCCGACATACAACAATATTTTACATTATATTGTAAATTTTGAAGACTTTAAGTTGCGATTTGTAGCTCTGAGACCCTGCTAAAGTCAGGAAAGTAAAGAAAATTATATGAGATTTAAATGTGTTTTTCGGTTTCTGGATGTTTATATAATATTTTTTTTACGGCTAAACGAAAAAAGGTTTAACAATGATTTTTTTTTCGCTGAAAGGTTTGATCAAAAGTTATTTAAAAAAGAAAAAAAATTTAAATATGTTGAATATTCATGTTGAAACAATTCGTTCAAAAGCTAAAAAAAAAAATTATACACTTTTTTTTGCAAAAAAAGATAAAGAAGAGGTTTTTGAAAGTGAGGTTAGCATCTCGACGAATTATGTTTGATACCACAATAAAATTTGAAATCTATAATTTTAGAAACAAAAAAAAGTTTGCGAGTTTGCGCCATTATTTTTGACGATTTTTTAAAATTTTTACATTTCTTCCATTTTTGCTCATTAGGCACTTTTTCTTATACATTTATATCGTCATAAACTTTTATGTATTATGAATTATTGATTGTAACTGTTATTCACATCACTTTTAACACTTCACAATGTTGATACCTGCCTATAATTATAAATTTAAAAAATTCTTTATTATCGATAATAGTTATAAGGGAATGTCTCACAAATCCCCATAAAAGATATTTTTATATACCTGCTCTACAAAACATTATATGTTAAAAAAATAAATATACGTATCTAATAAGAATAATTACACTGTGCAAGAAATTGACACTTTTTTTCGTGACAAGCTGGGCACTTGGCGTTTTAACATAATTCGGGTACGCTCAATCCAGTGGTGCCCGCGGTTTTTTAAGATTGGCTCTGGTTTTCGGGATATACCGTTATTTCGAAAATGGAGGAGGTTGCACAACATATGTTCGCGTAACTTAAAATTGCTTCAGTTTATTGAAAAAAGCTTAAAAAACTGGTTTTCGAGATATACCGTTATTTCGAAAATGGAGGAGGTTACACAACATATGTTCACGTAACTCAAAAACGCTTTAGCTTATTGAAAAAACTTAAAAAACCGAAATTCCGCAATAAACTTCTTTCTAATATCCGCAGTCGTTTTAGAAACATAATTTTTTTTTTTTTTTTTAAATAGTTTTTTTATCAAAATTTTAAAAATTATTGTTTTTTAAAAATGCATAAAAAATTAAAAAATGCAGCTAGGCTTCTAATTTTTTGCAGACATATTAAAAACAAAGCTGCAAACAAAACACGCTATAAATAACACTGCTCGACAAAAAATAATTTTTTGTCTTCCCGTTAATTAAAACTATGTCGACTATATGGATTTTGATGCGCTGAACTCAAATCCGTAGTCGGTTTTTTCCATCAGATCGGGATTTTTTTTATGGGCGTGGCAAATTTTTTCCCTTAAATTAGTCAGTTACGGAGAACTAGTCATCCGGTGTTCAAAACACCAGAAGATGTGTTTTCTCTATCTCTTATCGTTTTGGAATTATTTAGAAATTAATGGAGAGAAAAAATTTTTTCGTGCAAAATTCGTAATATTTTTCAATTTAAAATACAATTAAAAAAAATATATAGCAAATACTCAACATTTTGCACTTTTTTCTGATAACTACTATTTAAAAATAAAAAAAGCCATAAACAATAAAAATCGGTTAAAAAATGTAGATTTTATTGTCAATTTACCGCAGGTACCCAATATTGTAATGCAACCAACCTTACATATGACGTAGCATTTCGTTAGGTGAGCAGGTAATGGAAATGAAGTACAACGGTATTTTGCATGGTTCTTGGAATTAAAAATTAAAACAAAGTATTTTTGAATTACCTGAAAAAATTTAAAAAGTCCTATAGCACTAAGCACAAATACTAAAGAGACATACGCATCAATGAAAAAAATAATACAGTTAATTAAATATGAAAACCACAAGTGGAAAATATGCGCAATTTAAATTTGGTAGCTCTTTTAAGAGGCATGTAATTGGGCTATACTAAAAATATGTGCTTCATGTGCTTATGGAATACGCGTTGGCGACCAGTAGGACCAGAAGAGCAGATTGCATAGAAACAATTACCACTTGTGCCGATGGAAAAGATTTTGCTTCCTCCACTCAACATCAAACTGGGTATTGTAAAAAATTTTATAAAAGCATTGAGCCCAAATGGTGTTGCTTTTACCGAATTGCACCAAATTTTTCCACGATTAAGCGGCATGAAAGTTAAAGAAGGTATGAACTCTAACTACTTTATTAAGTTAGAAATTCTTAATGGATCGGACATTCGTCGTCTTATGAAGGACGATCAATTTGAGGTTGCATTGAATGATATCGAGCTATTGGCCTGGAATTGTGTGAAATCAGTAATAGAAAATGTATTAGGAAATCATCGGTCTGAAAACTGGCGAATTTTAATCAAAAATATGCTAACCGCATTTAAAAACTTAAACGTTAGAATGTCATTGAAAACACATTTTTTGCATTACCATGCCGAAAAATTTAATGAACAATCACCAGCCGAGTCTGATGAACGTGGCGAGAGATATCACCAAGTAACAGCCAGACTCGAACACTTGATTCGCTATTAGGGGATATTTGTTGGAATCTGCAGGAGGAAAAAGAATAAATTTCTAAATAATAACATTAACTTTAACTAATTAACAAAAATAAAAGTTTTTAAATATTTAAGTTTGGTTATTATAAAAAATAAATAAATTTCATCTTTTCTGAAAAAATCAAAAGTTATAGACAGACTTTAATCACTAATAGCTTTTTTTGTTTGGAACTTTGTTTTTTATATGCTTAACCCTTGCCTTACATTTTGCTACTGCAGCGCCTGAGATACCCCTAGACGGGCCAAATGTATGACCAGCGCCACTTTATTTTTCATTCCCATCAATTGTTTCTAAGGCCTAGGATTCACTCCTAGGGGTATAAAATGTATGGCCGACCTCCAATGTTTTTTGTTATTAACATTTTCTCAAATTATACTTTCCCTTTATTACCATCCCTTAGGGGGGTTGCGTTTTATGAAATTCTTAAATTAATTAAAATTTTTCGACTTTTGTGAATAAAATCAGAAGTTGGTAACAGATTTTAAACATTTATGGCTTGTTTTGTTTGCAGCTTTGTTTTTTATATGTCTGCAAAAAATTAGAAGCCTAGCTGCATTTTTTAATTTTATATGAATTTTTAAAAAACAAAAATTTCAAATTTTTGATAAAAAAATTATTTTTTTTTTCAAAAAAAGAATTTTGTTTCTAAAACGACTGCGGATATTAGAAAGAAACTAAACGAAAAAAGGTTTAACAATGATTTTTTTTTCGCTGAAAAGTTTGATCAAAAGTTATTTAAAAAACAAAAAAAATTTAAATATGTTGAATATTCATGTTGAAACAATTCGTTCAAAAGCTAAAAAAAAAAAAATTATACACTTTTTTTGCAAAAAAAGATAAAGAAGAGGTTTTTGAAAGTGAGGTTAGCATCTCGACGAATTATGTTTGATACCACAATAAAATTTGAAATCTATAATTTTAGAAACAAAAAAAAGTTTGCGAGTTTGCGCCATTATTTTTGACGATTTTTTTAAATTTTTACATTTCTTCCATTTTTGCTCATTAGGCACTTTTTCTTATACATTTATGTCGTCATAAACTTTTATGTATTATGAATTATTGATTGTAACTGTTATTCACATCACTTTTAACACTTCACAATGTTGATACCTGCCTATAATTATAAATTTAAAAAATTCTTTATTATCGATAATAGTTATAAGGGAATGTCTCACAAATCCCCATAAAAGATATTTTTATATACCTGCTCTACAAAACATTATATGTTAAAAAAATAAATATACGTATCTAATAAGAATAATTACACTGTGCAAGAAATTGACACTTTTTTTCGTGACAAGCTGGGCACTTGGCGTTTTAACATAATTCGGGTACGCTCAATCCAGTGGTGCCCGCGGTTTTTTAAGATTGGCTCTGGTTTTCGGGATATACCGTTATTTCGAAAATGGAGGAGGTTGCACAACATATGTTCGCGTAACTCAAAATTGCTTCAGTTTATTGAAAAAAACTTAAAAAACTGGTTTTCGAGATATACCGTTATTTCGAAAATGGAGGAGGTTACACAACATATGTTCACGTAACTCAAAAACGCTTTAGCTTATTGAAAAAACTTAAAAAACCGAAATTCCGCAATAAACTTCTTTCTAATATCCGCAGTCGTTTTAGAAACATATTTTTTTTTTTTTTTTTTAAATAGTTTTTTTTGTTTATATATTTTGGTGTAGATTTTTGTTTGGCTTTAGGTCATAAAAATTCAATTTTGTTGTTTTATTTTTAAAGAAAATATTTTAAATTTCTTTATTTATTTTTTTTTTCAATATTTCGACCTACTTCGTAGATCATCATCAGGGATCTAATAAATAAATTATAAAAGGAAAACAATTGTCAAATTTATATATGTATCTATAAATACACCAACACAATAATTACATTTAAAAAATATTTTAGATATAATTCTATATCGAGTTGAACAACAATCTTATTTATTTATAAGCTAATTAACAACTAATCTTTGTTTTGTCCGACTATATTTATTTATTGTATGTCTGTATGTTTGTGCACATTTCTCTGTATCTCTCTTATAATTCAATCTCTTATGTGATGGTACGTCGATTATGTGTAGCATCTCCAGCATGTATCTCTTTGAATAATTATTCTCTTCTTGTAAAACTCTCACCTCTTTAAAGTTTGGTACGTGTCCAGTTATGGTACTGTGGGCTGCTAGTGCTGTTTTTTGTTCAATTGGTTTGTCAAGTGTTTTGTAATCTGTTTTATGTGATGATATTCTCGTTTTTAACATTGTTTTTGTTGTCCCCACATATACTATACTATACTATACTATGGTTATAAGGGAGAATAATTTACTTAAATTAGATTGGTACCAAAAATTAACCTCGTCAGGTAGATTAATTAATTTTTATTCAAAACATCCAAGAACAACTATTATTAACACTGGTACTAATTTTATAAGAAGAGTTCTAGGTATAAGCGATGAAAGATTTCATAACGACAATATAATGAAGATTGAAAATATATTAAAGAAAAACGATTTTCCAACTAAAACCATATATTACTTGCTGAAATATGTTAATTTAAATACAAATACAAGATTAAAGGATAATGAACCATCAAAAATTTATAAATCTATGACATATATCCCCGGCTTTTCTGAAAGACTTAAAAATTCAAATATTTACGACAAAGAAAAATATAAATTAGCGTTAAAAACACAAAATACGGTTCACGCATTATTTACCAAAACGAAAACAAAATTTAAAAACGAAGAAAAGTCTAATTTAGTATATGAGATTAGCTGCAATGGTGACGGGGTCAACATATGTGACAAAGTATATGTGGGGACAACAAAAACAATGTTAAAAACGAGAATATCATCACATAAAACAGATTACAAAACACTTGACAAACCAATTGAACAAAAAACAGCACTAGCAGCCCACAGTACCATAACTGGACACGTACCAAACTTTAAAGAGGTGAGAGTTTTACAAGAAGAGAATAATTATTCAAAGAGATACATGCTGGAGATGCTACACATAATCGACGTACCATCACATAAGAGATTGAATTATAAGAGAGATACAGAGAAATGTGCACAAACATACAGACATACAATAAATAAATATAGTCGGACAAAACAAAGATTAGTTGTTAATTAGCTTATAAATAAATAAGATTGTTGTTCAACTCGATATAGAATTATATCTAAAATATTTTTTAAATGTAATTATTGTGTTTGTGTATTTATAGATACATATATAAATTTGACAATTGTTTTCCTTTTATAATTTATTTATTAGATCCCTGATGATGATCTACGAAGTAGGTCGAAATATTGGAAAAAAAAAAAAATAAAGAAATTTAAAATATTTTATTTAAAAATAAAACAACAAAATTGAATTTTTATGACCTAAAGCCAAACAAAAATCTACAACAAAATATATAAACAACAAAAAAAGGTCAACAATACTTATTTAACAATAGTTTTTTTTATCAAAATTTTAAAAATTGTTTTTTAAAAATGCATAAAAAATTAAAAAATGCAGCTAGGCTTCTAATTTTTTGCAGACATATTAAAAACAAAGCTGCAAACAAAACACGCTATAAATAACACTGCTCGACAAAAAATCATTTTTTGTCTTCCCGTTAATTAAAACTATGTCGACTATATGGATTTTGATGCGCTGAACTCAAATCCGTAGTCGGTTTTTTCCATCAGATCGGGATTTTTTTTATGGGCGTGGCAAATTTTTTCCCTTAAATTAGTCAGTTACGGAGAACTAGTCATCCGGTGTTCAAAACACCAGAAGATGTGTTTTCTCTATCTCTTATCGTTTTGGAATTATTTAGAAATTAATGGAGAGAAAAAATTTTTTCGTGCAAAATTCGTAATATTTTTCAATTTAAAATACAATTAAAAAAAATATATAGCAAATACTCAACATTTTGCACTTTTTTCTGATAACTACTATTTAAAAATAAAAAAAGCCATAAACAATAAAAATCGGTTAAAAAATGTAGATTTTATTGTCAATTTACCGCAGGTACCCAATATTGTAATGCAACCAACCTTACATATGACATAGCATTTCGTTAGGTGAGCAGGTAATGGAAATGAAGTACAACGGTATTTTGCATGGTTCTTGGAATTAAAAATTAAAACAAAGTATTTTTGAATTACCTGAAAAAATTTAAAAAGTCCTATAGCACTAAGCACAAATTCTTAAATTAATTAAAATTTTTCGACTTTTGTGAATAAAATCAGAAGTTGGTAACAGATTTTAAACATTTATGGCTTGTTTTGTTTGCAGCTTTGTTTTTTATATGTCTGCAAAAAATTAGAAGCCTAGCTGCATTTTTTAATTTTATATGAATTTTTAAAAAACAAAAATTTCAAATTTTTGATAAAAAAATTATTTTTTTTTTCAAAAAAAGAATTTTGTTTCTAAAACGACTGCGGATATTAGAAAGAAACTTTACTTAAAGAAAATTTTATTGCGGAATTTCGGTTTTTTAAGTTTTTTCAATAAGCTAAAGCGTTTCTGAGTTACGCGAACATATGTTGTGTAACCTCCTCCATTTTCGAAATAAAGGTATATCTCGAAAACCAGTTTTTTAAGTTTTTTCAATAAACTAAAGCAATTTTGAGTTACGCGAACATATGTTGTGTAACCTCCTCCATTTTCGAAATAACGGTATATCTCGAAAACCAGAGCCAATTTTAAAAAACCGTGGGCACCACTGGATTCAGCGTACGCGAATTATGTTAAATTGCCAGGTGCCCGGCTTGTCTGTTTTTTCAACTAGCATAGTGTTATTAAAAGCATTTATTACAAAAATAAGTTTATAAAAAATACATGGGCACCCAGGTATCAGGCTACCATCCAATTGTCAGAAGAAGCTGCCGAGGCCAGAAATAAGCACTTACGATTATATCGTACGAATTATTCGAGGAAATTCAGCAGAAGCGATACAAATCGAGATGTCTTGAATAGGTAATTTCTGAGAAGTGACCCTTTTATAAGCTGCAGTACGCAAAGAGAACGGAATAATAAAAAAGTTTTTTCATCAGAAACCATCACACTTCTTCCTGACACCGATAATGCATCTAATAAGGATATACATACGACATAATAATTATTGAGGAATTTTTATCAGTTTAACTTGTCCATTTATTAAGTATTATATAATATAATATATATAACTAGCATTTAACCCGCTACTTCGTTAGCGTAGTTCTTACTATTTATTGAATACTCAAGTTATATTTATAATTATTAAATATTTTTGGTTCAATTTATGAAAATTTGTATCTCTGATTCAATTTACTTAGAAATATAAAAAGTGCTACTGAGTTTCAAAAATTAAGATTCATATTTTGCAAAAATTACCCTAAAAATAATAAAAGTAACATTTTTTCCTTCAATAAAACTTCCACTTGGTTTATTATTACCTTTATTTAGAACTAGCCAAACCCGGCGCGCGTTGCTACGCCCCTTAATGAATCAATTTGCATTCTGAATTTTTATTGAATATCAAGTGCAAAAACCTAAAAACTATAATTTTTTTTATGGGCGTGGCCCTGCCCACTTTTCTAATAACGAAATTGTAAAGTCAAAACAGCTCAATATGTGTGCAAAGTTTCAGAAAAATCGGTCCAGTGCATGTACCTCAAAATGATAACTTTTTTTTTATGGGCGTGGCACTGCCCACTTTTCTAATCACGATATTGTAAAGTCATGACAGCTTAGTGTGTGTGCAAAGTTTTAGAAAAATCGGTCTAGTGAAAGTTCCTCAAACTTATAACTTTTTTTTATGGGCGTGGCCCTGCCCACTTTTCTAATCACGAAATTATAAAGTCATGATAGCCCAATATATGTGCAAAGTTTCAGAGAAATCGGTCCAGTGCAAGAACCTCAAAATTAAAACTTTTTTAGAGGCGTGGCCCCGCCCACTTTTCTTATCACGAAATTATTTAGTCATGACAGCTCGATATGTGTGCAAAGTTTCAGAAAAATCGGTCAAGTGCAAGTAGCTAAAACTGATAACTAATTTTTATGGGCGTGGCCCCGCCCACTTTTTCCACCCATAAACACTCCCTGGTATGTGTCCAACAACTTGCCAAAGTTTGAGTCCGATCGGTTTTACAGTTTCGGAGTCTATAGCTAACACACACACACACACACACAGAGTTTCAGTTTTATATATATAGATTCTATGTATACAAAATATATAAAAAGAGAAAAAATAATTTTGGTCGTCCATAATATTAGGATTTAGACCTCGGATCAAAAAACACTAATTTTAAGAATCTATGTTTACAAACGTAAAAATACAAAGAGTGCAATAAAAATGCGAAAAGGTTTTTCTGTGTCTCCAATATAATTTTAATTTTCAAATTGAATCAACAATCCTTTATTTCACTATTTTAGCTTTATAAACGTAGAAAATACAAAAATTCCCATTAAAATGCAGAAAACTACCCTTTTGATCGCCCATAACATATTTAGCCTTACCTTGTATCAATAGTCACTAATTTCGAAATTCTTGCTTCGCAAACGTTAAAAATACAATAAGTACCATACAAATTCAAAAAAGTACCTTATTGGTCGCCCATAACATTTTTAGTCTCACCTGGAATCAATAGTCCTTGATTGTACAATCCTACCTTCATTAACGTAGAAAACACCAAAAGTACCAAAAAAATTCAAAAAAGTACCTTTTTAGTCGACCATAACATTTTCAGTCTCACTTTGTATCAATAGCCACTAATTTTAAAATTCTAGCTTCGCAAACGTTGAAAATACAAAAAGTACCATAAAAATTCAAAAATGTACCTTTTTGGTCGCCCATAACATTTTTGGTCTCACCTGAAATCAATAGTCCTTGATTGTACAATCCTACCTTCATAGACGTAGAAAATACAAAAAGTACCATAAAAATTCAAAAAAGTACCTTTTTGGTCGCCCATAACATTTTTAGTCTCACCTTGTATCAATTGTCACTGATTTCAAAATTCTACCTTCGCAAACGTTGAAAATACAAAAAGTACCATACAAATTCAAAAAAGTACCTTTTTGGCCGCCCATAACATTTTAGTCTCACCTTGTATCAGTTGTCACTGATTTCAAAATTCTACCTTCGCAAACGTTGAAAATACAAAAAGTACCATACAAATTCAAAAAAGTACCTTTTTGGTCGCCCATAACATATTTAGCCTTACCTTGTATCAATAGTCACTAATTTCGAAATTCTTGCTTCGCAAACGTTAAAAATACAATAAGTACCATAAAAATTCAAAAAAGTACCTTCGTGGTCGCCCATAACATTTTCAGTCTCACCTGGAATCAATAGTCCTCGATTGTACAATCCTATCTTTATAAACGTAAAAAATGCAACAAGTACCATAAAAGTTCAAAACAGTACCTTTTTGGTCGACCATAATATTTTCGGTCTCACCTTGTATCAATAGCCACTAATTTTAAAATTCTAGCTTCGCAAACGTTGAAAATACAAAAAGTACCATACAAATTCAAAAAAGTACCTTTTTGGTCGCCCATAAAATTTGTAGTCTTGTATCAATAGTCCTTTATTTACAATTCTACCTCTAAAAACGTAGAAAATACAAAAAGTACCATAAAAATTCAAAAAAGTACCTTTTTGGTCGCCCATAACATTTTTAGTCTCACCTTGTATCAATTGTCACTGATTTCAAAATTCTACCTTCGCAAACGTTGAAAATACAAAAAGTACCATACAAATTCAAAAAAGTACCTTCTTGGTCGCCCATAACATTTTTGGTCTCACCTGAAATGAATAGTCCTTGATTGTACAATCCTACCTTCATAAACGTAGAAAATACAAAAAGTAGCACAAAAATTCAAGAAAGTACCTTTTTGGTCGACCATAATATATTCGGTCTCACCTTGTATCAATAGCCACTAATTTTAAAATTCTAGCTTCGCAAACGTTGAAAATACAAAAAGTACCATAAAAATTCAAAAAAGTACCTTTATGGTTGCCCATAAAATTTTTAGTCTTACCTTGTATCAATAGTCCTTTATTTTACAATTCTACCTCTATAAACGTAGAAAATACAAAAAGTACCATAGAAAAGCGAAAAAGTACATTATTGGTCCAAGTTCCAAATTCCAAGTTTAAAATGTTCAAATATCTATGAAACAAAATATTTTAATAGACATGATTTAAAGTCAGTAAATCTACTCTTTTTTGCATAAAAGTAATTATGTTCTAAAAAGTACCAAACTCTTCCCGATTTTTCCCCTTTCTACCCTGTTATGAATGTGTTTAAATTTTTACTAAATTACATAATTTTTTATGTCTAGTGAAATCCCAATTAAAAATTTTGTGAAAATTGGCCGTCTAATTAGGAATAACATACATTTTCCGGAATTTTCCCCTTTTTGGTACCTTTTTTGTCCCCAAAAAAGTTTCCAAAAATTTCACCTAAATAGTTGTCCATATTCTATTAGGAAATAATAATTGTCAAATTTTGTCCCATTGAATAATATAAGAAAAGTTTATTTCAAAAAAAGTACCAAAAAAGGGACAATTTTTACACCTTATGCATATGAATTTGACAAAAGTGCCGAATTCCTATTAATATTTTTTTCGCGGATTACTTAATACAGTTTAAATTTTTTTCCTAGCTTTATGCGTTTGGAAGTTACATATGGTACCAAAAAAGTACCAAATTATAGTTTTTACCCGTTTTTTCCCCTTAGGGGTTGAAAATTCCAAAAAAGGCCAGACACCTGTCAGCTTATTTTTTGTGCAAATTACAATACTTTTTCAATTTAATTTGTATCATTTTTAGTTTAGCCGATATAAGATTACCGATTTTACCCGTTTTTACCCTTTTTTACCCCCTTAAAGTACGAATTTCCAAAAATCCCTTCTTAGTGGAGCTATACATTGAAAGAGGAACCGATTGTCCAAATTTAATGTCTCTAGCTCTTTGCGTTTGGGCTGTGCGATGATGAATCAGTCAGTCAGTCAGTCACGTTACTCTTTTATATACATATATATAATAAAGCCTGTTTTCATAAAAAAAATACTGTTCTTTAAGAGCCTCACAATTTTTAAAATTTTTTTTAATTAGACCGTAAATCATAATATGGTATGCATGTACATACAGTCTGTAAGAATGAGTTTAAACCTTTAAAATCAACATTTGTTAATTGAGTTTTACTATTTATACCGACTTTTATTCCTTAGAAATGTGGCTTTTGGAAAAATCTTAAAAATTTAAATTTTTGGTTCTTAAATTTTTTTTATGGCATTTTGAAAACAAAAAATTTGACGAATTTTGCAGGAAAAAAATTTTTTTTCGCCATTACATTTTTAATAACTTCGAAATAGTAATAGATAGAAAAGAAATGTTTGGTTAGTTTAAGCAGAATTTTCCGGTGCATCTTCTGATCCTCTTGCTATTAAAAACCGTTTACAAGTTATGACAAAATATATTAGGCAACCCAACGATTTAGAGAGTGAAATATGCCACGCCTTTAACAGAAAATCCTTACGTACTAGAGAAAAACGGAAAACAGATTTGAATTAAGGGCATTAAAATCAATATCGTCCACATACTTTTATTTTTAGCAGAGACAAAAAAATTTTTTTTTGCGTAGTGTACTTTTGTTGCGCAGTGTAATTTTTTCAAAATCTGTCACTTGATTTCTTATATCATACTACACCTAAAACTATCAAAAAACTAGAACTTTAAATTTAAAGAAACACGTTTAATAATTTTGGCCAGCTTTTCAGGCCAAATACTCCTCTGTGCGTCTTCTTGTGACTATTTTTTTATACCCTTCACCTGTGGTGCGCAAGGGTATATATAGCTTTGTCATTCCGTTTGTTATTTCTACAATTTTCATTTCCGACCCTATAAAGTATATATTTTCTGAAAGCTTATGAATAGAGGAGTCGATTGAGCCCTGACCGTCTGTCCGTGTGTTGGTTGAAATCAACTTTTAGAAGCAGCCACATTTTCCTCAGACCTGTGTATGGTATCAATCTTTTGGAAATATCCAGGAATGAATCGCTATTGAAATGCAGCAAAATCGCGCCATAACTTTCTGAGATATGAGCAAATAAACGCGACTGCCTCTGTTTTTTCCCATATTTTTACTACCAAAATTAAAATTTCTTGAAACATAGAATAATTTATAGGTACCTTTGCTACTATTTGTAGATATAATGTGCCTCTAGAGATATTCGTGAAAAATTTTAAATAAATCGGACTCTAATCGGTAAAGTTATAGGCAAATTTTTTTTTTAAATTTATTCCAAAAATGTACAAACTAAAATCAAATTTTTTCAACTTCTAGACAACCGAGAGAGAGTCAATGTTGGTATCATCTGAAAGAACTTGACTAGCGCAATATAAGCACTATAAAAAAATTAAAATTCATGTTGGCCGCCACTACAAAATGGTGGATCAAATTTTTTTAACCCATCAATATGGGTATCAAATTAAACGGCTTGACCAGTAGAATACAGTTAACTACATGTAAATTCAAAATTAAGGATGGCGTCGAAAATAATAAGGAAAATGGCGGTATAACATGAAATATAGGTTAATCTACGATGTGGGATTATACCTATGTACATGATGGTGAAGGGTATTATCAGATTCGGCACGGCCGAATATAACACTTTTACTTGTTTTATTTTTAAAGGTAGTCCGAGTTTTTCAAAATAGAAGTTGAAATATATGTTAACAGAAAACAACAACCTTATACAGTAGACTCGCGGTAACGTGAACTATTAAAAACCGAGCGTGTTCATGTTTTCGAAGTTGTTCATGTTAACGAAGGTGTAACTCCTTATAATTTCCAAATAAATTAGACATGTGATTGTATTTCGAATTGTTATGTACATTTGTTTCAGGAAGAAAAAAAGTACGTTAAAATTAATATAAAAAAATGTGTTACCTTTTTTTTGATTATCTTTTAATTTTTAAATGTTAATTGCTGAACAAATTCTTTCTCTCAAAAAAGCTAATGGGATTTCCTCTTCACAGTCTTCTTCATCTCCTAAAGAGCTAAAAATTTTCATCCAGCATTTTGTTATTGTTCTCTTTTCAAGACGTTGCCAAGTTCAATTTAAGTAGCCAATAGCGTCCATTAACAGTTAAACTGATTTTCAAAAATGGCAGCTGTCATCCATTACGATTTGGAGCAATTGTAGACCACAGGAGATTCAAAATTTCTAAAAGAGCGAGGATCTTTTGCCTTTCGAATCACAAAGAGTTTAACTTAAGAATTTTGGTACGTTTTTGTGACATTTTTCACGAAAAACTTTAGTTTAGATCATGCTAAATCAGCAGCGCGCACTAAACTAAACCTGTGCAATCATTTACGGGGATACCCCTTTTTATGAAAACAATTTGGATGACCGACAAATTTGTTCACGTTATAAGGCTTTCTCACTGTGTTCACGCTGCAGAGTAGTCAGTGTAAAAAAAATTATGTTCATCTTATCCGGTGTTCACGTAAGGCAGTGTTTTTGGGACCGCGAGTCTACTGTATTTAAATAACAAAATTAATTAAATTTTATGATTAATTATTAATGAACTTAAACCAAAATTAAACAGAAAATAAAAACAAATATTGTGTAAGAAATTAGTTAATGCACTAAAATTAGTTAAAAGAATGTATAGAAAAGGTGAATATACATGTACGATTGAATGTTCTTAACAGTAAGTAACTAAATGAAGATGTACATATGTTTTTAATAGGAATTTTTATTCAGAAACCAAAATTTTTAATATAATTTTAACTTAATTTTAACCTAACATAAAACAGTCATTTTTATTCAGAAAAACAAGATTTTTTTATAATTTTTATGTTAACTACTGTAATATGTATTAGGTCACATGTTGTTTTTATGGATAAAAGTTATAAGACCTTTTTTTAAGAAAGCATTTTGGTTAAAAATAAACAAGACCGCTATATTTAGTACTCCCAAGTTTGATAATACCCTTTACCATCTATATATATAAAAGTGAAACTCTGTGTGTGTGTGTGTGTTAGCTATAGACTCTGAAACTGTAAAACCGATCGGGCTCAAACTTTGGTAAGTTGTTGTACACATACCAGGGAGTGTTTATGGGTGAAAAAAAGTGGGCGGAGCCACGCCCTTAAAAAATTAGTTATCAGTTTTAGCTACTTGACCGATTTTTCTGAAACTTTGCAGACATATTGAGCTGTCATGACTTTATAATTTCGTGATTGAAAAAGTGGGCGGGGCCACGCCCATAAAAAAAGGTTATAATTTTGAGGTACTTCCACCAGACCGATTTTTCTGAAACTTTGCATACATGTCGAGCTGTCATGACTAAATAATTTCGTGATTAGAAAAGTGGGCAGTGCCACGCCCATAAAAAAAAGGTATCATTTTGAGGTACTTGCACTGGACCGATTATTCTGAAACTTTGCACACGTATTGGACTGTTATGACTTTACAATTTCATGATTAGAAAAGTGGGCAGGGCCACGCCCATTAAAACAAATATAATTTGAGGTACTTGCACTGGTCCGATTCTTCTGAAACTTTGCACACATATTAAGCTGTTATGACTTTACAATTTCGTGATTAGAAAAGTGGGCAATGCCACGCCCATAAAAAAATTATTATTTTTAGGTTTTTGCACTTGATATCAATTAAAATTCAGAATGCATTTCGATTCATTAAGGGGCGTAGCAACGCGCGCCGGGTTTGGCTAGTCATAAATATAATTACCATATCGCAGCGACTACATTTCAGATTTCAGCCATTATTGGTTTTACATTTTTACATAGTTACTGTATTCTGCTATTCAAGCCTTTCATTTAATATACATACTGATAGGGTTAAGACAAAAAAAATATGTGCCATATTAGGACCCATCTTGGATTTTAACTCTTCGATAGTTTATTAAATTTGATTCAAAAATTGATATGGTTTTTAATATACAGAAACCCAAATAAACAAACACATTGGGCCAATTAAAAGTAGACTCTCATATTGTACTATTTCATATAATTCATATTAATATGACTAGTGACTTTGAACACCTTTTGTTAACAAATTATGTATTTAATACAAGAAAGAAGACAAACAGATGACGCTGTTAAAAATTGTATGTATACAGGAAAGAAGAAAATAAAAAATATTCTCTCTGTGAGGTGAGAAGCGAAGAAATTTTCTCTGAGAGACAGTGGGCCAATTCAAAGTAGACTCTCATATTGTACTATGTCATAAAATTCATATTAATATGACTAGTGACTTTGAACACCTTTTGTTAACAAATTATGTATTTAATACAAAAAAGAAGACAAAGAGATGACGCTGTTAAAAATTGTATGTATACAGGAAAGAAGAAAACAGAAAATATTCTCTCTGAGAGGTGAGAAGCGAATAAATTCTCTGATATGCAACCACTTTGAATTGGCCCAGTATTGTTAAAAGTATAACATAAACAATTTCTTATACATAGGAAACAAATGTGTAAAGTCATATTATTTTTTTTTTTTGTATGGAAATTACTAACAAAAATTTTATTTTTTAAGTTATATTCTCGAACCTTGTATAAAAAGGGCTAAAGGCCAATAATAAATCAAACTTTAATTTACTAAACTAAATCAGCAACATCTGCGTTAGAAGTCTCACTTTTGCCTTTATTATAGTAAGAACGGCAAAAGAAGTTAGTGTAACCAGTGGAAAACTGCCGGTTACTCCTTAAACTACATATTTACAATAGATCTATCACATGGTGATCCTGCCAAACCACCACAAGCTCTTAGAAGCCGTAGACTAATGTAGTGCATGTTGTATTATACATGCATACACAAACATATGTACATAAAAATAAAAAAAAGACAAACCAAAATGAAAATTCATTGGAATATAAACAAAACAAATATGAATAAAGAAAAAAAGTATGACTTGAATTTCAGGTGACTTCCCAGTACAATTACAATTAATATTTCTTTGTGTTCTTCTAAAAATTTTAATTTTTTATATTTTAAATATTATACTTAAGGGTGGGCCATCTAACGGTTTAAATTGAACCTGGGGTTATTTCGAATCTGGCAATACTTATGTCATTCTAATCTGTCACAAAATTCAGTATATTATCTCTGCTAATCGGAATGAATCGATTTACCCATTAACAACGTTGGGATTTATTGAAAATTCATTTCCATAAACAAAGGCAATTGGTCGAAATTAGCACTTCACGATGATGTCGATTTTGACAGAAAAAATCATTTCTTCAGAGAAAGCTCGTTTTCATCTTGGTGGGTACTTTAATAAGCAAAATGGCTGTATTGAGGGCTCAGAAAACCCAAACATGGTCTTACAGAAGCCAATGCATCCATTAGGAGTGACTGTTTGGTGCGGCTTATGGAGCGGCGGTATCATGTGCCCTTATACATATCTTTGAAGATGAGGACGGCGCAACCTTTATGGTCAATGTTAACCGATTTATTTGTGCCCGCTCTTATTGGTATTGATGTGAACGATGTTTGGTTTCAACAGGATGGTACAACTTGCCAAACATTTTATACCACAATTGATTTATTGCGTACAACGTTTGATGGTTGCTTAGTTGCGGTACTGTGAGTCCAGCCGCGGCAGCCATATGAATGAAATAATATTTCATATCTGAGACAATTGTACTTTATAACAAACAAATAAATTTGGCAGAATTTCAAACTGTTTATCTTGTATTGCATTTTTAAATTTAAGCTTTTAAATGATTTTTGATCATCTCCATAGAATTTGTCAAAATTTTAACAATTTATTTGTCTATATTTATATTAATAAAAAATCTTAACAAAATAAAGAGAGAATGTATCTTCATCTCAAAATTGTATTTTTTTTTAAATTTATTTATATGTAGATTAAAAAAATATCAAATATGTGCATGTATTCATCTTCACTAATTTTATTAATTTTTTGTTACTTTTTTTTTTAGAAATATTACGAAATAATGGCGAAAGTATTACGGAGCCCATGAAGATATGCTTTGGTTCATATAATTTGATAGCGCACAAATTATGTTTAAGTACAAAATATTACAAAACTTACGTTTTAATGTTTGAATGTGAAGATTTTAATTCTATTCCATCTGATGTTAAGAATAAAATAGAGGGTGCGATTTTCTATTTTGATTGTTCTAATGTAAGTATTAGTTTATATTTTATATAGTTTCGTATATATTTTTCCTTAAAAATAAAGTTATTGAGATCATACAAACGCAAATATGAAAATTTATTATGGATAACTTAATGAAAAAATAAGGTTTTGCAAGAGTAGCCGTGGCAGTCATTGGCTAATATTGTTTTCCATCCTATTAACAGTTAAAAACATCCTATGGTTTCGCTTAAAAATACTAGTTTTATTCACGTATCAAAATATAAGCTTTTATAAAAAGAAGCTGTAAATAAATGCTCGCGTAGAACAACTTTTTGCATTCATTTTCAGAACTACTTGAAAACCTATGTATATTTATGATAAAAATCTAATAAAAAATTTGTGAAAAAAATTGAAAAAACTCCAAAATAGGCTGACCCGAAATACTATAAAAACTTGATGCGCAGGGCTGTATTGCTTTTGTGAAAGTGTCAAAAGTTATTTACTTTTTCGCGCCATGTCTTTTTTATGTATATTTTTGTTTACATTTTTTGTATTTTTTTTAAATTGTTTCTTATTGTGATCAAATTTAAATAAGTGGATATTATAATAAATAATTAAAATTTTAAAGAAAAAAGTGTTTTAAATAATGCGTCATGGCAAAATTTCCAAAAAAATTAATTACACAAACAACTGATCTTGTTTGTATTAAAAAAATTAAATATTTTAGCTTTTTGCACACTTAAACAAATTTTAAAAACGCCAATATCTACTCTCTAATCATCCGGTCTTAATTCTATTATTTGGTTCATCTATACCAATAACGCCTGTAGCTTACCACCTCAACCTATCAAACTCTGTAACAAGAAACTCCACCACATATATTTTAAATATTTCTCTTCACTATAATACTTGTTTTATTTTTGCAATTTAGTTAAATTTTCACTATTTCATATTCTCTTAGTCCATAAGCAGTTTTGTTTGACTACATCTAAGCTACGTTGACGCCAAATACTTTTGCACAGCTAATAGGTCAACTTCCCACATAGCGGCAACCATTTCTGCAATTGCATCTGTAAAATCACTGTTTCTGCTTTTAACTTTTGTGCAACATCAAATTGTATAGCATTAACATATATTGGCACTGCCACCGGCACCATGGGAACATTTACAGACTGTTTACTCTGTTACAACTTTAGCGCACTGCTCAAAACAACCGGAGTTGTTCTGACGGGCGCACAGAGAAGAATTTGACCTGAAAAGCTGGCCAAAAAGGCAAAACTGAATTTTAAGAAATCTTAAGAACTGAGTACGCAGCTCGACAGACAACAATATTTTACATTATATTGTAAATTTTGAAGACTTTTAGTTGCGATTTGTAGCTCTGAGACCCTGCTAAAGTCAGGAAAGTGAAGAAAATTATATGAGATTTAAATGTTTTTTTCGGCTTCTGGATGTTATGATATCTTTTTGTGCCCAAACGAATAAAGGTTTAACAATCATGAAAGGCTTGATCAAAAGTTTTTTAAAAAAGAAAAAAAAATTTCAAATATGTTGAATATTCATGTTGAAACAATTCGTTCAAAAGCTAAAAAAAAAATATTATACACTTTTTTTGCAAAAAAAGAAAAGGAAGAGGTTTTTGAAAGTGAGGTTAGCATCTCTACGAATTATGTTTGATATCACAATAAAATTTGGAAACTCTAATTTTAGAAACAAAAAAAAGTGTGCGCAAGTTTGCGCCATTACTTTTGACGATTTTTTTTTTAATTTTCACATTTCTTCTATTTTTGCTCATCAGGCACTTCTTCTTATACATTTATATCGTCATAAACTTTTATGTATTTTGAATTAATGATTTCAACTGTTATTCACATCACTATTAACACTTCACAATGTTAATACCTGCCTATAATTATAAATTTAAAAAAATTCTTTATTATAGATAATAGTTATAAGGCAATGTCCCACACATCCCCATAAAATATATTTTTATATACCTGCTCTACAAAACATTATGGGCCAATTCAAAGTGGTTGCATATCAGTCGTATTTGTACTATTTCATATTATTTTATGCATGCTTAAAATTTTTGTTAGTAATTTCCATACAAAAAAATAATATGACTTTACACATTTGTTTCCTATGTATAAGAAATTGTTTATGTTATACTTTTAACCATACTGTCTCTCAGAGAGAATTTCTTCGCTTTTCACCTCTCAGAGAAAATATTTTCTATTTTCTTCTTTCCTGTATACATAAAATTTTTAACAGCGTCATCTCTTTGTCTTCTTTCTTGTATTAAATACATAATTTGTTAACAAAAGGTGTTCAAAGTCACTAGTCATATTAATATGAATTATATCACATAGTACAATATGAGAGTCTACTTTGAATTGGCCCTATATGTTAAAAAAAAAAAATATTCCTACCTTATAAGTAAACTTTTTTGTTCTTTATTTTTATACCCTTCACACAGTGAACAAGTAACAGTGCTATATTGGGCTGTGCCGAATCTTATATACCCTTCACAACGTGTAGTCATGCAATAACAATTGTTTGTGTCACCATTCATCTCATATAAAATACGTACATATGTATATACTGATTAGAATAAATGTGGCATCGAATCCCAGCTGAGCCAAAAAAAAATTATTTTATTTTATTTAATATAGTATTTATATTTTATTTTATTATTTTATTTATTTTTTTATATTTTTTTTAAAAAATTTTTTTTTTTTAAATTTTTTTTTAATTTTTTTTTTAATTTTTTTATTATTTTTTTTTTATTTTTAATATATTTTTTTTTTGTAATTTTTTGGTATGTTTTTACATGTATTTATGTATGTATGTTGTTGTTGTAATTGTGTAAAAAAACGAGATGGTCGTGGTTTTCGCTCATATCTCAGAAAGTTATGGGGCGATTGTGCTGAATTTCAATAGAGATTCATTCCTGGATATAAAAGGGTATATATAGGTTTGTCATTCCGTTTGAAATTTCTACAATTATCAATTATCTACACATACATACAAACGTGGTATACTGGTTAGAGTGAGCCAAAAAATTTTTTTATTTTATATTTTATTCAAATTTTTATTGTTTTATTTTTAATTTTTCTTTTAATTTATTTTTTTTTAAGCACATAAGTAAACTAAATGTATAATATTACAATGGGATGTTTTTATATATGTATGTTTTGTATGTACGTATTTCATATGAGATAAATGGTGACATAAACAATTGTTGTTGCATGACTACACGTTGTGAAGGGTATATAAGATTCGGCATGGCCGAATATAGCACTCTTGTTTGTTTTTATTACTCTTTTGTTTTTGGTTTCTCAACAAAAACTTGCTCGTACTTGCCGAGTACAGGCAAGTGTGTACTCAAAAATGAGCAAGTTTCTTCCTCTTAACCCGACCTTACCCCTTTTGCCTATAAACACAACACTTGCGCAAGTCACTTGCGCAAGTGACTTGCCTAGTCTGAAAGGCGTGTTAGTTAAGTAATTTTAAGAGAAGGCAATTAATAAAGAATATTCAAAAAGAACGGTCGCACTATCGGCTGTTCAATAGAAAAACTTAAAGTGTTATCATTACATGGCGATCCTGCCAGATTAAAATGTATTTGAATTATTTTAAATTTGTTTCACATTTTAATACAAAAAAAAATTGAATTGTTTTTATTTAAATTTATTTTTTAACATGTATATGAAAAATCTCGGTTTATATTTCCTAATAAAAAGTTGATAAATACATAATAGTAAAACAACTTTAAAAAAAAAAAATAAGGAAAAACAAGAAACTATAAAAACTCAACAGAAAGATAAACAAACACAAAAAAAAAAAAAAAAAAGATAGTGAAAAAATTTGTTACCCAAAAAAAAAAAAAAAAACAACCAAAACAAAACACAAAAAAAAAAAAATATGAAAAATTTGCACTTTACAAATGAATTATGAACTAAAAATAAACCGAAATAAAATAAATGCTAAAAAAAAAAAAAAGTGAAAACTTATTAAAGGAATAACAAATAAAAGCAACAATTAGGCCACGCGATGTAAAAAGTAGTTTTCAATTTTAAAATGACAAAGATGATTATGACGTTATACTATGATTATAATTAATTATAGAGGAATAGTAATTTAACTCTTTACGTTTTCGTACCTACTAAAAAACAAGCAACCAACGAGTGTTTCAATATAAATATGTTTACAAGGTTTTCAAAAAGGAGGATCATCTAGCGGTGAATGTTTTTTTTTTGTTCAGTATATTTAAAAAAAAAAATAATAATAATAAAAATTACAAACAGTAAATAAGTACATTACAATAAACATAATTGTGGTTGATTTACTAAAGTGATAATTTTGCTTTTTATATTTATCTTAAACTTACGTAGTACTTATTACTTACCTACATACAAAACATTCAAAAATATAAATTTTTTTAATTTGCTTTTATCAAAGTGTGTGTTTATATGTATGTGAGGGATTCGAGCGTGATTCAACACAACGCATCCGAAATAAAGCAAAAACAACAACAAGAAATACAAAAAAAAAAAAAATTTAAAATACTAAAGCAGCAAAAACATTGCAATGTTAAACGTACATATAAAAACATGATTTATAAATAAAACATATTAAATACTACTGAATTTTGGGCTAAAAAAAAAAAAAAAGATACACATTGGCAAGAAAATTATAATAAACAAACTATATACAAACTCCTGCAAATGAAAATACAAACATCAACATCATCGCCATAAACACGGACCAGTGTTACCATCATCGTCATCAGCTGTTTCCAGAAATATTATATAATATAAGATAAATATTATATCATGTATGAAACTATTCTTATCCTAAGTGCATATTTCTTATATAAAATATTGTAATAAAATATTGTTTTTATTTATTCGAGCTTAAGATCACTTTTTTTAAAAAAATTATTTTTTTTTATGATATTTCGCTACCACATTGGGTAGCTTCTTCAGGGAAAGTTTTTACAATTTATAACAATTAACAATTAAAATATTAAAATTGTTCAAAAACAAATTTTTTAAAAAAGGCGGGAAAATTTTTTTGTTTACATTTAAGCTCGAATAAATAAAAACAATATATTAATAAAAAAAGATCGAAGAAATTTACATAATATTGTAATAAAATTCTAATCGAAAAATAGTTACTATAATTGTCTATATTCTAATCATCTATATTACGAATAAAATTCTCTTTACTAATAATTAAACTCCTTTACTATCAAATAAGTAGTAAATAATTACTAGTATATTCTCTTAAAAATAATACATATTATTGAATCCTTAATAGAACACATTCTAATTATGGGTGGTACGGATTCGAAAATTGAGAAACCTAACGCTAATGTCGTAAATGACATTATAGTCAAAATTGAATTGCCTACTGTATACTTCATAATTATGATATGTCTAATGGCTGCGCAACTCTTAGTTACCTTGTATCAACTACATAAAAGATCTCTAAGAAAATCTTATGCTAGAGCAGCATCAGTAGCAAATCTAGACAAAGTCTAACATCTCTTAATTTTTATATCTACGTTTCTATTAATAATATGATCTTTAATTCAAGATCCGAATTGTTGAGCTTATCAGTCGGACCATGACTATCTAAATATCTGCTATTCCTGACTCAACCTTTACCTTAATCGAATGGGAAACAATCGTATTTAAAGCGAAGTCCATAAGGGAGGAATTTTTGAAGTCTTATAAATGCTTGAATGTTGACAGAGAGACAAAACCAGAAACTGTCAATAAGCATATTAATATTCTTCAAAATCAGCTAGAGAAGCTCAGAGTATTACTAAATACGAATTATAGTAGACTCACGAAAACCCACCAAACCTCTGCTGATAACTTCTATTCCGACCTACGTGAAAAATTAATTTCCGTAAGTTACAAAAAAACTTTAAAAATACTTGTACCCCATTCTATTCATGAACCAATAGTGTTCAATATTTTACCAGAAACAGAGTCAAAACGAAAATCCATTATGCCGCAAACTCTTGTAGAATTTTTAAATACTGCCTCAAGGTTAATTCCAGATTTCGATGGAAACTCCGAAAACCTACAGAGCTTTATCGACGCCATTAACTTAGTGGACTCGATAAAGGAAACTCATGAGTCAGTAGCTGTAAACCTTATCAAGACCAAATTGAAGGGCACAGCAAGGAATTTAATTTCAAATGAATCTACACTATCCCAAATTATTACCAAACTTAAAACGACAGTTAAGGGAGAGTCAGTTGACGTTATTAACGCTAAACTAATGAGTGTTAGACAAAGCGGTAAGAATGTTAATTCCTATGCCAAGGAAATGGAGGAATTAACGAAAAAACTCGAAACTGCCTATATTAGAGATGGATTACCCCATGAGGTAGCCGACAAATACGCTACCCGCTCGGCCGTGACTGCAATAACTAGGAACGCTTCTAATGATAGGGTCAAACTGATCATGGAATCAGGAACATTCAGTAGTATGAATGAGGTGTTGACTAAATTTATAAGCAGTTGCACCGAAGTATACGGTCAAGAAAATTCCATTCTCGCCTATTGTTTCAGACGCCAAGGTTATAGTGGGAATAATGGTAACCAAAGTAGAAACCGAAATTTTAATCGGAATGGAAATATTTCCCAAAACGGAAATAATAATTTTAATCGAAATAGGAACGATAACGGATCCTATCGTAGCAACAATAATGCTTACAACCGTAACTACAATAGTAATGATAATTCTGGGTTTTATCGTAATAATAACGATAATAGGAACCGCAACAATAATCGTAACAATCTAAGGAATAGGAACATAAATTTAACTTCAGCGGACGACTCGGGAAACGGGCAACCACCCCTAAATACTCAGTAGGGTCTAAAACCTACAATATTAATTTAAATTTATGCAGCTACTTGCATTGTAGAACAACACTAAATGATACTACCTCAACCTTTTTAATAGATACCGGCGCTGATATTTCAATTATCAAGCACAACCAGGTCTTAAATGAATCGGTAAACGTTTACAATAGGAAAAATCTAAATGGCATTGGTCAAGGCATAATCTCAACATTAGGTAGTGTACAGTCAGAATTGAAAATAGACCAATATTTAATAAAACACATTTTTCATGTAGTAAGAGACGACTTCAAAATACAAGCAGACGGAATAATTGGAATGGATTTCATACGAAAGTATAATTGCATCCTACAATATTCCAATGATAAAGATTTGATAATCCTTCGTTCGAATGAAATTGATCATAATATTGGAATACCACTTAGAAATGGTCCAACTGTAAATTCTATATCTATCCCTGCGAGATCCGAAGTAGTAAGATCTATAAAAATAGAATCCTCGGAACAAGACGTATTGATACCATATCAAACTATTCAAAATGGTGTCTACGTCGCTAATACAATTACCTCAAAATCAAATCCTTTAGTAAGAATTATCAACACTACGGAACAAGATTTAATAATTGAAGATATTAAACTTGTTACAGAAACCCTTAAAGATTACAAAATTGCCAGACAGAATTTTATGCCTTCCAACTCCAAGGAAAAATTAGACAGACTTTCAAGAAACTTTCCAGCATTTGTTGAAACAGATTTGAAATCCCTATGCAAAGAATTTATAGATATCTTTGCCTTAGAATCTGAAAGTATATCGGTCAACAACTTTTATAAACAGAAACTTAAGGTAAACAATACACAACCTGTTTACATCAAAAATTATAGAATTCCCCATTCCCAGAAACAGGAAGTAAACAATTAGGTTGATAAGTTAATTAAGGACGGTATTGTTGAACCATCAATTTCAGATCACAGTAGTCCTATACTTTTAGTACCAAAAAAGACTTTACCCGGTACTACACAGAAGAGATGGAGATTGGTAGTAGACTACAGAGCAGTAAACAAAAATTTAGTAGCTGATAAATTTCCGTTACCTCGAATAGAGGATATTCTTGATCAATTAGGTAGAGCTAAATTCTTCTCTTGTCTTGACCTGATGTCAGGTTTTCATCAAATAGAACTTGAATAAAATAAATTTATAAGCAGTTGCACCGAAGTATACGGTCAAGAAAATTCCATTCTCGCCTATTGTTTCAGACGCCAAGGTTATAGTGGGAATAATGGTAACCAAAGTAGAAACCGAAATTTTAATCGGAATGGAAATATTTCCCAAAACGGAAATAATAATTTTAATCGAAATAGAAACGATAACGGATCCTATCGTAGCAACAATAATGCTTACAACCGTAACTACAATAGTAATGATAATTCTGGGTTTTATCGTAATAATAACGATAATAGGAACCGCAACAATAATCGTAACAATCTAAGGAATAGGAACATAAATTTAACTTCAGCGGACGACTCGGGAAACGGGCAACCACCCCTAAATACTCAGTAGGGTCTAAAACCTACAATATTAATTTAAATTTATGCAGCTACTTGCATTGTAGAACAACACTAAATGATACTACCTCAACCTTTTTAATAGATACCGGCGCTGATATTTCAATTATCAAGCACAACCAGGTCTTAAATGAATCGGTAAACGTTTACAATAGGAAAAATCTAAATGGCATTGGTCAAGGCATAATCTCAACATTAGGTAGTGTACAGTCAGAATTGAAAATAGACCAATATTTAATAAAACACATTTTTCATGTAGTAAGAGACGACTTCAAAATACAAGCAGACGGAATAATTGGAATGGATTTCATACGAAAGTATAATTGCATCCTACAATATTCCAATGATAAAGATTTGATAATCCTTCGTTCGAATGAAATTGATCATAATATTGGAATACCACTTAGAAACGGTCCAACTGTAAATTCTATATCTATCCCTGCGAGATCCGAAGTAGTAAGATCTATAAAAATAGAATCCTCGGAACAAGACGTATTGATACCATATCAAACTATTCAAAATGGTGTCTACGTCGCTAATACAATTACCTCAAAATCAAATCCTTTAGTAAGAATCATCAACACTACGGAACAAGATTTAATAATTGAAGATATTAAACTTGTTACAGAAACCCTTAAAGATTACAAAATTGCCAGACAGAATTTTATGCCTTCCAACTCCAAGGAAAAATTAGACAGACTTTCAAGAAACTTTCCAGCATTTGTTGAAACAGATTTGAAATCCCTATGCAAAGAATTTATAGATATCTTTGCCTTAGAATCTGAAAGTATATCGGTCAACAACTTTTATAAACAGAAACTTAAGGTAAACAATACACAACCTGTTTACATCAAAAATTATAGAATTCCCCATTCCCAGAAACAGGAAGTAAACAATTAGGTTGATAAGTTAATTAAGGACGGTATTGTTGAACCATCAATTTCAGATCACAGTAGTCCTATACTTTTAGTACCAAAAAAGACTTTACCCGGTACTACACAGAAGAGATGGAGATTGGTAGTAGACTACAGAGCAGTAAACAAAAATTTAGTAGCTGATAAATTTCCGTTACCTCGAATAGAGGATATTCTTGATCAATTAGGTAGAGCTAAATTCTTCTCTTGTCTTGACCTGATGTCAGGTTTTCATCAAATAGAACTTGAAGAAGAATCTAGAGATATTACATCTTTTTCCACGGATAAGGGATCGTTCAGATTTAAAAGATTGCCGTATGGTATCAAAATAGCCCCTAATTCTTTCCAACGTATGATGTCATTAGCTTTCTCAGGTCTTACTCCAGCACAAGCATTCGTGTATATGGATGACCTAGTAGTAGTTGGTTGTTCTAAGGAACATATGCTACATAATCTAAGGGACGTATTTGAATTATGCAGAAAATATAATCTGAAGTTACATCCAGATAAATGTTCATTTTTCTGTACCCAAGTTACATTTTTAGGCCACAAATGTACTGATCAAGGTATATTGCCTGACGATAGCAAATTTTCTATAGTACAAAACTATCCAACACCAAACAACGGTGATGAAGCTAAACGCTTCGTAGCCTTTTGTAATTATTACCGAAGGTTCATACCAAATTTTGCTGAATCATCCAGACATATCACTAGATTGTCAAAGAAAAATGTACGTTTTGAATGGAACGAAGATTGCGAAAAATCTTTCCAGTACCTCAAGGACCAATTACTAAGTCCCAAAATTTTACAATACCCTGATTTTTCAAAGGAATTTTTCATTACTACAGATGCAAGCAAACATGCTTGTGGTGCTGTCCTTAGTCAGGAAAAACAAGGTATTCTATGCTTCATATGCTTCTAGATCCTTCACTAAAGGTGAAAGCAATAAATCCACTATAGAGCAGGAACTGACTGCCATACATTGGGCTGTGAAATATTTTAGACCATACATTTACGGCAATAAGTTTGTGATCCAAAGTGATCACAGACCACTAACCTACCTATTCTCACTAAATAATCCCTCCTCAAAGCTCACCCGTATGAGACTTGACCTCGAGGAATACGACTTTGTGGTCGAGTATATTAGGGGTCGGGAAAATACAGTGGCAGATGCGCTGTCACGCATAGAATTTCAGGATATAAAAAATATTGAAGTCAACACAGTACTGAAGGTTACGACCAGACTTCAGGCAAAAACGAGCGGAGCAAGAACGGGTAAAACTTCTTCACCGCTAACAGAATCACCAAATTTGAAAGTATATGAGGCTATAAACGCCCATGAGCACCGTAAAATACCAAGATTGTATTTTACTAAGGATAATGCAATTATCCATAAGGGAAAGCAAGTTCTTTCCGAATTTAAGTTGAAGGACCTCATTATTAATAGAAAAGTCGACTTAGGTCACCTCTTTCTAAAGCTTGTGAAAATAGCTAATAATATTGGCCTTACAACATTGCTACTCTCACTAGATGACAGTATGCTTATTTACCTGGGAATTGATATTAATACCTTCAAGAGTAAAGGTAATGAAATCTTGCAAGATTCTAATTTGACAATTGTGCTCGTACCGAAACTTATAAAAATTTCATCTGATTCTGAGAAACTGCGAATTATGCGAAAATATCATGATGATCCAATTACTGGTGGACATCCAGGCATAACGCGTATGATCAAAAAGATAAGACTTCAATATCATTGGAAAGGCATGACTAGAGACATCTCTAGATACGTCAAAAAATGCCTTGAATGCCAAACCAACAAAACCACGGTTAAAGGCAAGGAGTCCATCGTTTTAACACCAACTCCTCTAAAAGCTTTTCAAAGAGTAATAATCGACACAATAGGACCTCTTCCACGGTCTGATTCACAGAACGAATACGCTGTGACTATTATGTGCGATTTAACCAAATACCTAGTGGCTATCCCGGTTATAAATAAATCAGCCAGAAATGTTGCGAAAGCAATTATGGAAGATTTTATTCTGATATACGGCCCAATGGACACCATTGTGACGGACCAGGGTACTGAGTATATAAACCAGGAACTATGCAAGCTGATGAAGATAGAGAAAATACACTCTACTGCTTATCATCATGAGACACTCGGTACTGTTGAGAGATCTCACAGAACATTTAACGAGTATTTAAGATCTTATGTTTCATCAGACAAATCTGATTGGGATAATTGGTTGAAATTCTTTGTGTATTGTTACAATACAACTCCTTCTACGGCTCACGGATATTGTCCATTTGAATTGGTCTACGGAAAAATTCCAAAGGAGCTAGATTTCACCAATACCAACAGCATAGAACCTCTTTATAACGTTGATGCTTACGAAAGGGAGATTAAATTTAGACTCCAAGTAGCCCAACGTAGAGCCGCTAGTCTTATTGAAAATGCTAAACTTCTTAGACAGAAGAGGTACGATGAAGACTCAAACCCTATAAAACTCTATGTTAATGATTCTGTTCTGGTCCGCAACGAGGCAGGACACAAACTAGATGCGGTCTACAAAGGACCGTTCATAGTAAAGGAAATTGATATTCTTAACAATGTCACGTTAATGGAAGCCCAGGGTAAAACCTTTACGGTACATAAAAACAGAATCAAAAGACTATCCAATTGCACACCGTAGAGCTGCAAGTCTAATACAAGAGGCTAAATTTTATAGGCGACGACATTCCAATGGTAGGGCTAACACTGTCGACATAGCCCTCAATGTCCTGGTTCTCCTCAACAACGAAGCAGGCCATAAACTGATTTAAAAATTAAACACAAAAACAAGATAATTAATTTTTACAAATAATACAAAAAATAAAATAATATTTAAATAATAATGAATACAAATATAAAACAATCTTATTAATAAACATAAGTAATTTACAAATATAAAACAATCTTATTAATAAACATAAGTAATTTAATACATTTATAAATACAATACTATATAAATTTGTAATCATACAATGGTAATTATATAAGGAAATATGAATATTAACACTTAAACATAAGTCCAAGAATAACATAATAGCATTCTCAACCCTCCTTATAAATCTTATTGAATAAAAAAGTCAAAATCATAAATATGGATAAAAGTTTAGGTTAGGTTAGGTTGAAAAGGAGGGGTATAAAAGCCCAAACCCATGACAGGTATACACCTATGCCCAGTTGGCATGTTGTGCGCTCCATGTGGAAAACGGAATTCCCAAACAAACAAAACCATAAACATAATTTCCCATAAATAACGGACTAGTCCAAGAAACCAGTCCCCTCAATGTAACGCCTTATGGATCTCCAGTTCGAGTCCCCCAGGTATTCCAAGTTCGGCATATTATCTACTGTAAAATTTTCGCGCCTAATATGCCCAAACGCAGGACAATGACAGAGGTAGTGTACCAGGGTCTCATCCTCTTCCTCGCAAGCTCTACATGTCGTCTCCTCAGATAATCCCATGCGAGCTAGATAAGTTCTCAACTCCGTATGACCTGTAATTACACCGGTTAATTTCCTAAGTGTAGGTCTACTTAGTCTCAGAATCTCCTTTGACTTCCCAAGATTTGGGTCACCCCAGAGTGTTCTTGTCACCTTACCGACATCAGTGCTTTGCCATTTTCTGACATGTTCTTTTATTGCCCAACGTTTAAGTTCATCCTTAAATCGTTTAAGGGGTTTGGCGTTCTCCAAAGTTATAGTACTCAAAAGAGCTCCCATTTTGGATAATTTGTCGGCTTTCTCGTTTCCGATCAGCCCGTGATGGCTTGGTATCCATATTATCTCCAGATGTTCACAATTTGCATATGAGTTTATCTCACTCTTGCATTGCAAAACGTTCCGGGATTCAACTTTCTCCTTTCTCAATGTCTTAATCACTGATTGGCTATCCGTAAAGATACGAATCGGAGTTTCGCTATTCGTTTCCTTTATCCATTTAATTCCTTCCGTAATCGCCATGATCTCAGCCTGAAAAATAGTGTTGTGATCTGGTAGACGGAAGTATTTGCCTCTATTTCGGCTTATGTCGTATAAGCCCATTCCAGTTTGGTCACCAATCTTTGAACCGTCTGTGTAAAGATCGATTCCGTGGGTGTTTCCCATCCTGATTATCTCATCCCATTCTCCCTCTTCCGGTATAATGGTGATGCAGTTAATATTCTCATATCTCATCGGGATTTTATCACATGTTAATTCTGTAATATTTCCCATCGGTAAGATATCCGTTATTCTTTGGTATCTGGTCTTATGTTCTCTTATAAGCCACTCATCTATTGCCATTAATCTTGTGGCAGCTAAGGCCGCTTCATATTTTACCTGTATCTCAATAGGCCAAATGGATAATATATTCTCAATGGTCATTGTCGATGTGGTCCTCATGGCGCCGCAAATACTAATGCAGCACTGTCTCTGAATCTTTTGAAGAGGTTTAATATTCACCTTCTTCTCTAAGGATGTCCACCACACTAACGAAGCGTACGTAATTGTAGGCCGCAGTACACTCGTATATAGCCAATGTGTCATCCTTGGGCTTAAGCCCCATTTTGAGCCAATCACTCTTCTGCAGAGGGCCCATATTCTTTGAGCTCTCTCCACTTTACATTCAATGTGGTCCTTCCAGGATAGTCTCCAATCAAGTACTATTCCTAGGTATTTGACCTTCTTATCAATCTTAATTGTCTTATTCCGAAAGATGGGATAGCTATGCACCGGTATCTTCCTCTTTCTCGTAAACAAACAGATTTCAGTCTTTTCCGGGTTGACATTGAGCCCTCGCTCCTTCGCCCAGTTATAGGATATATTCAAAGCCTCCATTGCTCTCATACATAAAGAATTTGGATTCGTCCCCCTGATCAGTATCGCAACATCATCTGCGTAACAGATAGGCTTGAATCCCTCGTTCGATAGAATCCTCAGTAGACTATGTATGGTAGTTACCCATAATAATGGAGATAAAATACCTCCCTGCGGGGTTCCTCGACATACTTTGTCCCTTCTTCTTACTCTATTTGCCTCACAATTTATCCATCTGTTCCTTAACATATTGCTAATCCATGCAATTAAGACATGGCTTAACCCTAAGTTTTCCAAGGAACCGATAAGACTCGAGGTCATTACGTTATTGAAAGCTCCTTCTATGTCTATAAATACGCCCATGGTATACACACCCAGGTCGAAGGATCTCTATATGATAAACAACCTCCTGAAGAGCAGTCTCAGTAGATCTGCCCTTGATATAGGCGTGTTGTCCAAATCTCATTGAATCGCCTGGTAATCGTCTTCTGACCATTCCATCGACGATACGCTCCATGGTTTTCAATAAGAATGATGTTAAGCTTATGGGTCTATAAGCTTTAGGATTTGCGTAATTTTCCTTCCCTGGTTTAGGTATGAAAACGACTCTCGCCTCCCTCCATTCCACAGGGGTATACGCATATTTCAGGCAAGTAGTAAAAATATTCGCCAGCCTTATATCGATTAGGTCAATGCTTCTTTGTAGGAGAGCCCGAAAAATACCGTCCGGCCCTGGTGCCTTATATGGCAAGAAACTATTTACCGCCTCTCTTACCATCTTTGTGGTTATAATTATGTCCGTCGTGGCACTACCGTCATGGGGGTGTGGAATTTCTCCGTCATCCGCCATTTCCGTTTGGAAGTGTGCCTCTATCAGTATTCCTAGCGTCTCCTCCATCGTCTCCGACCTTTTCCCGTTCGAGTCAACGAGGGTTTCCGGTTGGGTGTGGGTTTTCGATAGGAATTTCTTAATTATTATAATATATGGATAAAAACTGCTAACACATTTTTTTTTTGTAAGAAACTGCAGGCCATAAACTGATTAATCCAGTTTTATTACTGTATATGATATAATTATTTTAAAGTTTGAAATAGTTTTTGAGAAATGTACATAGTACGTATATCTACGGCTACTTTAATCATATATAAACCGTACCAAACCCCCCGAAAAAAGGGAGGGATATGTAGCTACGGGGAGTTTATCTTATTTTTTTTACTTTCAATTTAATTTTTAATTTAATCATAAACCTTACATATTTTTGTTATCTTTTATAATTTTATTTCATATCATTGTTCAAAGAATAATCAATCTAATATTGATTATTCTTTCCGTAAAAGGGAGGTGTAGTGTGTTTGACTAATCAACGTTGCCATGCCTTTTGTATGGTAACCGGATATTTATACAAAGTATAAATATTAGCATGAACAACAAAGTCCACACAGCAATCGACGTTGTAGAATTGTGTATTCTGCAACGTCAGCACTGTCCCACGATAGTTTTAAGAGTGTATATGTGTAAATGTGTGTTTAGCTTTAACTTAGTTAAGTAATTTTAAGAGAAGGCAATTAATAAAGAATATTCAAAAAGAACGGTCGCACTATCGGCTGTTCAATAGAAAAACTTAAAGTGTTATCATTACACAACCAACACACGGACAGACGGACAGACGGTCAGGGCTTAATCGACTCCTCTAATCATAACCTTTCAGCTGGCGGTGGAATTGGAGGTGGTTGACCAGACGTAACTGTTGGTTGCCGCTGAAATTTTTGCTGTACCTGACTATATGTATTGGCGGCTATTACAGGTCCCACTTGGTTGGATACTAAAAGTTTTCGTGTGTCTGGTGTTGTGGTCGGCCTCAATATTTCTGCTTCGCATCGAGACAATTCATCTTCAATGTTTTGTAATTTTTTTCCTATTTAATAAAATAATGCGAATTATTATTTGTTAAAAATTAAATATATTCAGAAAAAATTACCTTGAATATTACAAACAATTTTTGTCAATGATGTAGTCAGCTGTTTTTGACATCTATGCGATAGCACACACTAACAAAATATATGCAGTTTTTTATATCATTTTGTTGTTGCAGAGTTGCAATGGCCTAATGAATAGGCCTTGAACTTGATAATCCGGAAATTTATTGCAGACCGTAATCCGGATCATCATTCTCATTTTTATACGTATTACCGAATAAAAATTTAAAAACATTCAAAATGCTTTTGAAACACATTTACTCGTCATAATATCTAAAAGGTCCGCCAAATACCTTTTTTTTTTTGAAAATGCTATAAAAAAACTACTGAATATTTTCTCAAATTTCTTTTTTTATTTGAAAGTACAATCCTTCCGGTTAATAATGGAAAATAATTTCATTCAAATGGCTGCCTCGGCTGGCCATGAAGTAGCCTACACGATCGGTCCAATTTGTAAGCACATTATCGATTGTGTGCATCTGTATTTCACCAATGGGTTCACGAATATTATCCTTTAAAGCGTCAATTGTCAATTGGCTTGTTGGCGTAACACTTTTTTTTGACGGCACCCCACAAATAATAGTCCAACGGTGGCAAATCGCAGCTCCGCGGCTGATAATGCGATCTTCAAAAACAATGCGCAAGACATCGAGTGTAGCTTCGGCTGTGTGGCACGTAGCGCCGCGGCGCGCCGTCCTGTTGAAACCAAATGTTGCCAATATCATCCTCTTAAATTTTTGTGAACAAAAATTCGTTCAACATGGCCCGATAACGATCGCCATTTACTGTTACAGCTAGTTGAAAAAAAACTACATTACAAGCTACCGACTTTTATGAAGGCATTTGAACTTCAAAATAAAAACAAGAAAACAAATAAAAAACGAAAAAGAGTTTTTGTACCGTATTTTGAATTTTAATATTTCGCTATCCTCTGGATTGTAACGGAGAAAAGGTTTTCTATTTTATAAAATGAGAAGAACCAATTATTTAGGCTGTTTTTAATTTATTTATTTATTTATTTAAAACTTCCCTCGAGCCAGTCTAGCCGGCTCAAGCAAATGGAGAGTTTGTTAATGTTAATAATAAGTTTTATATAATAATGAATTGTTCTTAAAAATATTCGCTGCTTATATACTAACAGAATCTTAAACACTATCTAGTAATCCAATGGTGTTGGTTAGTACTTATTTTAGTTCCTAAATATTATTAATTTAATATGTGTTAGTACTTAGAATAAAGCCGTAAGTCCCACACTGATACGTTGTGGGAATTTCCAAAATTATAAAAGAAATTTGAAGCGCGCCGATACTGCACCATGCATTGCATTCAAACTGTATTGCTGCACATGTGTGTGCGTGTGTTACCCATAGAACGTCAAGTACCGTTTATAATTGTGTGTAGTTGACCAGTCAAAACAAACACAAGTAATATGATCTATTTTAAATGCGGTTACTATTTCAGTATATTTCTCACACATGGTTTATAATACACAAGTACTTATGATTTGGGTAACCCTGCAGTACGCGAGTGATTGCATTTAGATTACCCTGCAGTGCATGGTGTCAGTCTCGCTACAGGATAGAATCATAATATTAAACGAGTGTGTGGTCGTAGGTGGGGAATCTCCTCAAACGTTGCACATTGTATTTATACGTAGCACAGAGGGGTGAAAGCCTTCAAAAGTGGCGATTAATTTAAAAATGAGCTTGAACTTTCACAACCATGTTTGCTACCATATGAAAGTAGATAAAATTCTACACCACTAACTGCAAAAATAACAGTTCTAAGTTGATTGAAGTGATTATATTTTTTATTGAGTCTTCTATAAGTAAAAGTTTTATAATGGATCCTTCAACTTCAGGTAGATGAGCACATAAAAAATTATTTTTTGTTAAGATAAATGTTTTAGAAATATAAAAAAAAGATCAAATTGCTCTAAAAATGTGGTATTTTTGATATATACATGGAGTTTCAACAACTTTGCGGATGAGTGCAGGAAACAATGTTTTTATAATCTTAAAATATGAGATTTTAACTAATAAATCCCAGAATGCCTTTTTGCGCATTTGTGCGTTTTTGGAGTTATAAAGGTTTTTGTGAGACAACTCCAGTTGCTAAAAATCAATGTAAAAAGAAGTTGGTGCGTGAGTAACTTTAGTGGGAAGCTGCTGTGGCATTCTGCGGACCGGAACCTAGATTTGTTTGCTCTTGGTGATGGGATGGTGCAGGCAAAGGTCCTTCAATGGATAGAATCTATGAACCTGAGATGGTGGATGGAAACGGCCACATGTAGACAGGCACGTATGGTCCTCGAAAGGCCCCTTGGCAGAAATGCAGTCGGGGTACTCAGATATAATCGGAGGACCCTGAGCTAGATAACTGCTTTGGTCGCAGGGCATGACAACTTCAAATATCATCTGCATCGGGGTTGTGGAGGATGTTGTTTGCAGAATGTGCCTTGAGACAGCGGCGCATGTAGTATGCGAATGTCCGGCAATGACTGGCAATAGAGTTAGTACCACTGGCAGGCACACGTTAGATGCGAGTGCTATGGGGAAAACTAGTCTGGGGCAGATGCTGGCGATGAAATGTGAAGTCACAAAAGTCTAGAGCAAACGCCTGGGACGGCACGGGACTCAGTGAGGTCGGGGTAACCATGTAATGTCTGGGAAACGAAGGGGGTCAAAAAGGGACCCGTTTATGAAATGCTATGATATCCCCCTACATGTATATATAACTAAAAATTACATTAGTTAGACTACTGTGTCAAAAAATTATAAATAACAATCACAAAAACTTACAGGAGTATCATTAATCTTACATACATATATAATATAAAAAATGTTGCGATGTTTGTGAGTTACGCAAAATCGGCTAAATATAACTAAATGAAGTTTGGCACACAGATAAAAAAACAAACTAAATTAACACATAAACATACGCTACTCTTTCTCACGATAATCAAATTTGCGAAAATTTCCAATAAATATATATTTTGTATTTAATTAGTCGGTTATTTTAGGGTTTCGAGTGCCTAAAATTTATACGTGCTGGCGAAACAAAAATTAAATCTTCCAAGGCGTATATAAGAGTATTTTTTTTTTTAATATTTGCTATCCTATCCCACTAATATGATATACTTATATAAATGTTTGTATGTTTAAATGTTTTGATATTTTTAAAAAAATTAGTAAATGGACCTTAATTAAATTTGCCGCACAAATAGATAACAATCTGAGTTACTAAATAAAGAAGCTACCTTTCGTGCCGATAACTACGAAGTCGCGGGCACAGGCTAGACAAAATCAAGTAAAAGCGCTGTATTCGGCCGTGCCGAATTTGATATAATCCTTAACCGTCATGTATATAAGATCAATTACCACATGGTAGCTTAGCCTACATTTCACTGTCGCCAACCTTTTCCCAAAAAAAAAAATCACCAAAATAAGTAGAAAAATAGCTAAAAATTAAAAATGATCAAAATTTTAGCGATAATTTGCTATTTATTTATTTTTTTTAAAATTTTGGCATAAATTTAACAAAAAAAAAATAGCCAAGTTTTCGTAGATTTTTTTTATTACGGTGAAAATTTAGCTTTTTATCGCTAAGTTTTTATTAAATAATGACCGAAACAAAAAAATAAAAGTACAGTCATTTTTATTACGAAGGCAGCTTTTATTAATTACATTTTAATACATAATTTACATACATATTAAAGGCCTGCAAGTGTTGCACTATACAACATAGCAACATGTGTCACATAATACAACTGCTAATTCATGCAATGTCGAAAATGCATGTTTGACAAAGACATATAAAGACAGTGTATAATTAGTTTAATTAAATCTGTTAGAACTATGTGATATTGCATACATGAGCATAGAAAATGAGAAAGTCAACACATGCGACACGTGTGACATATGCAGCACATGTTTTTTATATTGCATTTTAATCATTGCAATAGAACATTATATGCAATAAAATCCGAAATTTATTTAATATAATTGTAGTTACATACTTTAAGGAAATTTCTTTTAAGGATTTATTTAAAAAACATTTAAATAAAGTCAATTTGTTTTGTGTCGGGTTTGGCTGTTTTTTTTTTTGGGTTTTGGGTTTGCCTTTATTTTCCGCAAAATATAACGCTCGTCCTGCTCATTAAATATTTTTTTCGGTGCCTTCCTGCTTTTGTTATGAACCCAATTTTCATGTATGAAACGCTCAATGATTTTTTGGACCGTAGAAGAATTCATGGTTTAAAACCAATTCTCTTTGCTCTAAAGTAGTACGCGTACTCATTTGAATTTTTGTAAATTGACACTCCAAGGAACGAATCCAAACTAACAATTCAACAAAAAACATTGCTAGAATTCAAAATACGAAAATACGATTTTCAAAGTTGTGAAATCTTGTTTATTTCTATTATTTGAATTCAAAGAAAGACATGGTACTAAACACAACAGCGGACAACAGCTTGCCTAAGTTGCAATGACATGCTAAGACAGTATGTTTGAGTTGGCATAACATGTTATAACACCTTGTTTAAATTCGCATGGCATAGCAAAGCATGAAATCTTTGAAAATTACATTTTTACAGAAAATGTTGAATTGTGCAGGAGTCTAATACATATGTGACAGCTCATAGAGAAAGGGGACCTAAGGGTAAAAAAAACAATTTTCACTTTTTTTTTGATGTGGACAATATCTGAGCATCGAATGAGACCGATCCCATGCCCCAAAAGTGTTCCCTCCCAGAGATATGCGCGTTTTATAAAAGTAAAGTCGACGATTCTAAGCGCAAATAGAAAGGAACCTAACGGTAAAATTTATTTATTTTTATTTTTTCCCCTACTAAATTAACAAAATAACTTGATTTTACGAAACTACAAAAAATTTATTTTTTTTTCCTTATGAACAATTTCAAAAAATAGAAAAATCATTTAATCTTTAAAATGGCTCTCCTGAACAAAACCTGTTTTTACCCTTAGGTCCCTTTCTCTATGCGCTGTCACATATGTATGAAGGTATGTGAAAAAATTTAAGAAATATACGTACACATATTTATGTTATATTTAAATTCAAAAAAATAACATTTATCAAGTAATATAAAATACGTTATACTTATAGTATGCATACTGAAGTCCTATTCAAAACATTGTCTAAAGCCTATACTCTAGATTCTCGCTTTCATATGTAAAATTGTAATCTAGTCTCTTTAATGCTGATTTAAATATATCGAAATTAAAGCTGACGCATCGGCCACTTCAGCCAAGCTTAGAAATGTTAACACAATTTGTTGTTTTTCGGTACTGAAAATAATTATTAAAATACCTAGATATATCAAATAGAATATTTATTTTAAATTTATGTATCACGTAAGTTTTTAAAAAACATTCCTAATAACTTGATGACACCAACGTCTATTGATTTTTCTCCTAATACACTATACCTAGAATCTGATACATTGCTTCTAAGTTCTATTAAGAGATGAGTCACTAAAACATTTTTATTAACGCTAAGCATTTGGTTCTATGAATACGGTTTTCAATTGTTCCATCGAAATCTTTTTTTATATAAATCACTAAGGTGATCAATTGAATTGATTGAAGTATGTTGATATATAAATGAAGCCTTCTTTTAATTTAAATTATCTCCAATATAACCCTCTCACCGATGCAGATGACTTCTTTTGATTTGTACAATTTTGCAGACAGGGAGCATTTGCATCAATATTCTTTTGTATCGTCTTTTTAATCTTGCATTACCGAGGACTTAAACTTTTAATAGCTTAACCATGCACACAATTTTTGATATTAGTTTTTTTTTGCAATATTTCGAATTTCTTGCAAGAAATTTTAAATAGTTTTGTATAACTCACCAACTCATCTAAAGGAAGAAAGCTACGTTTATTTAACATCTGCTTTTTACAATAAAATTATTCGAGCTATAAACTTTGCAAGATAAAATTGGGTTTTGAATTTTAATGCATGTGCTTTTTGGCTTTCAGGTGCTAAAATCTGTATAAAAAGTGTATTGAAAATAAATCATATCATAAAAATGTTTAAAAATTGTTAGATTTGATGAAAAAATAGCTGAAATGGCAACAGTGCTAGATTTTCGATTTCATACTATACGCCATTTTCTTTATTATTTTCGATGCCATCTTTAATTTTCATTTAACTGTATTCTACTAGTCAAGCCCTTTCATTTGATACCCATGTTGTTAGGGTTTTAAAAATTTATTCCGCCATCTTTGATTTTACACTTTTTTAATAGTTTACTACATTGTACTGATCTAGCTATTTATATGATGCCAATATTGTGTAGCGTACATTTTGTACCCACGAGGCAAGATAAATATTTTTTTAAAGTCAGCCTAATAACAAAATCGTTGTGTTAAAATATTTAAAAATATATAAAAAAATATTTGAAAAGTTTTTTTATGCTACTTTTTTACTATATTGTTTACTGAGTAAAATGTCGGTGTAAACACCTTCTGCTCATTTTCTGCTTAGTTAAATGGTTTTGCTGAAAATTTCATTTAATATTTGCAGCTTTTTCTGCTAATTATTTAAGTAAATGTACATATGTGCAATATGCAAATATTTTTGAGAGGCTTAGTATTTTGTAACTGTGTATTCATTATTTTATTTTAATTTTGATCTTGTGTTTAGCCTATAAATTCCTTTAGTGCAGTAAAATAAAATAGCAAAAAAAAGGAAAAAATTTATAAAATAAATAGTTATACATATGTACATACGAATTTTATTTTTATTTTTTTCTTATTATAATTGATTTAATCGATTTCAATACATAATATTTGGCATGTATATCCTCTATTAAAAGGGTTAGAAGCTCCAAAGACGTGAAAACCCATTATCTATCTGGATCTGGATGCAAGTTGTCACGAGAAAAATTGAAATTTTACTATGCCTCTCAGCCTAACGCTTATATGAATAAAGATTGGAAAGTAGTTTTGGTTTTCAAATTGTAAGGAAATTACAAAGGCTACTTTTTTAACAGTACTGTATCACAACTTCTTAAAAAACTCGTTAGACGGCAATAATCATCTTAGACAGTTAACGAGTGTGACGTCATGTAAGCTTTCATCATTGATGCTTAAATCAGTCAAATTGGTGTCCTGAAAACCCAGCGAGAAAAGCAAACAATAAACAGAAGCAGAAGAGAAAAATAAAACCAAAGGGAATGTCACTGTGGCTACACTTACTAATAATTTGTACAAAATTTGATTAACTATAAATTTATCGATAAGGTCAACTTTTACTAACCTACATATACATAAGTACTGTTAGTCTGTTCAGTTAGAACCTAACCTTTTTTTTGTTTTTTTTTATTTATGAAAACTTATTAATTTTATCAATATCGTTAACAGAGTTATGAGAATTTACATATAGTATTACAACAATTAACATCTGATTAATTAAATAAAGAAACTACTAATATCACAGTTTAAAGGAAAAGTTGTTCATAAAAAACCTCGTATCAACTTATTTAGAAGTCATAAGAGATTTTAGAACAATCACTGAAATGTGTCTTTTAAACAAAAGACCCTCAGTGGTTGTTCAGCAAATTTCTTATTATTTCAAAATTTGACCTTCTGCATTTTTCATTAAATGACAGCGTCAGTTCCCTTGTCAAGGAATTAAACATTTTAAAGTTATAGTTTCTATGTAGAAGATAAGTTGGATATCTAAAAGATAGATTTTGTATTATTTTTAAATTTTTATTTTGAGTGATTTGCAATTTTTTTTGTATGCGTTTTAGCAGCTTTTTTGGACCAACCATAGGTCATAATCGGTCGAATATACATTTTGTAAATAAGAACCTCGTTCTTTATATTAAGTTTAGATCTTCGGCTAATTAAGGGGTATATGGCACGGCTACACTTAATTGCCTTCTCATAAATGTAATTAACATGCTGTTTAAATAAAAGTTTTTTGTCAAGGATAACTCCTAAATATTTAATTTCGTCCCTCAATGGAATAATTATTCCCCTAGACGATAAATATCTAGTAGGAAAGCGTTTTCGCGATTTGTTGAATGGAAATGTAATTGCTTTAGTTTTATCGTCATTGACTTTTATTTTCCATTTGTCATAGTATTTACGAATTAATTTAAGATTATTTTCCATTCTCCTAATTATCGCATTTATTTATTTATTTGATTCCATTACAACAAGATTTTAAATGTTATAATTATAGCAAAGGATTTTTACATTGACAATTAAATAATAGTACATATATGTATATATATATATATTAGAACTACAAATCAAAAATAAAGAATAAAAAATAATTTATTAAAACACAAACTTTATGAAACATTTAACGGTAACATTAATTTTACCTATACATTTTAAAAACTTAATTCCTAAATTGCCTGGCGTTGCTTATATTCCTTAAATTTGTTGGTAAAGAGTTTTAAAGACGGATTGAATTTACATAAAACTGCAATCTTGAGACTGAGCTAGCATACAATATTGGCTGTATGTCATTTGTCCTCTCAGAACGTGTTGAAACAAGTCTCTCATAAAGATATGCCGGTTGACGTGTATTTACGATTTTGTGGAGCATTATCAGAATCCTAATATCCAGAAACTTAAAAAAAGTAACGCCATAAGGGTGACCCGGTGGACTAGTCAGTAGTGTGCTGGTCTGCTAGTTTTGGGGTTGCGGGTTCGATTCCCGCCACAGACTCTGGTGTTGTATGCTTCTCTTCTCTCTTTTCTATTCTATTCTTACTTTTCTATTCAGGTATCACAATGGGATCAATAAAATGGACCCAAGTGAGCTGCACAACAGCTGCCTGCTCTACCTAACATAACCTAACGCCATAGAGTTTCTTTGAGTACTCAGTAATGTGGTCATATCTTCTCAGATTAAAAACATATCTCAGTATGGTGTAGTGATTGAAGACGAGGGTGAGTAAATAAATAAACCCTAATAAAGTTTGCCGGCGCTAATCAACGCCACTGGCCCTACTTATAATTATATCCTGGCAGATTATATGCCTTGGATAAAGCAATTTGAATGCTAGTTTTAAAAGAAAAGCCAATTTTTAAGGCTAAATGAATATTAATATTTATTTACAAAAATTTCGTGTTTTTATAATAACATAACGGTATCCTTAAAATTAACTTACAATACAATTGTTGCTACAAATTCCAATTGAGTGTTTTTCTTTGTTTATTAAATTTATTGAGTGTTTTTGTGTAAATAAAATTATATACAATATAGTTTACTTATATCTACCCTACAATGTAATATAAGTCGACTTTATATTACTCTACACCCTAACCCTTAAGAAAAATTTTACAAAAAAATTTTTTTTTTTTTTTTTTAATATTTTTTTAAGTTGTTATTGTGAAACTCTTTCTGTATACTTCCTAAATCTAAGATAGAGTTTACTCCTTTAGTTTTTACTATTCTATATGGACCATGATAAGGTGGTCTATTCTTTTTTCTATTGAAATTTCTTACCAGTACTAGGTCTCCTGCTTTCAAATTTAAAGGATTTATATGCGATGATTGTTCAACTCGTTTCTTCTTTACCAATTCCATTATTTCTCTTGCTTTCCTTACAGAGAATTGCAATCTTGCTTTTAGCTCATTCGAGTAATTATCTATATTGTAAATTGGTGTCGAATTTATTATTGTATCATTTGGTAAATTTGGCAACCTTCCGAATATCAGCTCAAATGGTGTGTAATTCGTATCTATATGTGGCGTTGTGTTATAAGCGAAGCAAAAATATGGTATCCATTGATCCCATTCGTCGTTTTTACAGAAGTTTAAGAGAAATTCATTTAGAACTCTATGGTTCCTCTCTATTGAACCCAAAGTCTCATGATGGTAAGGTGTACTAAAGACCTGTTTTATTTCTAGTAATTTACATACTTCCGACATTAATTCGTTGACGAACTCAGTGCCTTTGTCCGACTTAAGAATCTTGAAATGACCATACTTTAAAATTAAGTTTTCCACTAGAGCTTTTGCAACTGTTTTAGCATCTTTTGTTTCAATTGGACAAGCTATAATATATTTAGTTAAATCATCCTGCATAGTTAGTATATATCGAAATTGATTTGAAAATCTAAGAGGACCTACTGTGTCTATTGAGACTGTTTCAAAACTATTTCCTGGCGTATCTGTTATAATCATTTTTTCTTTAGTATGTCTCATCTGCTTATTTATTTTACATTCATTACAATTTAATATATATTCCTTAATCATTTTACCCATATCCTTCCATATATACCTTTGTTTAAGTTTTAAAGTTGTTTTCCTGACACCTAAATGTCCTCCTAACGATGTATTGTGGTTCTCAGCAATGAGATTTTTCTGTAGATTCTTGTCAGTTATTCTTACTGGCTCTTTAAATATTAAAATTCTCAAAATTTCTTCCCTTTTCCTTTCTAACTTATTGAACATATCCTTAAATTTTTGTATGGACATTAGCCTAAATATTTCATCATCTTCTCTTAACGCTAGTTCTTTTATACCTAGAGATAACATTTCCGGAAGAAGCTTCTCCATGGACATCTGTGTGTCCTTTGGATTTTCACTACATCTGATTACTATCTCTTCATTATCAATTAAAAGTTGAGGTGTACTAAATTTAGACTCTACCTGAAATCGAAGTTTCTTCATATTCTTAATATCCGAAATCGACGTACATTCCCATATGAAAAGTTGATCAGGCTTTCCTATAGCAATGTTCTGTTCTCGATTTGCGTTTCTCTTCATGTTGCGTGTTATTGCCAAAATTTCCTTCGACTTGTGTTCACTTTCAGTGGGAATCATTGCCTTTAAAGTGTCACTATCAACAATTATCCTTGATAACGCATCTGCGTTCGTATTAATTTTACCTTGCTTGTATGATATTTCAAAATCGTAGTCGCATAGATCTAATCTAATGCGTGTCATTTTGGACGACGGATTTTTATGTGAAAATAAGGAAACTAAGGGTCGATGGTCTGTAACTACATGAAATTTTCTACCATAAAGATATGGACGAAAAAAATTTATTGCCCAATGTATAGCTAAAAGTTCTTTCTCTATTACTGGTTTTTTCAAATCATGCTTAGACAACGTTTTACTTGCATATGATATCGGTAAATCAGAACCTATTTCGCCTTGTGATAACACTGCCCCAAGTGCAAAATTTGATGCATCAGTAGTTAAAATGAAGGGTTTTTTAAAATTTGGGTATTGAAGAATTGGTGGGCATATTAATTTCGACTTTAGTTTATCGAATGATTCTTGGCAATTTTGATCCCATATGAAAGGTCTATTTTTCTTTAATAATTCATTTAAATTTCTTGCTATTTGTGCAAAATTTTTAACAAAACGACGATAATAGTTGCAGAAAGCTATGAATCGTCTGACGTCGTCAGTGTTTTTTGGTACGGGATAGTTTTCTATTATACTGTTTTTTGCAGGGTCGGTGCATATTCCCTTATCTGTAATTAAATGGCCTAAGTAAACAACTTCCCTCTTCATAAAATGACATTTAGCTGTATTCAATTTTAAGTTGTATTTTCTCAATCTTTCAAAAACCTTTGATAAGTTATCATGATGATGTTTTATGCTACAACCAAACACGATGATGTCATCCACATACAAAAATGCTTCCGAACTTAGTCCACTTAGAGCTATCGTTAACATTCTCTGAAAGCTATTAGAGGATATTTTTAAACCAAAAGGTAATCTGGTGAACTGAAAATGCCCACTACTTGTAGAAAACGAGGTAAGTGGTCTAGATTGTTCATCTAACTCTATCTGATGAAACGAGCTTGTCATATCTAGTGTAGAAAAATACTTAGCTCTACCTAATTTGTCTAAAACATCTTCGATCCTCGTTAACGGAAACTTATCGCTAACTATTTTCTCATTTAGTTTTCGGAAGTCTACCACTAATCGCCATTTCTTTTCATCATTCGCCGATTTCTTTGGTATCACCAATAATGGTGAGTTATATGGACTTACAGATGGCTCTATGATTTCTTCTTCCAACATCTTGTTAACCTGCTCAGTAATCTCTCTCATTTGAGCCTCTGGTAATCTATAAGGTTTTATATATATTGGTGTTGAGTCCGTTACTTGCACTTTCTGTCTATAAAAATTATTTACTGTTAGCTTATCGCCATCTACGTGAAAAATATCGTTAAAATTTGTAACTATATCAATTAATGATTCTTTGGCTAGTGGGTCTGCTGATTCAATATTCAGGTTTTTCAAAATTTTCCCCACTCTTTCTGCGTTGTTTAACATATTTTCATTGTTGCTATAAAAGACGTAGTCTACCAAATCTCTCTTCTCCAAATCCATATTATTTAGTACTACATCCTTTTCGGTCGTGTTTAGTAGTCTTATATGTTGTACACCAGTAGCCGGTATAATGGTGTTACCTACAAAAACTCCAGGGGATAATTCCTTACTCAATACAATACCCTATCCTGGCAGGATCGCCATGTAGTGATTGAAGACGAGGGTGAGTAAATAAATAAACCCTAATAAAGTTTGCCGGCGCTAATCAACGCCACTGGCCCTACTTATAATTATATCCTGGCAGATTATATGCCTTGGATAAAGCAATTTGAATGCTAGTTTTAAAAGAAAAGCCAATTTTTAAGGCTAAATGAATATTAATATTTATTTACAAAAATTTCGTGTTTTCATAATAACATAACGGTATCCTTAAAATTAACTTACAATACAATTGTTGCTACAAATTCCAATTGAGTGTTTTTCTTTGTTTATTAAATTTATTGAGTGTTTTTGTGTAAATAAAATTATATACAATATAGTTTACTTATATCTACCCTACAATGTAATATAAGTCGACTTTATATTACTCTACAATGGCATTATATGCTGATATCAATTTTCTCTTACTTACGTATTCACATTTGGCATATATTTCACATCCATATAACAAACTTGGCATAAGGTAAGTCTTTGCAAGCAAGATGCAAGTTTTTAATGGCGTAAAATTTTGAGTCCACAGTGTACGTAGCATTGAATACGTTTTACCTGTAGCAGTATTAATATTTGCATTGCTTAAGCTGCTACTTATATAAAGTTTGACGTCGTCAGCATACATATGAACTTTACAATATTGCATCTGTTGTGGTAAATCATTAACATATATCGCAAAGAGTAACGGTCCAAGTATCGATCCTTGTGGCACTCCCTTCAAAAGTGGTAGAGTTCGAGAAGTTTTGCAGTTCGCAAAAACAGATTGACAGCGACCCTTTAAATATAATGTTATCAATTATGTTGAAAACTTTGAGAAATTAAACATCTTTAATAGTTTGAAACAAATAACTTCATGGCCCACGGTGTCAAATGCCTTTGAATGATCAAGAAGTACGAGAAAGGAAACACCACCAACATCGATATGCTGGCGGATGTCCTTAGAGACATCAATTAAAGCTGTTATACAACTGTGTTTAGGCCGAAATCCAGATTGTCTGTTTGTAAGTAAGCAATTATCATTCATATATTTACTTATCATACGATCAAAACAAAACGGAATATCTTGTGTAGACGAACTTTGGGTCTGATAATAAAAAGAAACATTTGAAGGAACGTCAGGAAGTTTTATAAATGTTTCATTCATCTCATCAACATTCATCGTAGTTGGGATTGATGATGCCGATTTTCCAATTCCAATTTCACGTATGGTCCTCCATGTTCCCTTAGAGCCAACTGCAGTCGAAAAACGATTCAAGTAAAACTCAGTTTTTGAATTTTTTATCATTTTATTTACTTTTTTACGTTCATTTTTAAAACATAAGTAAAATTGATCAGTTTTGAAATATTGTCATAGTTTATAAGCAAAATCTCTTCGTGTAATTGCGGTTCTTATTTCTGAGTTAAACCATGGTTTTTTGCTAAAGTCGCAACTTATGCTTTTAACTGGAACTGATTTATTACATGCATTTGATAAGTGTTCCTCGTAGAAAGAGAGCTGATCATCTCATGATCATGTTTGGAAAAACATGGTGCGGATAACTGATCATATAGCTGAACTTTACTTATAATGTTGACAAAAAATAAATCTAATAGTGAGCTAATTGTGGACGTAAAATGCGTTGGATTCAGAGTAATTGTTGGCTCGAGGCCAATAGATTTCATGTCATTAGTGAAGTGTGTTTCAGTAAGTATATTGGTATTAAAATCTCCACATATGATGACGTCGTCATATTTATATATTTAAATATAGCGAAATTCATTCATTTTTGGCTTCAAGCTTTGTGCATTTATATGCCATATCTTTAAACCAGGTTGTTGTTTACATAGTATTTTAATCATATTCGATGTGACGTCTTTGGAACTAAAAACTACACTACCCATTTGAGATATATTTTGGAAAATGTTTTGTATAAACAACACAAGCAATGCAAAAAAAAAATCAATGCTTTCAAAAAGCTTTAAGTCAATACTTTCAGAAAGCTTCCAGACAAGTAAAATACTGTAACTTATTTGAGAACGATATAAAACAAACTTTTTTACCAAATAAAACCATATGAAAGAAGTGTTTAAACAGATTACATTAAAAAACGTTTTTAAAAAAATACAAATAATTTTTGAAACTAAAATAATATTCAAAAGTATACTTAAATATATGGGAAATAATTTATTAAAGATTGCTAAACACAAGTAGCAGTATTTAGTTCCTCAATGCCATCAATTCGTACGGGCTCTTCATCAGGATGAAATTTTATGTAAACAACTCCACGAAATGTGAACGCCGATTTTAACTTATTCGCCTTTTTCAGAGCCACCGCAGCTTTTAAAATTTTAAAGTTTGTTGCGGTTAAATTTTCATTTACATAGAAAGGGGGATCAGAACTTCGCCCAATATGACTAAGCAACAATGGTGTTTTTCCTGACATACGGAAATTGGATATGGATTTTAATGTTGAGAAATGAATGAAAAGTGGCATACATCCCTATATTTCTCTTGCATTTTATATACAACTACAAATTTTAGTACTTCTCTTATAATACCCTTGTATTATCACTTTACCTTCGAAATGTACATAAGTTGTTTTGTAATATTTTTTTTCTGCTTAATAAATTTAATTCAATAGGTTATGGGCTACATGTTCACTCGTGTTTAAGAGTAGATTTTTGTCGTGAAATTTAAATCGTTTTTAATCGCAATATATACGTAAGAGAAAATAAGAAAATACATAGAAAATGGCAAACCTCCCAGCGGGATTCTCGTTAGAACGTTTACGAGGACGGGAGAACTTTGATGTCTGGAAGAGACAGTCAAAATCGTGTTTAGTCATCAAAGGTTGTTGGAAAGTTGTGGAAGTCGGCGTAGTTGATGCTGGAGATGCGATTTTAAATGAACGTGCATTGGCAGAAATCACCCTAATGATTGATCCTAGTAATTATGGCCATATTGCCACAGCAACAACGGCAAAGGAAGCGTGGGACGCATTAATGAATGCATATGAGGATACAGGCCTTACAAGGTGGAGTTGCTAAAGCAACTAGTCAACATAAAACTACAGAAGTACAGCAGCGTTGAGGAGTACGTTAACGAGTTGGTGATCATTGCATTGAGATGAAAAATACCGGTCTTAATATAGACGAATTAACAGCCTCTTTGATGCTGGCCGGGTTGTCCGACGATTTTAGGCCATTGGTTATGGCGGTGGAAAATTCAAAGGAAAAACTAACCGTTAATATGGTCAAAAATCTTTTATTACAAGACGCCAAATTTGATAAAAGTACTGAAAAAGAAGCCGCGTTATATTTGAAAAATTCTAATAAGAAAAAACCAATACAGTGTTATAATTGCAAAGAATTTGGGCATATTTCTAGAAATTGTCAAAATAAAAGCAAACACAACAACAACAACAACAACGGTAACGGTAAAAACTTTAAAAGGAATACCAACAGAAAAGAAGTTAAGAAGTTACACTTATTTCGTATACATACATATGCAGGCAAGAGCATGCAAGTATCTGATAATGCAGAAAACGAACGTAAAGAAGAGGAAAATATAAATTCTCGTTATTGGTATGTAGACAGTGGTGCAAGCAACCATATGATTAATAACAAAAAGCATTTGTATAACAAACATAATGTAGAGAATAAAAAAGTTGTTGTTGCAAATAAAAGTGAACTAAACGTAGATTGTGCAGGTGATGTTGATTTGACAATTTCAAATGGGAGAGAAAAGAAGAAGATAACAGTTAAAAACGTTGAATATGTACCAAATTTGTGTGCAAATCTTCTTTCAGTAAGACAAATGACAAAAAGTGGCAAAGAAGTAATTTTTGAAGTAGAAATTTGTAAAATTGTTGAAAATGAAAAAGTCGTTAGTTCTGCTACTGTTTTTAATGATCTGTACCGTTTAGATTGTGAAACACACATTAAAAAGGAAAATGTTTTTTTGGCTGGATTTTGATTTATGGCATCGAAGGATAGGCCACATATGTAACAAAAATTTGCGTGAAGTGAAAGAAGCAAATTTTGGTATAAATTTTACAAAAGAAAATAATGAGACTTGCGTTACGTGTGTAAAAGGAAAGCAGACCAGAAGACCAAATAGAGAAGATGGTACAAGAGCTACCAAGTTATTAGAACTGGTGCATTCTGATGTCGTTGGACCATTGGATACAAATTCATTCTCTGGTGCTCGTTTTTTTGTAACGTTTGTTGACGACCTTTCTAGAAAAGTTTTTGTGTACCCAATAAAGAAAAAATCTGATGTTTTTAATACTTTTGTGGATTTTAAGCGTATGGTTGAAAATCAATGTTCCACCAAAATAAAAATTTTACGTACGGACAACGGAGGCAAGTATTTGAGTAAACAATTTTGTACATTTTTGAATGACAACGGTATCATACATCAACAGACGTGTCCGTATACCTCCGAACAAAACGGTGTGGCGGAAAGAATAAACCGCACATTAATTGAACGTGTACGTTGTATGTTGATTGACAGTGGTCTGGACCACCGGTTCTGGGCAGAAGCTACAAACACTGCCAGCTTTTTAATCAACAGAGTACCTTGCCGTGGTAATAAACGCAGCCCTGAAGAAATATGGTCTGGTCGTCGTTCAAATTTAAAGTTTCTACGAGTTTTTGGTTTCCCTGCTCTAGTTCACATTCCGAAGGAGAAGCGTCGTTAATTAGATATAAAATCGATCGAGTGTATTATGATGGGATACAGTTCTGAAAGCAAGGCCTACAGGCTGTTTAATCAAAAAGACAGCAAAATAATAATCAGAGACAAGGTGAACGTAAAGACGAGTAAATCATTTTATTATCCTGAATTGTTACAAAATGATAATGTCAATTCAGGGAAGAGTACTAATGATGGTGAATTGACAACTATAGTTTGTGATCCAACAGACGATGATTCGGATGCAAGTGATGATGACTCAGTAGAATGGTCTTTGCCAAAACCTCAACCCATTGAAGATGAGGATCCAGATTGGTCTCCGAATTTATATGAAGAACAGAACATTGTCGTTAATCCGAATATTCGTAGTTCTGAACGGATTGCCAATAGAACTCAACGTTCATACAATTTTTGTGCTATGCAGTTTGTTTCAGATGATCCAAGCAGCGTAAAAGATGCAATGTCAACAAATAACGCAACCGAATGGCAAAATGCGATGAAAGAGGAAATCGATTCGTTGGTTGCTAACGATACGTGGGTGCTCACCGAATTACCGACAGGTGAGAAAGCCATAAAATTAAAGTGGGTGTTTAAAACCAAACGTGATGAAAAAGGTAATCCTATAAGGCATAAGGCCAGGTTAGTGGCGAAGGGTTTCTCACAACGTGAGGGCATTGATTACACCGAAACCTTTGCTCCTGTCGTCAGGTATGCTTCAATAAGATATTTATTGGCATTGGCCGTAAAAAATGATATGTTTATTCACCAAATGGATGCGGTAAGTGCATATTTCAATGGTACATTAAAGGAGACTGTTTATATGCAGCAACCTGAAATGTTTAACGATGGCACGAAAAAAGTTTGCAAACTGCAAAAGTCCATTTACGGCCTGAAACAGTCTGGCCGGGTTTGGAATGAAACTATCAATCGTGAATTACTGAAAATGGGACTCATAAGAGGAAATGTCGATCAATGTGTATATCATAAAGTTACTGATGATCATATGTTATTCGTGGCAATATACGTCGACGATGTTTTGATTTTCTCTAATAGATTGAAGTCAATAGAATTATTAAACAAAAACTTGCCAGTAAATTTAAAATGAAGGATATGGGAGAGGTGTCATCAGTTCTTGGTATGAAAATTACCCGAGATAAAGATTTTATTAAAATCGATCAGTCCCAGTACATATCAGATATTTTGGTTCGTTTTGGAATGAATGAATGTAATCCTACGACAACTCCCATAGACTGCAACCAAAAATTATAAACTAAAATGGCTCCCAAAGATGATCAAGGCAAGCAACCGATGTCAAAAATACCGTATATGCAGGCTATAGGGTGCTTGTTATTTGCTGCGCAAATTTCTCATCCCGACATATGTTATGCTGTCAACCTGCTTAGTCGATTTAGTACAAATCCAGGTAAACCTCATTGGGAAGCTGTGAAGAGAATAATGCGATACTTAAAAGGCACAATTAATAAAGGTATTGTGTATCGAAAGCAGATAGATGATAATATGAAAGGTTACTGTGATGCTGATTGGGCCGGAAACATTGACGACCGCCAATCTACAACTGGGTATGTTTTTATTTACCATGCTATATCATGGGCCACTAGGAAGCAAAAGACCGTGGCATTATCTTTGACGGAAGCCGAATTTATGTCCGTTACTGCTGCAATTCAGGAATCCGTGTGGTTGAAACGTTTGGAAGATGAAATTAATCCTGAAAGTGGCAAAGGCATGATTTTGTATTGTGACAACAAGGGCGCTATACAAGTTGCCCTCAACAATAATTATTCTACAAGGACTAAGCATGTGGATATTAAAGTCAAGTTTATTCGTCAAAAAATTGATGATAAAGAGGTCGTTTTAAAATATGTATGTATGTATGCACGATGTTTTTACAAAAGCTGTTACCCCTCAGAAGCTAGAATATTTTAGAGGAAAATTTGTTCTCAACTGATTTTTTTTATTAATCAATTAATTGTTAAACAAATGAATTTTTTTGAAATGTAAATTTATTTATTAACCTTTTATTTTTATTTTAATGTAAAAGGTGCACGAGAAATTCGGATCTTTAATTTTGGAAATTTATCATTCAGAGAGAGAGTGTTGAGAAATGAATGAAAAGTGGCATATATCCCTATATTTCTCTTGCATTTTATATACAACTACATATTTTAGTTTATTTCTCTTATAATACCCTTGTATTATCACTTTACCTTCGAAATGTACATAAGTTGTTTTGTAATATTTTTTTTTCTGCTTAATAAATTCAATTCAATATTTAAAACAAAATTCTTGTCATATGGAGAAACAAGTTTTACCATAATAACTGCATTCGGAGATGAAATCTTTTGCCTTATTGTTGTAATTTTTCAGTCGATATATAGCCTTAACAGCTGGAGTATTTATTCGTATTGTGTCACATATAAAGAATGAGATCAGTGAAACCTTAACACACATTTTTAATTCCACCTTTCTTAATGCACAAAAAATATAACTGTTTATGATCAAGTTTGCATTTAAAAACTTGTCAAATTATGTGTACAAAATAATAGCATAATCGGATTATTAGTTTGTTTGAAAATGGATTCCGAAGAAAAAGTGCGTGAAAAAATAATAACAATTTTTTTTAAAAAATCCCAGTCGTACTTACAAATCTATTGCAAATGAGATAAAGGTGTCACGACAAACAGTTTCGCGTGTGATAAAAGTGTATAACGAACGTCGTAGTATTAAAAGGAAAGCTGGAAGTGGAGCTAAAAAAGATATAACTGACCCACAGTTAGCTTCAAAGATTGTTAGTCTTCTAAACCAAAATCCCAACCTCTCAAACCGTAAAGCCGCCTTAAAAGCAAACTGTTCCGATTTTTTTGTAAGGAAGGTTAAAAGATATGAAGGCCTTAAGTCCTACAAGGTTCAGAAAGTGCCAGACAGAAATTCGAAGAAAAACTTGGATGCAAAAAGTCGTGCCAAAGAACTGCTTAGAAATTTTATCAACAAATATGAGTGTTGTATTATGGATGATGAGACTTACGTTCTTGCCGACTTTTCTCAGCTCCCAGGGCGAAGTTATTATGTGGCCGATGGAAGAGGTAATGTCGATGACGAATTTAAGTTCCAAAAAAAGACAAAGTTTCCAAAGAAGTACTTAGTTTGGCAAGCTATATGCACGTGCGGAGAAAGAAGCAGTAAATTTATTACTACTGGGACTATCAACACTGATATCTACATCAAGGAGTGCTTGCAGAAGAGGTTGCTTCCAGTGTTGCCGTTTTGACTGCGATAGCAGTTTTTCACTGCGATTTGCCCGTCGTAACTGCGTTTTTTTAATATCACTGCGTTTTTCAGTTTTTGGTAGTTTTCCTCTTTTTTTGATCAACAACGCCTTAACATGATTTACCTCAACCGTGTTTAACACGTAAGTCTGTAAATGCTATAACACAACGAGATAAAATTGTCACCCTGTTAAAAATATAGCAGCTAGATAGCAACATATTCGGCTGTTACGTTACGTTGCAGTTGACTGATTAGGTCTTGAATTAAAATGTCAAAAATCCCGTTAGAAAAACATAAACAAACTATTTCGTGAAAAAAATATTTGCTTTTCAGTCGATTTAATTAATTTTTATATTGTTTCGAAATGAATGGGTAAGTTGGCGTTTAAAAAAGGGCAAAAAAGTGTGAAAAAAGTGAAAAAAATTTCCTTTTTTTTTGTCCAAACGAAAACGACATTTATTTATTTCTCGTCACTGCGCTTCACTGCGTTTTTTTTTTGTCGATTTCACTGCGAAAAAAAGTTGGTCGGCGGCAACACTGGTTGCTTCCATTCATACAAAAACACAATAAGTCAACATATTTTTGGCCCGACCTAGCGTCGTGTCATTATAGTAAATCTGCAGCAGAATGGTATGAAACAAATAATATAGTGGTAGTGCCAAAAGAAGCAAATCCACCTAATTGTCCAGAACTAAGGCCCATCGAACGTTACTGGGCTTTAGTCAAAAGTGTGCTGAAGGATACAAAACAAGTTGCTAATACTACTAAAATTTTTTCCCAGAAATGGTCTTATTCCAGCAAAAAAGTTACTAAGGATACCATCAAAACCCTCATGGTCTCAATTCCGGAAAAGGTGAAACAGTTCATCAAAAAAAGCTGTATTTTTACAAAAAGCATTAATATTTTAATTTACTGTTATTTTATTGTTAAACCACGCTATTTTCATTAAAATGGATTAATTCGTTTCAAAGTTATTGCGTTTTATTCGTGTTAGGGTTTTATCGATCTCATTCTTTACATAGTTTGAAAAATCGTATCCAAATTTTCATCTTTGTCGTAAGAAATACCATTGATACGAAGATCAGATGCGATTATAGAATTTTCCTGGCGTTGCACAGAGGACGGCCGACTTCCTAAACGCAAGTTGCAATTCATTATTTTAAAAAAAATGCGTATGCAATGCTAAACATGTCTTAAGTGCAACCTTGCATTGCAGAGATTTTTTTTGCACTTTATCGGCATTTAGGAACGCTCATGGATCCACTTTTTGTCTCTGCAATATAAAGTGTTTAATTATTTAAATTATTAGTCTGTGATTTAAATAAACTCTATCAATTATAAATAATTTATTAAAAATTAACAAAGAAAATACTAACTCAGCGATTGCAGCTCAAATGTTTGCATACAAAATAAAAATGATGCGCGATTTTGACAGCTGATACTTAGTAAAATGAGTTGCCAAACGATAAGGAACATTGAACATTGCTAGAAAGTTTACATATGCGTTTACGAAGTGTATGCATTGTAAATATGCATTGCAACTTGCGTTTAGGAAGTCGGCCGACTATTTGGCCTGAAAAGCTGGCCAAAATTATTAAACGTGTTTTATGAATTAAAAGTTCTACTTTTTAATAGTTTTAAGTGTAGTATGATATAAGAAATCTAGTGGCAGATTTTGAAAAAATTACACTGCGCAACAAAAGTACACTGCGCAAAAAAAAATTTTTTTGTCTCTCCTAGAAATAAAAGTATGTGGGCTATATGGATTTTGATGCAATTAATTCAAATCTGTTTTCCGTTTTTCTCTAGTACGTAAGGATTTGTTTTTAAAGGCGTGGCATATTTCACCCCCTATAACGTTGGGTTGCCTAATACATTTTGTCATAACTTGAAAATGGGGTTTCCGATTTTAATAGCAGGAGAATCAGAAGATGCACCGGAAAATTCTGCTTAAAGTAACCGAACACATTTTTTTCTATCTATTACTATTTCGGAGTTATTAAAAATTTAATGGCGAAGAAAAATTTTTTCCTGCAAAATTCGTCAAATTTTTTGTTTTCAAAATAAAAAAGCTAAAGAACCAAAAAGTTTAAATTTTTAAGATTTTTCCAAAAGCCACATTTCTAAGGAATAAAAGACGGTATAAATAATAAAACTCAATTAACAAATGTAGATTTTAAAGGCTTAAACTCATTCTTGACAGACTGTATGTACATGCATACATATTATGAATTACGTTCTAGTTAAAAAAAACAAAATTTTTTTAAATTGTTAGGCTCTTATAAAACGGTTTTTTTTTTTATGAAAAAAGGCTTTATTTTATTTATTTTATATTATTTAATATACGGAAAAGTTAAACAAATAAAAATTCCTTAATAAAATTATTATGTCGTATGTCAGGAAGAAGAAAAAGCTTTTTTATTAATCCGTTCTCTTTGCGTACTGCAGCTTATAAAAGGGTCACTGCTCAGAAATAACCTATTCAAGACATCTAGATTTGTATCGCTTCTGCTGAATTTCCTCGAATAATTCGTACGATATAATCGTAAGTGCTTATTTCTGGCCTCGGCGGCATCTTCTGACAATTGGATGGTAGCCTGATACCTGGGTGCCCATGTATTTTTTATGTACCAGTATTTATTTTTTGTAAACTTATTTTTGTGATTAATGCTTTTAATAATTGTTCTAATTAGGTACGTATATTTATTTTTTTAACATATAATGTTTTGTAGAGCAGGTATATAAAAATATCCTTTATGAGGATGCGTGGGGCCTTCCCTTATAACTATTATCGATAATAAAGAATTTTTGAAATTTATAATTATAGGCAGGTATCAACATTGTGAAGTGTTAAAAGTGATGTGAATAACCGTTAAAATCAATAATTTGAAATAAATAAATAAAAGTTTATGACGATATAAATGTATAAGAAAAAGTGCCGATGAGCAAAAATAGAAGAAATGTGAAAATTTAAAAAATCGTCAAAAATAATGACGCAAACTTGCGCAAATTTTTTTTTTGTTTCTAAAATAAGAGATTCCAAATTTTATTGTGATATCAAACATAATTCGTAGAGATGCTAACCTCACTTTCAAAAACCTCTTCTTTTTCTTTTTCTTGCAAAAAAAGTGTATATTTTTTTTGTTTTTAGCTTTTGAACGAATCGTTTCAAAATGAATATTCTACATATTTAATTTTTTTTGCTTTTTTAAATAACTTTTGATCAAACCTTTCATCGGAAAAAAATCATTGTTAAACCTTTATTCGTTTAGCCGCAAAAAAATATCATATAAAAGTCCAGAAACCGAAAAAAACATTTAAATCTCATATAATTTTCTTTACTTTCCTGACTTTAGCAGGGTCTCAGAGCTACAAATCGCAACTAAAAGTCTTCAAAATTTTCAATATAATGTAAAATATTGTTGTCTGTCGAGCTGCGTACTTAGTTTTTAAGTTTTCTTAAAATTCAGTTTTGCCTTTTTGGCCAGCTTTTCAGGCCAAATACTCCTCTGTGCGTTGCAGCTGAATTTTAAGTTTACCAACTTCACTTTTTAGGCTGACGATATCATCGGTAACCATTTCTTATTTAGTTACTCGTTGGGTGATGTTGAAAATGTCGGCTTTCATCTCATCAAAACGTTTGTCAAAATCTTTGAGCAACCGGGCTTCAATTTCCTCGATAAGCGTTTTGATGACATCAGTGTATTTTTCGAACCTTTTCTCCACCATATTTAGCATTTTAAACGGCGAGTCGTTGGTCGACAACCGTGGTGTTTTTAAAACGTTATCTAAAATAGTGTTATGTAATGACTCCCGTGGTCTTTTCGGTGCAGCAGCCAAACTTTCGTTACTGTCTCAATTATTATTCATGTCTGATATTTTTGAGCCAGACTCAATTACTTTTTTTGTGCTTTGTTTTCTATTTGAAATTTGTTTACCGCTCTTAACCCTGCTTTCACGTTTTGATCTATGCATGTGTACTACTATGGTTTGACTTTTGTATAGGTTATAATTATGTTATTAATTTTACTTTACTTTACAGTTTATACGTTTTGGTTTAAAGCTCATACTTTTAATTTTTATATTTTAAAAATTCAAGTTTAATGTTAACAGTCAAAATAAGCAACACCTCTTAAACTTTTCACTAGGTGGCAGTATTAAGAAGTTACACGACTTGGCAGTACTTTTGTTATCTACCAGTATTTGTAAGAACAGCTCAGCTGGTAATGTTTACTTTTTTATAAACGTTTTTATACCCTTCACACAGTGAAAAAGGGTATATATAGGTTTGTCATTCCGTGTGAAATTTCTACAATTTTCATTTCCGACCCCATAAAGTATATATTTTCTGAAAGTTTATGAATAGGGGAGTCGATTAAGCTCTGTCAGTCTGTCCGTCTGACCGTCTGTCCGTGTGTATGTTGAAATCAACTTTTTGAAGCCCCCCGACATAGGTTGGACCCGGGTAAGGTATTAAAATATCAGAAATATTCGGGAGTAGATCGGTATTGAAAATCAGAAACATCGGTACATAAACAACTGAGATATGAGCAAAAACCCACGACCACCTCGATTTTTTTTCACAAAAACAACATTACAACAACAACATACATACATACAAACGTGTATACTGGTTAGAGAAAACGTGGCATCGAATCCCAGCTGAGCCAAAAAAAAATTTTTTTTTTTTTTTTAATTTTTTTTTTATTTTTTTTGTTTTATATATATTAATTATTATATACATAATAATTTTTTTTTTTTAATCTTTTTTTAACTTTTAACGGCCGAATATAGCGCTCTTACTTGTTTACTGTACAGTTGTCTCTTTTGTTAAATTTATTAGATTGAGTGATTTTACTAATTTTTTAAAGATTTCGTGATTTAAATATTGATTTTAAAAGTTTAAATTAAAGCAACAATATCGCGCTTTAACAACGAAAAAACATTCTAGCGCTAACACTAAGCACAGAACACAAAGTTTTCAGGCCTTCAACAATTCAAAGACCGGTTGCAAGTGTTCCTTTCTAAAATACGTTTGGAGCCGAACAAAGGTACATCTTAACTCGTTTAACTATACTAGCATTCGACACTTTACCGCAACAAATAAAGGCGCTGTCATCCGCGTAAAAAGCCGCATCATGGTATCTTCTTAGAGTAAAAACGGAGGTATATGTATATCGAGTATAGTTTAGGGGATCCTTATGGCAAGTCCGCAGGTATTTGCCTTTCACTAGAAAATTTATTATTGACAGATACAACAAACGGAAAACTTTTGATAAGTTGTTGTAGACAGGCCTGTGCCCATGTTCTGTAACTCTCGCTACGAGAAACTTTTCACTTGAAACATGTAAATTGGTACAGAAATACAACAAATCGAAACAAACAGCTGTTTTTTCTCACTGTACTGTTTCTGTAACTATTCATGCGAGAAATACCTGTCACGTAAGAAAAATACTCGTAAGCCATAAAAAAAGTGTTTCTGTAAAGTTTTCAGGCGAGAACTTCTCACTTTGAACTGTCAAAATAAGTCACAAACAAAAAGACCGCGAGATTGCAAAAACTTTGAGCCAAAAAATATAAAAAGTCAAAAATCAGTGACAAAAATATGGAAAATGTAAAGTTTAAATGTTTTTTTTTATTATTAATGCATACATATTAATATCATAAATTTGTTATCGTTAAGAAAAATATGCGGGTTTCAAAGCAACAAAAAGGAAAATTAGATATCGAGTTTAAACTATCGAACCTTCTATAAAATATTTTGTAATTGAAATAATGTTTTTTTTTTGTGCTTTAAACTTTTATGTATGTAAAAGAAAGAAATTAGGAAATCAAAAATTAATTACTTTAAATTTGAGGTTATAAATTTTCTTACTACGGGAAATAATTTATGGTAACTATCTTTGTTTAATTTACAAAAGTTTTTATATTTCTAAAAAAGATAGATTTTATTTTATATTGATTATATTTTTACAATCATCAAAGTCATTTAAAGTTTAAAAAAACTAACTAACTAAATAAAATTGCTAAATTCTTTTCATTTATTTTTTTTTTATTTCAATTTCGAAATAATTTTTATAATTTTTTTATTCCTTTTTTATTTAGACCTTAAATATTTACAAAAAGTGTTTATTATTTCCTTTCATCATCCCCAACCGCTCTAACTAAAGCTGCATTGTACATTTTATTTCTTTCTTCTGCACTTATTTTTTTAAACACTTTTATTTTCTAAATTTTATATGTATTATTATTTCCGCACTTCTAAAGAGTATTTTTTTCTTCTTCTTCTTCTTATAATTAAATATAATTTTTGATAGCTCTAACGTAACAACGTAATCATAAATGGTATTTTTCGCCATGAGTTACAGATACACTTTTTTCTCACACATCGGGAAACGGTGGGATATTTTGTTTCATGACTTTTCGATGCGAGAAGTTCTCACTAAAGTTACAGAACATGGGTACTGGGCAGTATTTGAAATACAGATACAAGATACAAATACGTATTTTGTATCTGTATTTGAAATACATGGTTTGAAAGTATTTTGTATTTCAAATACACAACTAAAAGTATTTTGTATTTCAAATACTTGTGGCTCAAAAATACATTTATACAAAATACATTTATTTTTTACAATTAATTTGAAAATAGGTTGTATCAGACAAAAGCGAAAATCGCTTGAAACTATGACCATTAAAGTTTCACATTTGACAACACTACTATTCAGCTTTGAATTGTTTCGTCTAAAGCGAATTCATTTACACTGTTCAAATGAAAAGCTAGAGAGTTATATTTGCCGAGGCATCTGAGATGTTTCAGCCACACATTAAGCCTTTTAGCCACAACAGATATGAATAATTTCATAAAAACTTTTCGTTCCAGTAGGATTCACTACTTGGCAATTGCTAAATGTACTTTATTATGGAATTTATCCAGAATACCCAAATCAGCTGAAATTATAAAAGATTGGCTCGGACATCAGTTAGTATATCCATGTCCCACAAGATAGAACTCACTTTTCGATTCCATAGTACAGCTAATGAAAAGAAAATCAAAATTAAATGAATTATTTGTTAAGGGGAGGGTGCTTTAATACCATGTGAGATAAGGCCATGATGGCTTTATTGCTCAATTGAATGGGAGATAAAGCCTAATGGCCTTATTGCCCAATCATTGAGAGATAAGGCCGTATTTAAAATTTTGCGAAATGAGAAATAAAGCCATATTTTTTTTTCGCAAATGAGAGATAAAGCCATATTTTTTCAGAATATTGTTATAATTATTTTTAAAATTAATTAATTTTTATTCTTGTGACGCACGAAGGAAAACTTTATTCAGCGAAGCCACCTGCCACGTCCAACTGGAGGAGAAAACCCGTAAGCCATCATGGCCTTATCTCACATGGTATTAAAGCACCCCCTCTTTGTTAAGTTAGATAAGGCTAACACGTTCTATGCTATAGAACTGCAGTACTTTGAGGAATTCATTCAAATATTGAAATAAATACCTACGGCGCACAGTGGCGCCTTTTCTTAAACCCGTGGCAAAAATACAAAATTTCATGACAAAATTTTGTGAAATGAATGAAAACATCGTATAAAGAACTACTTACTGATCACAATTCAAAAACGTTTTTCTTAATTGCATAAAAATTATAGTTTGTGGAGCTGCTCAAAGTCGACAATTTTTTAAAAAGCAAAAAAAAGGTGATCTTGAAAAAAGAATGCATTTTAGAATTAAAGCATCAGAAACATTGCCGTTTCATTACTACTCTTTTGGTATTCCTTCAAAGGTATGTTTGTTTTTTATTAAATGAAGTAGTAAAATGTTTAGCAGATGCCTAATTTTTTTTACTTGAAATAATTTAATTTAGTTTGGCTGCCGTAGGTTGCCGCTGTAGGTGAAATAAGAAGAAAACTGTTGCAACCTCATAGAGAAAACGAGAGAAATTTATTTCTCATTTTTAAAGTATGTAACAAAGATGTGTGCAAAATGTGAAAAAAAAATAAAAAGGGTTTCCAAATTTTTTCACTGCAGTAATTTTAGTGTAAAATAAAGTTACTTGTTGCATATTTTTATTGCTTCTCGTTAAATAATAAAAAATATTTTGCTCTGCCAATCAGGTTGACATAACTATTTCATTTTTTTATTTATTTAAATTTAAAAACACTTGTTATAAAAGTAGGCAGGTAGTTTTAAAACTTTTTTATACTGAATAAAATATAAACTGCAATTATATATTTCGGTAATTTTTTTTTTTGGCTCCAATTACGTAGTTTAAACCCTTTTTTTTAAATTTGTATTGTATAATGCAGTCAGTTATGTTTCTAAAACAAGTGATCAGTAACAGAACTTATACAATTTTATTTTAAAGTGCGATAACGTCATTTACCAATAATTCAGATAATGATCATTTATTCAGGTAATCAAAATGCATTTAAATTTGCTTTTGTGGAAAACTACACGATTTATCAGGATACCACGAAATGGATGTTCATAGCAAAATTCACTTCGATTTCATTTTCTTTCTGAATACAAAAAAATTACATCTGCCAAAAAAGAAGCAGTGTCGCCTAATCTAAAGGTTACTGAAGTATCGGGAAAGGTAGACTTAATGGATCATACAGCCAAACGCTTTATTCAAAGTTTGCCTGAAGAGGAAACAGTATCACTTCCAGATAGGCTTAAATTGATAAATAAGTGGGGATGTGATGGATCATCCGGTCAAAGTGCTTAGAAATAAACAATATCGACAAATGACACAACTATTACAGATACAAATGACACAACTATTACAGACACAAATATGTACAAATATGTATGAGAAGTAAAATCGCTGAGCATTGGAAAAACCCTCGCCCATCATCAGCTCATTTTTGCCGTCCGATATTTTTTCAATATGCAAAGGGGTGTTCAGAAATAATCAAATCTACAGTGAACGATATAAAAAAGCAAATTTCGGAACTAAAGTCTTTTGTTATTGAAATAAAGAATGGAAAAAGTGTTTCGATTGGTTATGAATTTTTTTTTACAATGATTGATGGTCAAGTCTTAAATGTAATAACAAATACCTCGTCAACTCAAGCGAAGAGCAAAATTATGAACATGGAATTTTTCCATTACATGCCAGAATTAGGTTTTAAAACTAGCGTATACAATTTCGCGTGAAGGTGAATGTGATATAATATGAACGCAACACAAAAAGAAAAACTATCTTCTTGAAAAAAAACTAAATAAATTTCTTAAGAAACATGGGCTGAAAGTAGACTGCCCAAAGCAGAGCGATGGAAATACTACCGATAGTAATATATCCAGAGCATTTTTTGAAAATGATGAGGTAACAGCCCGAATTACTGGGGTTGACAAAAATATTATAAAAAGGTTGACAGTTATCCTAAATTTTATAAGCTCTAGAAAATGGTAAATGGCCCAAAGTTTGATAATTATGCATCAAAAACTGCCCAACTTTTAGCTCAAATGTACCCTGAGAGGAAACTAAGAAAAGTTTTGCCTACTTTAATGTCTGTAAAAACCAGATTAGATCGGCTGCAATGTTATAATTTGAGGCATTTCAGTTGTATTTTACCAAAACTAAGGAAGAGCGTTGAGAGAAGATATGTTAAGTTTTTCATGCTGGCACCTGAAGCAAATAGAGCCCTATTGGCTTTATGTTTCTACTCAAGTTTTAAAATGCGTTGGCTGCCAGAAAACATAACTAGAAAACATCCACAAATACTTTAGAAAAAAAAAAACAAGTAAGAGCACTATATTCGGCTGTGCCGAATCTTTTATACCCACCACCAGTTTTCCGTTCTTTTGTAGCTAGCGTTTTTTTCCCCCAAAAATTTTTGTTTCCCGGAAATGCGAGATTTATTTTCTAATATCCCGGGATCCCGCAGCAAAACAAATAAAAAGTAAATTTGTTTTTTATTGAAAAAAAAAACTTTATTAAAAAGCATAAAATAGTTTATAATGTAAAAAAACTTTAAAACTATAAAAATCAATAAAGAAACTTGAATTTAAAATATAAATTGACTTAAAAATATTTTTTATTGAAAAAAATATTATTCTCTAGATACGAGATCAATATGAGCACACAAAAAACAAAAATACAGGTACTTCAGCTATGAGATCAAAAATAAAATCATTAGAATTCAATTTCAATATAAACATCTGCTTTCGAATCGTAGCCACCTTTTTTATTTCCCGGGATCCCGAAAAATAATCTGGGAAGATTAAATAATTCAAATTCCCGGGAAATAACCAAATTTATAGCACAAAATGTATTTATTTGTTATTAACAGAAATCGCTATGCAATAATCTCTTTATACTAAAATATGTATCACTTTCTTTGTATAACTTCGATATGCTAGTAAAATGTTTTCGTAAATTTAGTCTTTCAATGAAAGTGGGCGTTAAAGTAGGGGTGTTGTTGTTTCTACTAATGAATGCAACTTATATGTTTTAATATAGTCCTTTATTATTCCAAAATCTTTATTCATAGAGAAATTATATGAATTTGAGATAAACCGTTATATGGGAGGTAGGCGTTAAAGCGGGCGTGTCACCTAAATTTTTAGTCATAACAATGACATTGACTAGAAAGATATCTGTAGCAAATGTCATTATCGTAGCTCTTATGTTCTAGATGTTTCAATATAGTCCTTTATTATTATAAAATCTTTATTCGAAGAGAATTTATATGAATTTAATGTTAGACGTTATATGGGAAGTGGGCGTAAAAGTGGGCGTGCTACATTTATTTTTTTTATTTATTTCAGAGTTGTACATCCAATTTTGTTGCTTTTATGACGTTTTTGTTTTTAAATATACCGAAAAATACACTGTGCGGTATAAATTTTCGTACATTTTGATCTATAACTCCTTTCCTAATGCATAGATTTAGGCAATATATTCGAAGTTTCATACCTCTACGTTAATGCGTTTGGACACAATTCCATTTTATTCGATGTTCGAAGGACACGGTTTTTTCGACCTACTCTTGCTTTACGAGCTTTAACTCTCTTCCTAATATTCCGATTTAGCCCATTTTCAATACCAAACAAAGATTCTGGCAAAATTTGAGCTCCCTAGCTTTTTCGGTGCGACCTCTATCGTGCTTTCGACAGACGGACGGACATAGCTAGATCGTCATAAAATCAAACCCCGAATATATACACTTTATGGGGTTTAAAATGGATATTTCGATGTGTTACAAACGGAATGACAAAATTAATATACCCCCACTATTTTTTTAGTGGCGGGTATAAAAATAAATCTCGCATTTCCGGGAAACAAAAATTTTTGGGGAAAAAAACCCTAGCTACAAAAGAACGGAAAACTGGTGGTGGGTATAAAAGATTCAGCATAGCCGAATATAGTGCCCTTACTTGTTTTTTGTTGATTTTTCAAAATAAAATGTATGTATGTATAACATGCTGTAAATTAAAAATTTTTAAAAAATAATTAAATATAATCAAAAACATTCTGGAAGTAGTCAATTCTTTTTTGGATTACCTTTAATTATTTTTGATTTTTTTTTTCTCGTAATCCTAAATAATCTTGATTACTTTTGGATTATTTGTAATCATAATCAATTAATAAGCAAGAATTGTTCAAAAGCGAATTATGTAATCAATACCATTATTTTTAAAATGTAATCTAATTTAATTCTAATCGTAATCCAAATTTAACAGCTCTGGTACGTACATACCCAGCAAAAAAAATTGGAAGTAGTGCAAAGCGAATAACATTTACAAGACTTCTAAATCAATTGTGTAAAAGCATTAACTCTAAATGACTTCTTAATTGCAAAATAATTTGTCATAAATGATGTGCTTAAAATAAATGCAACATCATGCAAAATATCTTAAAGAATTCATGTAAACAAACAAATTTAACGCATGAAATATGTGATACTTGTCACTAAATATGCATGAGTTCCATGCACTTATTAGAATGGAGTTCAGTTCATTAAAATATTCATGTAAACATGATCTCCAATGACACGCTAATGTTAAAATCATTAGTGTTTTTACCTAAATTTAATCACTTCGTCACCAGTTGAACCCCTGCAAAACTACTTTTTTGTCATAGATTTTTTTGCTGGGTACTTATATAATAAGTAAAAAAATATTGGGCGGGCAACTAAGTAATTGCGGAATACTTTTATATATATATAACTTAATTTTATTAAACTTATATGAAATAAAATATTTAAACAGAACTAAGAAGAGATACATATGTATGTTTGCATATATGTAAATTTTTATGAGATCGAAATTCAAAAAATATTTGTATTTTGTATCTGTATTTTGCATTTGAAATACAGCGCTTAAAAGTATTTTGTATTTAAAATACACAACTTGAAAGTATTTGTATTTTGTATTTGAAATACACAACTTGAAAGTATTTGTATTGATGTATTTGAAATACATCAAGGCATGTATTTTGCCCAGCCCTGGTTGTAGATAATTTGGAAAATGCAACGTATTTAATTTATACACTAGTCCATCATGCCAGATTGAGTCAAAAGCTTTTTCGATATCAAGAAAAACGACTCCAGTACTTTTTCGATCACTTTTATTACATTCAAGAAAGTTTACAACTCTCTTAAGTTGATGTACAGTGGAGTGCTCTTTTCGAAAACCAAATTGTTCTTGATTTATGATATTATTGCAATTTGAAAAATCTAAAATTCTGAAGTGAATAATTTTCCCAAACACCTTATCCAATAGGCTTAGAATACTTATTGGCCTATAGCTGGAGGGCAATTAAGGATCCTTTCCAGATTTGTGGATTGGAATTACCTTAGCCATCTTAAAAACGTGTGGGAAGTACCCATTGCTTAAACAAAAGTTAAATAGTTTACTTAAGATTTCAAAAAAGTAATCGGGCATATTTTTAAGTACTATGCTGTTAATCCCATCTAAACCAGGTGATTTATTATTTTTTAACAAATGGACAAACGATTTGACTTCAGACAAATTTGTAAGTTCAATACTTGTATCATCGGTAAGAGTTTGATTAAGGTCATTAATGTATCTTGATACAACCGATTCCATGGATTGTTAAAAGTAATGGTATGTGAACTGGCAAATACGTCAGCTATTGCATTTGCCTTTTCGACGTCAGAATTTAAAATTGTTAGATTTCAATGAATATTAGACAATGTGGAGTTTTTGCCTTTAAAAGTTTTTGTTAATTTCCAAAACTTTTTAGAGCCGGTAGGCAGATTTGATATGAATTTCGACCAAGAATCATTTCTGTTTTTATTTAGGTGAAAGCCAATAAGCCTATTTAGCTGCTTCAAGATACAGTTTAATTGCATTTTAAAATTAATATCCCTACATCTTTGACATTTACGTCTATATTTGTTTCTCTGAGAAATTAGCATTTTACTAATTTCTGAAATTTTACGTTGGAAGGGGTTTCTATGACCAACTGTTATTTTATTAGTAGCTTCTTTTACAATAAGTATTAGTTTACTTAATGCTAAATCTAGATTACCTGTGTTTGTAATATTTTGATCAATCTCTTGTAATATTATTTTACTTTCCACGAAGTTTTTTATTGATGCTACAAGGGTAGCGTTTAAAATCACCAAATAAAAAAAAGTCATTTGAACGTCTAGTTAAAGCATCCATATCAGTTTTAAAATTTATAGTATGAACCGGATTGTACGCAGATGTAAAAATCACAGGCCGCCTATTTATTATTACTCGAACCGAAATATTTTCAGCCACACTCGTATTTTTAGTTGGTAATATTTCATGTTCAACATTGTATTTTACTGCGATGAGTACACCGCCACCATGAGTTAGTCGATCCTCTCTATAAATTTTGTAGCCTTGAAGTTTAAATTTATGGTGGGGTTTCAAAAATGTCTCATTGATAAGGAGAATATCAACTTCCTTGTCAAATAAAAATTTTCCCAGCTGTGAAGCTGCTGACTCAGTCGTTATGCCTTGAGCATTCCAGTGCATAACATAAACATTGTGACTAACTGTTGATTTATATTGCATGTTGAAGCATTATCCCCAGCACTCGTAGCTTGTCGTACTTATTTTGGCACCTCTGAAGTGCATCGACAGCATCAAAAAATATTTGCATCAATTTCTTATTAGAAATATCATCTTCATTTCTGTTAACAAGGGTCTTACTTTTTGTTACATCAGAGTACATTACTTTTAGCACCAGAGTCACGTGTATAATTTTGGTGTTACTTACCAGGCAGTTGCGGAAAATTAACTTCATCAGAGTTGAAGTTCAGCATATTAGTCCTATGTGGTACTTTATTTCTGGCTGTGGTGCGTTGACGAATCTCCAGGTATTCCTGACGACACGGGCATTTCGGGTCGTCAGCTCTGTGCTTTACATTTTTAGAACTCCTCCTAGCATAGTTGTAACATTTGTAGATAATGTTCTCACTATTAGCGACTTTGTTTAATTGACCATCTGCAAATTCGTGATTACCCGCACAGGCTGCACACACTACTACTTTGTTACAGTTCCTAGCACCGTGACCACACATAGAGCATTTGGTGCGTTGAGTCTTCTCCAGTAAACGGCAATATTACTAAAATATCTTGTTTTCAGTATATCCCTCTTCGACACTTGTTGACGATCGAATTCAATTAAATATAGCGTATCATCTGCGGTTGATCTTTTCGTGGTGATTTCCTTTACACTTACCGGATTTATATTGTGTAAATTGTTAAATTCATCACAAATTATCTTAGTATCCATTACAATTCCTTATTAATGGTACAATTACAAAATAAAATCTGAAATGCTAATCTATAAATAATTATATAAGAAGTTTACTACATAAGATTTTTATTAAATTATAAAATTGAAAAAAATTGCATTCCACAAATTCGAATCACATTACTATATTACAGATAAACTATATCGCGAGTTAACTGTTCACTTTATTTTGTTTTATAATTAATAGTAACAAGTTAAATGTGCCAAAATAATTAATATGGGTCTAAATCTATTAAAAGTAACGAAAACTTTTAAAGTCCACAGTACATCATAACACCTACACCCAATTGCTGATGTTCGAAGAGGCCTCTACGTTATCAAACCAACTGGTAATATATGTTGCGTGATATAAGTTGGGGAGTGATCGTATTTCCTTTATTACTTGCATTTGCATAGGAAGTAAGGGAAATATACCTTTTTATTTTCGTGTCTTATACTTACAGGAATTTAAAATATTTTATCATGATCTTACATATTTTTTTTGAAATGGTAGTAAACCTTTTAAGGAATTAGAAAAAAGTATATCAGCATTTTACTAATTTTATACGATTGCTTTAATGTGAATAAATGAGTATAGTCATAGGTTAGGTTAGGTTGAAAAAAAGGGGCACTAAAAGCCCAAAACCTATGACAGGTATACACTTATACCCAGTTGGCATGTTGTGCCTAAACAAAAACCATAATCAAAATTTTCCAATAAATATCGGACTAGCTCAAGAACTTAGTCCCCTCAATGTAATTCCTTATGGATTTCCAGTTCGAGTTCCCCAGGTACTCCAAATTCTGCAAAGTATCCACTGTAAAATTCTCGCGTCTAATATGCCCAAACGCAGGACACTGACAGAGATAGTGTATCAAAGTCTCTTCTTGTTCCTCGCATTCTCTACATGTCGTTTCCTCAGACAATTGTATGCGAGCTAGATGGGTTCTCAACTCCGTATGACCTATGATCACACTGGTTAGTCTCCTAAGTGTTGGTATACTTAATCTCAGAATTTCCTCTGATTTTCCAAGATTTGGTTCACCCCATAGTATTTTTGTCACTTTACCGACATCTGGCATGCTCCTCCGTCGCCCAACATTTAAGTTCATCCTTGAATCGTTTAAGGGGTTTGGCGTTCTCCAAAGTTATAGTACTTAGAAGAGCTCTCATCTTGTAAGGATACGAATCAGGGCTTCGCTATTCGTTTCCTTTATCCATTTAATTCTTTCCGTAGTCGCCATGATCTCAGCCTGGAAAATGGTATTGTGATCTGGTAGACGGAAGTATTTGCTTCCGTTTCGGCTTATGTCGTATAAGCACACTCAGTTTGGTCACCAATCTTTGAACCGTCTGTATAAAGATCGATTCCATTGGTGTTTTCTATCCTGGTTATTTCATCCCATTATCCCTCTTCCGGTACAATGGTGATGCAGTTAGTATTTTCATATCTCATCGAGATTTTGTCGCAAACTACTTCCGTAATATTTCCCATCGGTAAGATATCCGTTAATTTTTGGTATCTGGTCTTATATTCTCTTATAAGCCATTCATCTATTGCCATTAATCTTGTAGCAGCTAAAGCCGCTTCATATTTTACCTGTATCTCTATTGGCCAAATTGATAGTATATTCTCAATGGCCATTGCCGATGTGGTGCTCATGGCACCGCAAATACTAATGCAGCGCTGTCTCTGAATCTTTTGAAGAGGTTTAATATTCACCTTCTTCTCTAAGGATGTCCACCACACTAAAAAGGCATACGTCATGATCGGCCGCAGTACACTCGTATATAGCCAATGTGTCATCCTTGGGCTTATGCCCCACTTTGAGATTATCGCTCTTCTGCAAAGGGCCCATATTCTCAGAGTCTTTTTTACTTTACACTCAATGTGGTCCTTCCAGGATAGTCTCCAATCAAGTACTATTCCTTGGTATTAGACTGTCTTATTAATTCTAATTGTCTTATTCCGAAAGATGGGATAGCTGTGTACAGGTATCTTCCTCTTTCTCGTAAACAAACAGATTTCCGTCTTGTCCGGGTTAACATTGAGCCCTCGCTCTTTTGCCCAGTTATAGGATATATTCAGAGCCTCCATTTCTCTCATACATAATGAGATTGGGTTCGTCCCTCTGATCAGTATCGCAACATTATCCGCGTAACAGATAGGCTTGAATTCCTCGTTCGATAGAATCTTCAGTAGACTGTGTATGGTAGTTTCCTATAATAGCGGAGATGAAATACCTCCCTGCGGGGTTCCTCGACATATTTTGTCCCTTCTTCTCACTCCATTTGCCTCACAATTTATCCATCTGTTCCTCAACATATTGCTAATCCATGCAATTAAGACAAGGCTTAACCCTAAGTTCTCCAAGGAACCGGTAAGACTCAAGGTCATTACGTTATTGAAAGCTCCTTCTGCGTCTATGAATACGCCCATGGTATACACACCCAGGTCGAAGGATCTTTCTATATAATATACAACTTCCTGAAGAGCAGCCTCAATAGATCTGCCCTTGATATATGCGTGTTGTCCTAATTTCATTGAATCGCCTGGTATTCGTCTCCTAACCATTCCGTTGACGATACGCTCTATGGTTTTCAATAAGAATGATGTAACGCCCTTGGGTCTGTAAGCTTTAGGATTTGCGGTATTTTCCTGCCCTGGTTTAGGTATGAAAACGACTCTCGCCTCCCTCCATTCTACAGGGGTATATGCATATTTTAGGCAAGTAGTGAAAATGTTCGCCAGCCTTATATCGATTAGGTCAATGCTTCTTTGTAGGAGAGCCGGGAAAATACCGTCCGGCCCTGGTGCCCTATATGGCAAGAAACTATTTACCGCCTCTCTGACCCTCTTGGCGGTTATAATTATATCCGTCGTGGCATTCACATCATGGGGGTGGGGACTTTCCCCGTCCTCCGCCATTTCCGTTTGGAAGTGTGCCTCTATCAGTTTCCTCCATCGTCTCCGACCTTTTCCCGTTCGAATTAACTAGGGTTTTCGGTTGGGTATGGGTTTTAGATAGGAATTTCTTAATTTTAGAAACGTCATTCACGCTGTCGACCTGATTGCAAAAAAGCCTCCAGGATTTGCGTTTGGCGATTCTTACTGCCTTACTGTATACTCTGAGCTTTACATTGTAATCGTCCCAGTATACTGATTGTTTCTTCCGATAGGCTCTGTTAAATAGCCTACGTGTTTCTTTCCTGAGATTAATCAGTTCACCTGTCATCCAGGGCTTCTCTCTCGGGGTTCGCCTTTGTCGGAGTGGACGATGCTCCTCAAAAGTTTCCTTAAAATCGGCCGTCAATCTTCCCACCATCGAATCTATCGTTCCCAGATTTCCATCCGGTTCCGGATAAGTTCCGAGTTTATGTTGTAAACTTAACCGAAAATTTGGCCAATCTGTCTTGGCCTTATTCCTAAAAGACACCGGCTCCGGTGGCGGATAAGTTAAGGTCTGAATAAGAGTGTACATCAGATACGTGCCAATCGCGAATTTCATCAATCAAATTTTCTGAACATATAGTCACATCAATTACCTCTTCCCTCATTCTGTTAATAAAAGTAGGTTTATTACCAGTGTTAAGGGTAAATAAGTTGTTTGCATTTAGGAATTCCCATAGGGAATCCGACGTTGGTGGTAGTGTTCGAGCGTCAGAAGGTTGATACACCGATGCCAGCATTAAATTGCGTGAGTCATGTATTAAGGTTGTGGCGTCCGCTGTAGATACATAAATCTGGGGAAAAGAGAAAATTTAATCCCTTATGACAAAGTATACATGTTCTGGGTCGAGACCCAGTTTTAACATAAAATAATTGGTAATCACACTCATTCAAGCCAGTTACTCTGTCCTTAACAGTCCAGGGTTCCTGTATGAGAACTATGTGTATCATACCTTTAGTTATATTTTCCATCAAAGCTTGTGTAGCCGTTCTGCTCCGGTGGAGATTGATCTGCAAGAGCAGTATCATTGTTGTTCAACTAAAAGAGATTCTTCTTGGGATTGAGTGATCTCCGACTACTCCCTCTTCTTTGGCACGGGGTGGCCTTCGCCTTCTTTAGCTTCCTTTGCCTCATCTTCGGGATTTTTCTTCTCTGTTGGATTATGTGTCCAACCAATGTGCGTCTTACCAACTTTGAAGAAGATGGTTGTACTCACGACGTACACCTTCCCTTTTCGCTCCTCGAGGTAAGACATGGAGGGTTTATCCACCCCTACTACTACCAGGGTGCCATCGTCAGTTTCCTCACGATGGAAAACCTCCCATTTGTCTACTTCCAAACCTTTGTTTTGTTTGCCAATGATTTTCAGCATGGCTTTGCTATCTTATTTGCTGCCCCAACCTTTAATGAAAAATGAAACCTTGGTTAGGGATAGGATATCGGTCTTTTTCACCATGGAAAGTTTGTCACCTTTCCACGGGGCTGGTAAGCCTCCCACTAGGTCTTTCAGAATATGTGCACAGGTGTCTGATTGTAGTTGTAGAAACAGTACTTCCCTGGCGAACCTTTAGCTTTCTATGTGGATTTGTGGAGCATTATCATTCGCTTCCAGGACATACTGCACAATCCTCTCATTTATGGCGTTCTCTATCTCTTTCTGATGTGCCATTGGAATTTTACCTAATGCGCTATTGGAGTCGATAACAGCATAGCATAGCTCATCTGTCATTCCTTTGGGAGTTGGGAATTACTTCCATTTAGGAAGCTTTTTTTCTTTTTAGTATTGCCAACGATGTTCTGCTCCTCTGGAGATCGAACTCTCTTACCCGTTTCGGTAGAAATGGGTGTAGATGAGTCTTTCTCTTTAAGGACATCCCGTTGACCTTTCTTATTTACTCTCTGGTTCTTTTTGGCAGTCTTTCTCTGCTGCGCTCCGGAGAGAGTTCTTATCTTATCTGTGGTGAGTTTGGCAATGCTTGCACTTACCGTAGTGTCAGCATCTTCAATGTTTGAGTCAGAGGTATCGGAGTCCTTGCCTGTTTTGTGTGGCTGGGGATGCTTAAAGCCCACCCTTGGATCCAATCCCTCATTCTCTATTCTTATTGATGCTTCATCAATAACGGAAGTCAAGTTGCCCACCTCCGAAATTGTTTTCTTACAGTCATTTGATGACGACGACTCGACGCCTGTTTGCTCACCACCATTAGTCGCCGGTACTGAGCTTATTAGGCTCTGCACTGTAACTTTTATTTCTTTATATCAATGTTCATTTTTGGTTTAATCTTATTTTTATTTGGTCCGCGAGGAGCTCTAAGAACTTCTAGGGTCAGAGATAGTGTACGGGGTCCGGTCACTACAAGATGCGACAAATCCCCACTCATTAAGATGGTTAGGTCTTTCCCACTCTATAAAGTGATCAGGCCCCCCCACTACAAAGGCACTCAAAATCTTCTATATTCATATCCCAATTAATTCAAGTGTAAAATATAAATAAAATAAATGATCACATATTTTGTTAAGTATCCCCAATGACACTAGACTTAAGATCCATTACAATGGTGATTCAGTTCGCCATAGCAAAGACGATGTATTTTAGGAAGTTTGATATATGTATTTAAAAAAATATATATATAAAAAGTAACAACTGTGTCTATAAATTATCCTAGGGCAAGAAAATTTTAATTTTTGTGGTAGAAAAAAGAGGCAGTTGTGTTTATTTGCTCATATCTCAGAAGGTTATAGGGCGATTATGATTTCCAATAAAAATCTGCTCCCGAATATTTCTGATACTTACACGGAGTTTGGAAATGTTGAGCGGCTTCAAAAACTTGATTTCAACATACACATATTTATTTTATAGGGTCGGAAATGAAAATGTAGAAATTTCACACGGAATGACAAAACAAACTACTTAATTTACATTTAATGTAGAACTACATAATTATTTTTTGTTTTGTTAATTATGTGTCTATAACTTTGAGCACAATTCTTAGTGCGGTTCTTATAGAGTATTCGTTGTTGCTTCGGTATGTTTATTATGCTCGTATGTAGCATTTCCAGTGTGTCGTTATATTGTAATTTAATAAAACGAACATTTCTTTTATTTAGCTCAGACTAGACTAACTTTATTTATTTAAAAATTATTACGACTATTCTTTAAATTAATCTTTTTACAGACGGTTGTTAGATCTGACATAATTGCTATACATTAACATATGCTAACAATGGAATGACAATGATGAATTTCATCCATAAGGTAAATTGTTAGTTTAGACGGTTGTAAGAATTTTGTATGAAAAGGTGACAATTGGTCCGACAAAAAATTTAAAGTTTAGGAGGTTGTCAGATGATAAAAAAACTGATTTGGTCTCTTTTATAACTTTAGATTCGGATGGTGTCTGGAAATCTGAAAAAGCTTTCAAATATTTAAAAATTAAATACTCTGTACGCCCCTGTTTATATTCATAATAAATTTTATTAATTTTCACTTTATTCCCCACTTATTGACACAAGAACCACAAAAAAAAATTAATAATTTTATTTTGCAAAGCGGCTGTTGCTAAATACTTCTTAAAATTCCTGTTTCGAAAAAAACCTCCAAATTTTTTCAAAGTATACAATTTATGTAAAAAAAGTTATAGAATTTATTACAAAATGTATAATAAGTCAATTATAGTTATTAAAAATTTAACTAATTTGATCCCCGCAATATTAATATCAATTGATAGGCACTGACAAGATGGCCGCCATGAAAAAATTAGAGAACAAATTTGTATATATAAGACAAGCTTGCCTCAATTTTAGTATCAAATAAAAGAGCTTGACCAGTAATATACGGTAGACTTAACAAATTATTAATTCAAGAAGGCGTCCAAAACAAAATGGCAAGGGAGTCTGTAAAATAATATAACAAATATATTTTATATAGCTATATAGGCTTGACTAGAAGAATACAGAACAGCTATTTAAATTTTCAAACTCCAGATTGCCGCCACTACAAAATGAACCAATATCTAAAATTTTACCCTCAATATACACTGCGTTTCACTTGAATAGCACACTCGCTTATTTTTATTGTTATTTGCTATCTATCAATATTCTTAACTTTGTTCAACTTATTGTTGTTGTTTTATTTTCGTCATCAAATTTGGTTCACTGGAAAAATACCGTTATTTGTTTTTGTTGCTTTGATTTAAAATTTTTCAGAAATGCAGCGTATTTTTTGTTTCACTTGAATAGCACGTTACAGTTTCAGTTTGATTTACAAGTGAATTGATTGACCGCGAAGTAAATAAATAATTTTTATAACTTTTTCAAACAAATTTGTTTTAATTACTGTAACAATGGGTCGCGGTAAAGCTTTAACCATTGTGGTCTTTCTGTTACAAAAATATCCAAAATAATTGCTAAAAGTAGAAAATGTATAAAATTTTATTCAAAACGACACCAACTATGGAAAAAAACATGAAAGGCCGTGTAAGTCGTGTGCTCTCTGACGCAGATAAGAGGGCTATTTTGAGAGAAGCTTCAAATTCGCACGATTCTGTGGACAAAATTAAGGCTAAAGTAGGTATCCATGCTAGCAAGACCACTGTATGGCGTGTTATTTCAGGAGCAAATCACCTCAAACGACTCAAATTAAAGAAAAAACCACCACTTAACTCTGCACGGAAAGAAATGCGGTTGAAATTCTGCCGAGATAACATGGCATGGAACACCGAGTGAAAGCGCGTTGTTTTTTCTGATGAAAAGAAGTTTAATTTGGAGGGCCCTGATGGATACAATTATTATTTTCACGATTTGAGGAAGGAGACTCATCAGTTTGATCCTAAATCCGAACTTATTGAAGCCATTCCGAGCGTGGGCTTCAATTTCTCTCACTTATTTGAAAAATGTGTACGAGTCAATGCCTAATAGGATATACGAGGTTATTCTGAACAAGGGAGGCTCAACCCATTACTAGAAACCCATTTTTAAATTTTAATTCTTATAAAAAAAAAAAAATAAAAACCTTAATATATAGTCATTTAATCCACATTAATTAAAACATGTGCTATTCTAGTGAAACAGAGTTTGTTTGCTATTTTTTGATTATTTTCCGTTTTTAAGTTGTATATAAAAAAGTCGTTTAATATTTTTTATTAAAGGCTATAAAAAGCACTAAAAATGCAAAGTAAAAACAATCTGCTATTTTTATTTCCTACAAAAATACATTGGGGGAGAATTTCAATGTGTACGGTGTGCTATTCAAGTGAAACGCAGTGTATATATATATATATATACACATATATATATATATATATATATATAAAAGGGACGTGACTGACTGATTGACAAATTAATCATCGCACAGCCCAAACGCAAAAAGCTAGAGACATGAACTTTGGACAGTTCCTCTTCTGATGTATAGATCTACTAAGGGATTTTGGAAATATACTTTAAGGGGGCAAAAAAAAAAGTTCTTAACCTTATACATATCTGCTTTACTAACAATTAAGTAACAAATTAAATTGAAAAGGTTTTGTAATCTACTCAAAACATAAGCTGGCAGGTGTCTGACCATTTTCTTAATTTCTTATCTCTAAGGGGTAATAAATGTAATTTGGTACTTTTTTTGGTACCCTTGGTAACTTCTAAACACAAAAAGCAAGAAAAAAAATTTAATTGTATTAGTTAATCCGTGAAAAACTGTTAATTAAACTTGGACACATTAGTTCAGATTCGCATATGTAAAAGGTAAAAATTTTCCATATATTTGGTACCTTTTCTAAATTTCAATTATATATAATTTGATAATTTTTATCGCCTAAAAGAATATGGACAATTATAGCAAAAAAGATTAAAAATGTGTTTTTTTTTCGCATTTTTATGGTATTTTTTGTATTTTCTACGTTTATGAAGCTAGAATTTCAAAATTGATACAAGGTGAGACTGGCAACGACATCTGCTTCAAAAGGGTACTTATTTGAATTTGTATGGTTCTTTTTGTATTTTCTAAGTTTATGAAGCTGGAATTGTGAAAAAAAAAGATTTTTGATTCAAGTTGAGAATGAAAATTATATGGGCGACACAAAGGGCATCTTTTCCCTTTTTGTATTTTTACGATTGTTTCTCTCTTTTGCTTAAAATCGAAAATGGATATGGCTACAATGATTCGTAATGCCTATAGTTTGGTAGAATTTGAGACTTTTATTGCCCTTATACCCGTTTCGGATCACAGAATTGGTTCATTATTGAAAAGAAAATTAACTTTTTATGGGAAGCTGTTCGGTCAACATATTACTCTTTGTTAAATGAAACCGAGAAAATGGAAAGCCCAAATATTGTGGAATTAAAGTCCAGATACAACATACACCGGAGATGTTTCCATGATAACGGCCCAATTAGACCGTTTTAAACAGGCTAAAGAGTCTATGGAAATTGGAAATTATTCCACCCGTATCATAAACTTACCCCCGTGTGATACCCCTATGGCGACCTTAAAAGTTGTCCATCATTCTGCGAAATCTTCTCAGCGCTGTATGGTAATAACCCCCGTTTAACCCGGTACAGAAATTGTATTATTTATTGCAGAAAACTGCGAAGGATGCCCATGATGCTATACAAACCATTCCGATAACCAACGATTGCTATGCGATTGCGTAGAAAAAGTTGGTTGACACGTATGAAAACAAGGGGGTGTTTAGAATCGAACAGTTTCGAATCCTTTTGAGTATAAAACCCATTACTAAAGAATCTGGCGCGAATATTACAAATCTGCAAAGAACCATCAACGATTGCATAACGAATCTTTCATTGTTAGAAGTTACTCCAGAAATATTCTATCACGTTATGTTAGCATACATTTGTGTTTCTAAGTTGCCCGAGAACACTGAGCCTCTGGGATCAATCAAAGAAACTTTGTCAACAATCTCCCAAATGGTTAAATATGGACGCGTTTCTGACGGGTCATTTTAGAACTCTTGAATCGATTTCTGATATAAGGCATTTACATTCAGTACCCGTTAATAACCAGCACAAGACCCATGAGAATAATGGCTCACAAAAGAACACCATTTTTAGTTACGCGAGGAGATCTTCTTTTGGCCCGTGTCCAATGTTTTTTAACCACTACTTTCCAAACAGTGTGACGTTTATTCTTTTTTCAAAGATCATCCCCTAAGACTTTGTCCTAGTTTTTTAAGTCAGAGTTCGGATGAGAAAGTGTCGACAGACATCTTGCGTGAACGACAATAGCAATCAACTGAGTCATACGTGTTGATAAATATGAGTACTGTAAGTACCTTTAATTCAAAAGTGCGTATAAGTAGTGAAGACTTTTCAATAAGTTTGAATGCGTATAAATCAACGAAATAATGAATATTGATTCAAGTTGAATTACTTCATTAGTATTCGTTGCAGATCTCTGTTTTATAGCATAAAATTTATTACAATAGAAACTCGATTCTTGCACGTAATGAAAACCGGGCTCGGTACAAGTTTCGAGGTTGTCGCCAGTACCGAGTATTAATTTCACATACAAAATAAAATGCATTTACATCTGTTTAAAATCTAAGTTTAATATGTATTTCAATTCAAAACACTTCAGTTGAACGCATTCGTATAACAGTAGATACATATTTTATGTGGAATTAAAGAAATTTAAAAGTTTTGTTTGTCTTGTACAAAGTCGCTTGTTCAGTACTACACTGCTTCTTAGTCTCTGGAGCATCATAATATCGTCTAATGAGGCATTGTTTCGCTCCGCCCATTCTAAGCAAATATTGAACGCTGATATAGTCTCTTATGTACAACATTTCATCAGCAGTAAACAAAGCAGCACGCAAGAGTAATACAAGTGTAATGTTGCAAGTATTGAGTTTACAATTTTCGAATGTCGCAAGTACTAAGTACGTAATGAAAAATATTTCTATGTTGCAAGAATCGAGGTGTGCAAGTATCAGGTATGTGCAAGAATCGAGTTACTACTGTATTCTGTTATTAACAGTAATCGCTATGGAATAATCTCTTTATACTAAAATATGTATCACTTTCTTAGTATAACTTCGATATGCTAGTAAAATGTTGTCGTAAATTTAGTCTTTCAATGAAAGTGGGCCTTAAAGTAGGCGTGTCAATATAGTTTCTGCTAATAAATAAAACTGAGATATTTCAATATGGTCCTTTATTCTTCTACAACTTTGTCCATAGAGAACTTATATGAATTTAAGATAAAACGTTATGTGGGAGGTAGGCGTTAAAGTGGGCGTGTCACCTAAATTTTCTGCCGTAGAAATGACATTGACGGTTCATGAGCTTTTAAATTTCATTAACAGTAGATAACGTGAAAAGTGGTCGTAATAGTAGGCGTATCGAAGTTGTTGTAGTCTTTCAATGAAAGTGGGCGTTAAAATAAGCGTGTTGCAGTTATTTCTACTAGTGAATTGCACTTAGATGTTTCAATATAGTCCTTTATTATTCCACAATCTTTATTCATAGAGAAATTATATGAATTTGAGATTAAGCGTTAAATGGAAGCTGGGCGTAAAGTGGGCGTGTCACATTTATTTCCCGTTAGAATAAAGCCTTTGACCAAAAAGCAATGTTTGCAAAATTTCACAATCATACATGTATCTTGTCAGTTTTATTAGGTTTCAAATTTTAAATATACCGAAAAATACACTGTGCGGTATAAATTTTCGTACAATTTTCAGGAAAGACATAGTTTCATGGCTCTACGTTAATGCGTTTGAACACAATTCCATTTTATTCGATGTTGGAAGGACACGGTTTTTTACCTACTCTTATAGTTCTCTTATAGTTTCTACTCTTAATGTATGCTTCACGCTCATCCTTAATCCTCCGCTGGACCCTTTAATACTATCTATACTACTGTCTTAATATTCTCCAGGCATATTTTACGAATATCACTGCATCTTGCTCAGATGATATTTAAAGTTTCCATGTGCTGCAATCAACGCAGTTATCTAGCTCATCGTACTCCGGATTAAATCTGAGTGTCTGAGCATTAAACAAGTCTGTCTTTAAGTAGTTACTCAATCCTTCTTTGCATGGTTTGCAGCTTTTACGCATAGGCCTGTGACTTAAGAATTATTTCTAGAGTTTACCGACTGTAAAACCTTTGCTTCCATGAAATTAGAATTGCTCTGTCTAAGGGGTTGGTGGGGGCATATGGTTTTTAGTCGGTAAACTCTATACTCTATAAGTTATTCTTAAGTCACTGGCCTATGCGTATAAGTTATAAACCACATCGGATGCTAGAGCCATTTCAACCCCTTTCATCACTCAAATTCAGCTTGATTTATGCGCCATAGTCAGGGAAATTTAAAAATTTCAGATGCGCGCTACCCAACAGCTTAAACCATTTGCATAGACCGGCCTTTTAAGCGTATAAAACATTTCGATGATAAGTTTGTTATATGAGTATGTTTATATTAAAATAATTTCTTTCTTTTTTTAATTCCGTCAAATATTTGCTTAATGTGAACTTATCTTTTTACTACATAATTAAATAAATTAATTAATACACACAGGCTTGAATTAAATACAAACAAAAACAATTGAACTGATATAACAAAAATCACGTGCATTGAACTTGCAGCCAGCAACTGCGCAGAGAAAATAATGTTGAAGGAAATATTTGGCTTTTTTGTTTCTCAACTTGTGCACCAGTTTAAAAGAAAGTAAATTTATAGGAAATTTGTGGTATTTTTCGCTTTACCTCTTTAACAAAAAGTAGTACTAACTAGTTGCTAACATTGACCTCTAATTAGGGTAAAACAATGTAAACACAATGTAAAACGTTTATTGTTAGCTTTACGCTTGACAAGTTTTTCTCTTTCAGAGAAGCTGGAAAAGTCATGTAAATATTACATACAGTGGCTCCATAATGCAGTCGTACAAACATGAAAACTATATGAGAATTAATATTTATTTTAAATTTTGTTTTTATGTTAACATTTAAAGATTTATTTATATTTGAATAAAAATATTTTCCCGTGTAAAGTGTCAACAAAAGTCGCAGGACAGACAGACAGACAAACACATTTGTTGATTTTAAACACTATTCTGGGAACCACCGTTTTATTAATGTTGTTCTACGCCCAAAAATTTAAGGAAGTTCGTTATCAAGTCATATTCATACAGGTATATGCAACGGCGAATTGATACAACAAAGCAACTTTTGAGGGGATGTTTTATATTAAGGCCAATTCGTATATCAGGGATGGAAAAGTTCTTATGACATATTAAATATACTAAAATTTGATTAAGAAAAGGATATAAATTTTTTAAACACATTATTAATGACGCGATACATTGTTCGTTACATTGATTAAAATTTGTGAAAATGCCAAAACTAAAGTAAGAAAAATTAACGCAGAAACCTTTGAAGGTGGAAAACCGGTTCAAGAGATAAGTGATTTACCTGGAAGACGAAAAGCGAATGTTCACGATTTAATTAAAATATTAAAAGAAACGAAATCAATGACAGAAAGGCCAATGACTGAAAGACCAAAGCTACTTACAAGCTAAGACGAACGATGGAACGTCCAACAAGTGAAAAACAAATCCCAAAACTAGCTTTCCAGAATTGGCAAGTGAAATGTCTCAACGTCTCTATGAAATTATATAGCAAAAACGTTAAAATAACTAATGGTAGGGTCGCTCGTTAGAAGCCATATATCAATAGTGTGAAAAGAACTAAACGGATAAGTTTAAAAATTATTTACAGACGAAAGTAAATTTAATTTATTCAAATCGAACCGATAATCCTATGCATGGCGAAAGCCTAACGAAGAAGTTAAAGAAACGCATGGTGGCTTTAGTTTAAGGAAACTTAAGGGTGTCTCACTAGGATTGCACGTCTTCATTTTAAAATAAAGGAATGCATTCTTCAAATAAGACCACGTAGTTTTTCAAATAGTTGTGATTTCTTTATGGGATTGTAAAGAAGCCATGTTCCGTTTAATAATATAACGTCCGCCAAATGTCCTCCACGGCTTTGATAACAGGCCATAATTCTTTTTATGAAAGTTTCCATGACTTTTTCATAAAGATGTGGCTATACATCAATAGCGATGCTTTGGATTTCGGATTTCCAAGATTTCATTAAAAAAAATAAATCCCATGGTGTTAAATCGCATGATCTTAATGGCCAAATGACCTAAAAAAACTCTTAAGATAATTTGTTTTGAAAATCGTGGCTGTAACAAATGGATTGTTTCATGCACAGTAAAGCAGATGGTGCGGTCTTTCTGCATTCACATTTCCTTCAGATGCATGCCGTCTAATTGAGGTCACAAGAACTCCATTAACACATGTTACTGTAACGAATGCCGTTCATAGTCACTGCATTGTCGAGCTCATTTTTAAAGAAGAAGGACCAACCATGCAGCCTGACCAAAATCAATACCAGACAGCTACTCGTTGTGTATGGATTTGTTTATCATGGATTGTGTGAGGATTTTCCGAACTCCAAATTCAACAATTTTGTTTGAGACTGTATCTAAGTGCACACATGTATTTGAAACGCCAGCACAGTGTAAGTCGTGTGCTCTCTGACGCAGATAAGAGGGCTATTTTGAGAGAAGCTTCAAATTCGCACGATTCTGTGGACAAAATTAAGGCTAAAGTAGATATCCATGCTAGCAAGACCACTGTATGGCGTGTTATTTCAGGAGCAAATCACCTCAAACGACTCAAATTAAAGAAAAAACCACCACTTAACTCTGCACGGAAAGAAATGCGGTTGAAATTCTGCCGAGATAACATGGCATGGAACACCGAGTAAAAGCGCGTTGTTTTTTCTGATGAAAAGAAGTTTAATTTGGAGGGCCCTGATGGATACAATTATTATTTTCACGATTTGAGGAAGGAGACTCATCAGTTTGATCGATTACACAGTCGAGTCGGCGGAGTTATGGTGTGGGGTGCGATATCATAAGGCACATGTGAGCTCCAGTTCTTAAGTTCCACTATGAACGCTAAAACATATCAAGGTGTTCTAGAAAAGGCCTTCCTACCATTTGAAAATCTTTTTGGTCCATTGATGTGGACTTTCCAACAAGACAACGCCCCAATACATACTGCCCGTTTGGTCAAATCGTGGATAGAGTCAAAAAATGTCACACTTTTGAATTGGCCACCATACTCGCCGGACGTTAATATAATAGAGAATGGTTGGGGATGGCTGTCCAGAAAAGTTTATGAGTCCGGAAAACAATTTTCAGCTAAATCCGAACTTATTGAAGCCATTTCGAGCGTGGGCTTCAATTTCTCTCACTTATTTGAAAAATTTGTACGAGTCAATGCCTAATAGGATATACGAGGTTATTCTGAACAAGGGAGGCTCAACCCATTACTAGAAACCCATTTTTAAATTTTAATTCTTATAAAAATAAAAAAAAAATTAAAAACCTTAATATATAGTCATTTAATCCACATTAATTAAAACATGTGCTATTCTAGTGAAACAGAGTTTGTTTGCTATTTTTTGAGTATTTTCCGTTTTTAAGTTGTATTTAAAAAAGTCGTTTAATATTTTTTATTAAAGGCTATAAAAAGCACTAAAAATGCAAAGTAAAAACAATCTGCTATTTTTATTTCCTACAAAAATACATTGGGGTATATATATATATATATATAAAAGGGACGTGACTGACTGATTGACAAATTAATCATCGCACAGCCCAAACGCAAAAAGCTAGAGACATGAACTTTGGACAGTTCCTCTTCTGATGTATAGATCTACTAAGGGATTTTGGAAATATACTTTAAGAGGGCAAAAACCGGTAAAATTCTTAACCTTATACATATCTGCTTTACTAACAATTAAGTAACAAATTAAATTGAAAAGGTTTTGTAATCTACTCAAAACATAAGCTGGCAGGTGTCTGACCATTTTCTTAATTTCTTATCTCTAAGGGGTAATAAATGTAATTTGGTACTTTTTTGGTACCCTTGGTAACTTCTAAACACAAAAAGCTAGAAAAAAAATTTAATTGTATTAGTTAATCCGTGAAAAACTGTTAATTAAACTTGGACACAATATTTCAGATTCGCATATGTAAAAGGTAAAAATTTTCCATATATTTGGTACCTTTTCTAACTTTCAATAATATATAATTTGATCATTTTTATCGCCTAAAAGAATATGGACAATTGTAGCAAAAAAGATTAAAAATGTGTTTTTTTTTCGCATTTTTATGGTATTTTTTTGTATTTTCTACGTTTATGAAGCTAGAATTTCAAAATTGATACAAGGTGAGATTGGCAACGACATCTGCTTCAAAAAGGTACTTATTTGAATTTGTATGGTACTTTTTGTATTTTCTAAGTTTATGAAGCTGGAATTGTGAAAAAAAAAGATTTTTGATTCAAGTTGAGAATGAAAATTATATGGGCGACACAAAGGGCATCTTTTCCCTTTTTGTATTTGTACGTTTGTTTCTCTCTTTCGCTTAAAATCGAAAATGGATATGGCTACAATGATACGTAATGCCTATAGTTTGGTAGAATTTGAGACTTTTATTGCCCTTATACCCGTTTCGGATCACAGAATTGGTTCATTATTGAAAAGAAACTTAACTTTTTATGGGAAGCTGTTCGGTCAACATATTACTCTTTGTTAAATGAAACCGAGAAAATGGAAAGCCCAAATATTGTGGAAATAAAGTCCAGATACCACATACACCGGAGATGTTTCCATGATAACGGCCCAATTAGACCGTTTTAAACTGGCTGCTCAGGCTAAAGAGTCTATGGAAATTGGAAATTATTCCACCCGTATCATAAACTTACCCCCGTGTGATACCCCTATGGCGACCTTAAAAGTTGTCCATCATTCCGCGAAATCTTTTCAGCGCTGTATGATAATAACCCCCGTTTAACCCGGTACAGAAATTGTATTATTTATTGCAGAAAACTGCGAAGGATGCCCATGATGCTATACAAACCATTCCGTTAACCAACGATTGCTATGCGGTTGCGTAGAAAAAGTTGGTTGACACGTATGAAAACAAAGGGGTGCTTAGTATCGAACAGTTTCGAATCCTTTTGAGTATAAAACCCATTACTTGAGAATCTGGCGCGAATATTACAAATCTGCAAAGAACCATCAACGATTGCATAACGAATCTTTCATTGCTAGAAGTTACTCCGGAAATATTCTATCACGTTATGTTAGCATACATTTGTGCTTCTAAGTTGCCCGAGAACACTGAGCCTCTGGGAACAATCAAAGAAACTTTGTCAACAATCTCCCAAGTGGTAAAATATGGACGCGTTTCTGACGGGTCATTTTAGAACTCTTGAATCGATTTCTGATATCAGACAATTACATTCAGTACCCGTTAATAATCCGCACAAGACCCATGAGAATAATGGCTCACAAAAGAACACCATTTTTAATTACGCGAGGAAATCTTCTTTTGGCCCGTGTCCAATGTTTTTTAAACACTACTTTCCAGTGTGACGTTTATTCTTTTTTCAAAGATCATCCCCTAAGACTTTGTCCTAGTTTTTTAAGTCAGAGTTTGGATGAGAAAGTGTCGACAGTGAAAAGGCTAAAAAGCTGTTCAAGCTGTCTGACAACGTCTCACGAATTTTAAAATTGGAAAAGCGTACATGTATGTACTTCTTGCAAACAGAAGCATATAGATGTGAGGCCAAAGGGATATAACTCCAGTGTAGCTTTACCCCAGGTCCAAATAACTTAAGAGTACGGTTGTACCAATCAAGTTCTGTTAAATAGAAACCGTAATCCAACTAGCAACCAAACTGAATCCCCCCTTAATTTTTACTTTTCAACCTCTACAGCGGTATAAATCAAATCTTGAATCAAACTACGGTCCTTTTTGTGGAGAAAAAAATACATCCTAATGGCATGATGAAGATTTAGTCATAAAACGTGCTGTCTTATCTAAAATAGCTAAGCTATTTAACCCCCACCGGTTGGCTATCTCCAAAAATTATCGCTGCAAAAATTATAATGCAACTGATTTGGAAAGATAAGACAGAGTGGGACGAAATTTTAAAACCTTTAATCCTTGTTCATTGGCGCATATTTTTGGATGACCACCCTAATATTAAAAAAAAACATTCCAAGATGGGTTAATTTACCAGCTAGAACAACTTCATAATTTCTTAGACTTGAGAATCTTGCTCGACTTTTAAACTTATTTTATTGCGCATATTACATTGACGGTAAATAAAGCTAGAGGTGTGATTTGTTTTGTAAAACGGGCTAAAGAGTTAAAGAGTCCTTATGTTACATAAAGCTTGTACTTGTTGCTTGTAAGGTTTATTCTGGATTATAGATACGTAAGATTGGACCGACCCATTTATATTCTTTAAATCCGTTCAAAAGCAGTTTCTGTTATTTTCTACTTAAATTAAACTTAAACCTATCTGCTAGACTTTCTCTTATTAAGCTGCGAACTGTAGTAAACACTTAATTTTTTTATCATAATTATGGTGAAGTAAGCACTGGTTTCTTAGTTAACAATATTATATTCAATGTTCCGCAGCGCAAATTACGAAAGTTTGTTACGCTTTTAATTTTATTTTTTAGAGCAGTAATTCTGACCCATTAATTAGAATGTGTAATAACTTTAACAAATTTTATAAATATATTGATTTTGTATAAGCCTTTAATATACATATATTTTTACACCCTTCACACAGTGAAAAAGGGTATATATAGGTTTGTCATTCCGTGTGAAATTTCTACAATTTTCATTTCCGACCCCATAAAGTATATATTTTCTGAAAGCTTATGAATAGGGGAGTCGATTAAGCTCTGCCAGTCTGTCCGTGTGTATGTTGAACAGTTCAGACAGTTGTCAGACTTTCATCAAAAAAGCTAACAATTTCATTGGCAGATATTGTTCTAACAATAACTTTATCTGACGATGTTGTCCGGCAAAAAATTTTAAGTTTAGACGGTTGTCAGATGACGATAAAAAAAGTTTTTAGATGAGTTGTCAGAATTGCTTTGGTCTTGTTGTTTTTTACAATTTTAGATTTCTATGGCGTCTGGGAATCTGAAATCTTCCATTGATTTAAAAATGGAATACTTTGTACCGCCCTCTTTAAATTCACAATAATTTTTTTTTTATTAATTATCATTTTATTCTCCAATTATTGACAAAAAACTAAAAAAACAAGAAACATACAAGAAAATTAATCATTTTGTTTTGCAAAACAGCTGTTGCATTGAAATAACCTTTTAAAGTAATGCCATATGAAAAAACATACTTAAAATTCCTACGTTTCAAAAAAATTCTCCCAAACATGTTCTAGTACACAAAATAAAGAAACTGACAAATAGATTAAAGAACATTATGTATAACCTATAAATTCAAGATGGCCGCCAACAAAATAGCGGACAGATCTGTATATATGAGAAAATTTTTGTAATGAACACCACCCTTAATAGTGTTATCCAATGAAAGGGCTTGAAAATTCTTGATCTAAAGATGGCGTATAAAACAAAATGGCGAATTACATATTTTTTCCAACCCCACTGCAAAATGACGTACAACGGTATAAGCCAATCCTATATTAAGCATATGTGACAGCGCATAGAGAAAGGGACCTAAGGGTAAAAACAGGTTTTGTTCAGAAGAGCCATTTTAAAGATTAAATGATTTTTTTAAATTGTTCATAAGAGAAAAAAAATTTGTTGTAGTTTCGTAAAATCAGGTTATTTTGTTAATTTAGTAGGGGAAAAAATGAAAATAAATAAATTTTACCGTTACGTCCCTTTCTATTTGCGCTTAGAATCGTCGACTTCACTTTTATAAAATGCGCATATCTCTGGGAGGGAACACTTTTGGGGCAAGGGATCGGTCTCATTCGATGCTCAGATGTTGTCCACATCAAAAAAAAAGGAAAAATTGTTTTTTTTTTTACCCTTAGGTTCCTTTATGCGCTGTCACTTATAATAGTTCATATATGTAAGTATGTATGTATGTATAGAAGTTCACGATTATATAGTATATGTATGTATAGATGTCTTTGATTATAGTATGCAGATGTATGTATATTTTTTTTGCTTTTAGTTTTTTTTTGTAAATTAGGATTAAGTTATTTTTGCAGAATTTAAGCGAGTGCCTAAAAACAAAACAAATGCTGGTGAAGTGTATATTAGATTCGGCACAGTCAAATATAACGCTCTTAGTTGTTTTTATTTATATGTTTTATTTGAACATATTTAAGTAACAATATAGAAAGTACAAGAAAATTCCTAGAAACAGCATTCTATTCAACAATACTAAAAGCAAAATTTTATACATCTGACATCACTGACTTGTATGACAATGACGCCATTGTCAAATGCACAAAACTTGTACATCTGCCAATTTAAAATTATATGACAATATGTGTCAAAGTTCTGAGAATAGCGACTAAGGGTGTTCAGACAATTGTCATATATCTGACACTATTGTTGCCAGGTGACCGCCTGTCAATGGTCTGACAATGATTTTTCTGCCAACATTGTTAGGCAAAAATTGCCAGTTCACACGGTTGTAAGGCATTTATTACCAATTTTTCAGGCAATATTGTACGATCTGACAACCGTGTGTACAAAGCTTTAAATAGTATTTGTTTTTTATTTTTTATTCGCCTCATACAGATTGCAATTACCTCTGTTTAAGTTACGAAATAATTCATAGGTTTGTAGTATAGTGGGCGCACCACTAAACTATAAAACTGGAGGTTCGCTGTTCGATACCACTTTCTTTAGTGTTTGCTGAAATTTTGATTTTTGTTATTTTGTTTTAAACATCTCAATGTACCATGGTCAATATGAGTAGTATATGAAATATCATGACTAGCAAAATACGATGCACTATGAAAAAAAACTAAACTAAATAAATATCTATTTTTATGTATTTTTCCCATTGAGTACCTAGTATTTTTTAATTAAACTACATACGTAAATTTATTATTTTACAATGGGATGTTTTTATATATGTATGTTTTTTTTAAGTATGTACGTATTTCATATGAGATGAATGGTGATACAAACTATTGTTATTGCATGACTACACGTTGTGAAGGGTATATAAGATCCGGCACGGCCGAATATAGCACTCTTACTTGTTTTCTTTTAATGTTGAAATATAAGAATTTAATTAAATAGTGAATTATATTTGTTCAATTTATACCCGCTAATAATGTACTGTAGCTAATATTTTTGTACCAGTTCACAGTATTGTATGCTTGTTGTTGGTAATTTCCATTAAAAGATTTTGTAAACAATACAATTTATTATACTCTTCACACAGTGAAAAAGGGTATGTATAGGTTTGTCATTCCGTGTGAAATTTCTACAATTTTCATTTCCGACCCCATAAAGTATATATTTTCTGAAAGCTTATGAATAGGGGAGTCGATTAAGCTCTGTCCGTGTGTATGTTGAAATCAACTTTTTGAAGACCCCCCATCTCGCTTGGACCCGGGTATTAAAATATCAGAAATATTCGGGAGTAGATCGGTATTGACAATCAGAAACATCGGTACATAAACAACTGAGATATGAGCAAAAACCCACGACCTCCTCCATTTTTTTCACAAAAACAACATTACAACAACAACATACATACATACAAACGTGTATACTGGTTAGAGTAAACGTGCCATCGAATCCCAGCTGAGCCAAAAAATTTTTTTTTATTTTTTTTTTATTTTTTATTTAATATATTATTTCTATTTTTATTATTTTTTTTTGTTTTATATTTATTATTTTTTAAAAAAATTTTTTTTTTAATTTATTAATTTTTTTTTAATGTTTTTTATTTTTTTTTTTTTATTTATTAATTTTTTTTTAATGTTTTTTAAATTTTTTTTTTATTTTTAACATACATACGTAAATTTTTAATTTTACAATGGGATGTTTATATATATATGTTTTTTATATTTGTATATACGTATATCATATGAGATGAATGGTGATACAAACTACTGTTATTACATGACTACACGTTGTGAAGGGTATATAATATTCGGTACGGCCGAATATAGCACTCTTGCTTGTTTTTTTATGTTTTTGAAGTATTGTATTGGGCTTATACCAAGATAAAAAGCTATTTTCTATCTTCTCTCATTTTTTTCAAATGTCAAACTTTATATTAAAAAATATAAAAAAATTTTTTTCGAACTGCAGTTACCTGATGAATAAATATGCCTTGGGTTTATACTTTGATGCAAATTTAAAATTTTTGCGAAATCAAGAATTATTTGTTTTACGATAATATTTTTTGTTTCTAAATCAAAAAAATATATTGTATTTATATACTTTGTTTTATTTACTTTGTAGCATACATCTTTCTATAAGCTACCTCACCAACCTAATTAGAATTTTTTAGGTTATGATATTAAGCCAAAAAATCTACAAATAATAAAATCTCTATAGTTTTAGAATACTTAAATATGTAACATATTTTACAACTTTAAAGTTTTTTTTTTTTAAAGGTTTGTTTTTAATCAATTTTTTTAATCTAAATGTTGTTTATAATTTTAGTTAAACTTTAGTTCGGAACTGGAAGCTTTATTGAAGTTTATAAGAGATAATAATATAGGAGTGTCAACTATAATTACACGAAATTTAAGTGAAAGTACATTTCATGAATTGAACTGTGATTTAATAGCAAACAAATGCAAACATGATATAAATGTAATTGACTTGAACGTCAAAATGGATCTTAATGAACCTGTGGGATATGCAGAGGTTATTGAGCTCCTTAAAAATCATGTGTGGTCTAATGTTCATATCTCATCCCCCAATTGTAACAGTAAGTATAAGAAAAAAATGTTTTATCGGTTATTTTATTGAAAATTAAAAACGTATCAAAAAAAATCAAATTTATAATATTATATACACATCACACGAGTCAAGGCGAATTCAATCAAGTGATCTCTTCCCTACAAAAACACTTAACTACATGTATTTTTTTTTTGTATATTTGAACTTAATTGTCAAACATTTTCTGACTAAACACAAAGAAACACACGTTTGTTTACATGTTTTTTAAAGCAAATTATGCAAGTCACACAAAAATTAATGAATTTTAATGCTTTTTTTTCAAAACTTTATATACCTATGTATGTATATACATACATTTTAATATATTTTGCTCACCATTAAGTACACGAAATAAAGTTCCACTACTGTTTGTGGAATGCCTAGTTTGACAATCCTTTCTTGAGCTAAATAATTTTAATAACTTTAACCGTTTGACTTGCCGTAAATAAAAAATGAGTTTGCTGCTTGCTTTCTTAAACACTAGATTCAGAATGCCGTTTTATTTATTTTGAATTCTTTTACTTAAGCCTAAATTTAATATATAAGTACATACATATGAACTTGTATATAAGGGCCACACTGCTGTTGTTATTGGTATTTTTTGTTTCCCTTCTTTAACGTTGCAATTTAACTTGTTACTCATTTTCAATAAAAATACATATGTACATTGCATTCTTGTTAATAACAACAATATAATATAATATGTAAGTTAAATTATTCAACTAAAAAACACATAAAAACTAACGGTTTAATACCAAAAGGTCACAGTGGGCTAAGTACAAAATTTCTAAGCAACTACAGTGTGGCAATAGATGAATTAAAAAGCAGTTGAAATAAAATTAAATAAAAGCTTAATTAAATAATAACTTTATCAATTGTTAAATAATATATGTATAGGGTGGCATGAGCAGTGCCTTAACATGCCCGGCCCCATTGAAACCCATGGTTTCAATCAAGAGGTAAAATCACCAACTTGGTTACGGGGCGACGAAGGGTAGTTTTAGGTGTTTTCACATCAACAACTCGAGCATAACCATCTGAACTGGGAATTATGTTCCGTTTATGACACGTCCTATGACCCATTTCATTGGGGGAACATTGTCTTCATGAATGATTACCATAACATTAACTTGAAGATTCCTATGGGGATTTTGCCAACGAGAGCGCTCTTGTAGCTGAGTCAAGTATTCTTTGTGCCACCTACGCCAAAAATGGGATTTTACGACAGCTATTTTTTGCCAATGCTGAAGGCTAGTAATGTCTGAGTTGAACGTAGTCCTTTCAGGAATAATTTTCAAAGAACATCCAATTAAAAAATGACCCGGAGTAAGAGCTTCTAAGTCATTGGGGTCAGTTGATGTGTGTGAAATTGTAAATGTAAGTCGAGCATTTGAAAGTGTTCGAAACAAATGACCCTTGGCTGTTTTAACAACCGCCTCCCATAATCCTCCAAAGTGTGGTGCTCGGGGAGGTATGAAACTAAAATCTATTAGGTTTGATGCAGAATATGAAACAATGTCTAATATATTCGACTCTTTATGAAAGCTGTTGTAGAACTCTCTTAACTTTGACTCTGCGCCAACGAAATTCGTTGCATTGTCACAGTATATTTTCGTGGGGATGCCTCTACGTCCAACAAATCTCTTTAAAGCGGCTCTAAAGGCATCACTTGACAAGTCTGAAACTGCTTCCAAGTGAACAGCCTTTGATGCGAAACAGACAAAGACTGCTATATACGATTTATAAGGCCGCTTTCCTCTAATTCGTAGATAAGTCGAAATAGGACCCGCAAAGTCAACACCAACCACTTGAAACGGTCGAAAAAGAGAAACCCGATCTTTAGGTAAGTTTCCCATCACTTGTGATAACAATTTCGGTTTATACCGGGTGCAGTGAATGCATTGATGAACTACTTTTCTGGCTAAAGATCTGCCATTAATTATCCAAAACTGCTGTTGAATCAGGGAAACTAATGCACTTGGGCCAGCGTGAAAATTGGTTCGATGAATATGGTTAGCCATAATATTCACAAATGGATAATTTTTAGGTAATAGTAGAGGGAATTTTATTTGTGTTGGCAGGTTCGAATTAAGTAATCGACCACCTACTCGTATTAATTTTACTCCGAAAACGTCTTCTATGAATAGAGCCAGGGATGACAACTGTCCTGAAACAAGACCAGTTTTTTCAAGTTGATAAAATGCTGCAGAAAAATGATGTTGTTGGATAACCCAAACTATTCTAAGAAGTGAATGATTTAACTCGTCCGGAGATACAGTGATCGTGTTACTTGATTTAATACGAAAGACATATGAAATAATTCTGAGGCATTTCATGTAGTTGCTGTATTTGTGTATCACCTTCAACATATATGGTACCTCTTGAATACTGGAAACTAGAACCGTCTTCCTTTTCTCTAGGAGCCTTTCATCTTCACTGAGAGAACTGTTCTGATCAATTGGCTATTTAGTACACGGTTTTTTTAGAAATTGCGGACCAGTGAGCCATATCGATTCGCATAGCTCAGATACAGAACATCCTCGGGACACTAAATCGGCGGGATTTTGATCTGTAGGAACATATTGCCAAGAGATTTCAACAGAGAGATCTTTGATTTCTGCAGCACGATTTCCAACAAATGTTGACAGCGATGATGAATGGCTATTAATCCAATGTAGGGTAATTTGAGAGTCTGACCAGAAATACACCTTTGAAATAGCATATTTGATATGAGATTTTAGATGGTTCCAGAATTTTGCAAGTAAATGTGCTCCACATAATTCCAACCTGGGCAATGTTCTTGTTTTTAACGGCGCTACGCGCGATTTAGATGCCAGCAGATTTACAACAACATTGCCGTATGAATCTGTACAAACGAAATATATACAACAGCCATAAGCTTTAATAGATGCATCGCTAAATCCATGAACTTCCATTTGAATTGAATTTGACATTCGAACAAAGCGGTTAATTCTCAGCTGCGGCAAATTACGAAAATCTGCAATAATATGATTCCACGCCGTGTCAACTTTTTTTGGAACGGACTCATCCCAATCGCATTTTATGAGCCAAAGTTTCTGCAGCAACATTTTCGCCCTTATAATAAGTGTGCTGATAAGACCAATGGGATCAAAAAGCGTGGACGTTAAAGACAAGATAGAGCGTTTCGTATTTTTTGAGTATGATTTGTTAGGACCAATTGCGGAAACGGAATGTATCGTCTGAAGGGTGCCATGATATGCCCAACGTGGATGTAATATCATTATTAATGCATACTTCCTTTACCCCATGATCGAAAAATTTGAGTCCGGGAAAGTTACTATGCCATTTTGAGAGGGAAAACTTTGAATATGTTAAAATCTCAGTTACCTCTCTTTGATTAGCTGCAATGTATGTAGTTCATCTGCACCAGTAATCATATCGTCTACATAAAAATCGGTGGTAATGACTGCCTTACCGACTTCATGTGCCTCTGGGTACCGTTCTGCTACATAATGCAAACTGCGTATAGCGAGATATGGAGCAGATGCTGTGCCGTATGTTACGGTGTTCAGAACGTACGTTTTTATCGGCTTCGAATGATCATCCCGCCATACTATTATTTGTAAATTTCTGTCCTCAGGGTGGATTAACACTTGCCTATACATCTTGACAATGTCTGCTGTCAAACCATATTGATGACACCTGAAACGAAGTAAGGTTACTAATAACGTGTTTTGAATCGTAGGGCCCACCATCATAATGTCGTTGAGAGAAAACTGTGACGATGATTGACACGACGCGTCAAAAACCACTCGAAGCTTTGTTGAGACACTTTCTGATCGTAAAACGCAGTGATGAGGAATATAGTAGTTTGGTAAATGCACATCTGTATTAATTTTAGTCATGTGGCTCAACTCTTCGTACTCACTTAAAAATTGTGTATACTTTTCTTTTAATTCAGTATTCTTATCTAATCTTCTCTCTATGGACATCAATCGCCGTTCTGCTATATTTCTTGAGTTTCCAAGACATTCAGGGGCATTTTTAAGTGGTAATTTAACCATGATTCGACCATCGCTCTGAACCGTAACATTTTTTAGAAAATGTTCACACAGTTGTTGCTCTATACACATGCATTGGCGCTTGCCTTCACCTGATTCCAGCTTCCATAACCTTTCAATATTTTTGTTGATTTCACTTGAATTAATTTCCGTAATGGAATAGGAAGAATTTGAAGATAGGTTAGCGGTTTTGCACCTATATTTTCCAGACACAATCTATCCCAACAGAGTTTTTTGTAGTATTGGCAAATTTTCCTCACAACGGATTTGTCCCACAGATAAAATTGAGAAAAATAACTCTGCACCCAGAAGCATGTCTATACCTCGTCGACGATGGAACTCTGGATCTGCTAGCTCTATATTAGAGGGCAGATTAAACTTATTTATTTTTATTGTCTCATCCGGATGGTAGCCAGTAATGTTTCGATATACTAAAAATCCAAAAGACTGCTCAAAATTATTCAATCGAGATCTAATCGTACTCTGGGTTTTAAACGGAACCTTAACACTACATGAGCCGATTCCCTCAACATTTATAGAATTCTTATATTTCTTCAAGTTTAGTGCATTAGAAAGATACTCACTTATAAAATTCACTTGAGAGCATGAGTCCAACAGCGCTCTTGCTAAATGAAACTTTCCTTCAGAATCACGAACTAGGACCAGAGCCGTTGCCAAAATCACTTTACTTACTTTGGGATCGCCAACTTCTTGAAATGTGCCATGAACTGCGGCTGAACTAGTTGAGGAACTTTCTTCATCAGGTTGCTTATGGAGAAGCGAGTGATGGCGTTGTTTGCAAAATCGACAAGAATACCGAGAAGGACATTGGGCGTTAGTATGTCCCTTTGCTAAACAGTTGAGACAAAGGCTTTGTTTTTTAGCCTGATCAATGCGCTGATGTACCCGCAAAACAATGAAACGTTGACATGTAGTTATATAATGGTCTGATTTTGAGCAATGAGTGCAAACGAAATCTTGAGCCAATTTTTTGTAGCGAAAGAATGTTGTTTTGTCTGTGAATTATTATGCGAATAATTCCTTGTATTAATAGCCGGCTGTTCCTTTGGAGATCTTCTGCATTGAGCATCTAATTGTTGGCAACGCCTGTCTAACATTGAACAGCAGTTAGACCACGACGGCAACCTTGTGTAATCAACAAACTCATCCCATTTTTGTTTCGTTTGTGGGTCAACCTTGCTCATGGCCATATGAATTACGAATGCGTCACAAATTTGTTCGTGTGAGCCAAGCGATTTTAACGAACTATAAAGAGCCGAAATTGTGTCTACAATGTTTCTTTATTGGTTTGGACCAGCTTTGGAAGACTTCGGTATCTCAAACATTGAGGTAATGTTTTCTAGAAAGATTAAAGTATCGTTGTCATATCTTTCCTTTAATCGATTAAGTGCCTTTAGGTAATTTTCATCCGTCACCTGGAACGCTCTTATTGTAGTTAAAGCCTCTCCACTCACACAGAACAGTAGATGGTTGAACTTTTCTGAGGTAGGTATACTTTAATCCTTATGAACCAAATTGTTGAACGAATTTATAAAATTTTTATACTCCAAATATTTTAAATGAATCAGTTACTAGTGACTTTTACCTTAGGTAGCAACTATAAAAACAAGTAATTATTTACACTGTACGAAAACGCAGTAGAAATTGTCGATGACGCCTGTCTATATAGCTTTAGATGGAATTTGCTATACTTTTCTTAGACCCACCCTCCATGCTGACCATACCAAAATTTTAATGTCAGCCCTATTTAAAATTTATACTAAACTATTATTTACCTTTCTACCCTATATCTTTTACTTCACTTTTCGTATGAAATAACAACAAAAATTCACGATTCCATTCTGGTTTACATCAATTGAAAATGTTATTTATTTATAAAAAAAAATTTGTTAAATTAAATTATATAATTTTATATTTTAATTACTACAAGGTAAAGTTATTATTTGGAAAAAATACAAAAAAAAACAATATTTAAATGCATATGAATTTTTAATGTCGTATATGAATAAAAAAAAATGTGAAGATATGTAGAATTATTTAATTATTTTACATATGTGTGTATATGTATTCGTGTATACAAACAAATTAAGATAATATGAATCTCAATTTTATAAAGTATAAATGAAATTTGTCACAACCTGTGTTGCATAAACAATTTAATAAAAAATTGAGTGAAAATTATACGTTATGATAGTAGAAGATAATATTCATATTATATTTATTACTCAAGAATTGAGTGTTTAGATTAATTAAAAAAAATATATATATCAATAGCTCAACTTACGTAACGTAATCCATCGAAGTCAGCAGGCGCCGGTTGACCGTAGAAGAGTTGCGTTAATTATTATTCATGAGCGAAAATATTAAGATTAATTTAATAAGTATGTGTGTGTGATACTGTTTCCGTTTTTGTTTCTTTGTTGTATATGTGTATATGTAGGTGTTTGTGTTTTTTTGTATGTAGGAGTATATTACATTATGTATTTGTGAGGTGTATTTGTTTATATGGCTGTTTTATTTAAATATTGGTCATTTTAAGTATTAAATCGTTAAATAGGTATATAAAAAAAACAATTATGTAATAGTTAACAAATTAAGATAGATTTACAATTAGAACAAAGACAAAAATTAAGATAATAAATGCAAAAAGTAATTAGTGTAATTAAAACAAAAATGAGATTATAATAATCCAAAAACTTGAAGAGAACAAATAAGAAGAACTTGGCTGTACCAAATTACAGAATTTTCCCTTATCTGATTTCCGATTGTCCAAGATGAACTATACGTAACGTTAATATGTATTTTTTTTACTTCTCAAATCCGGTATCAATTTCAATATATTTAATTGTTCTTTACTCCACCAGGAATTGGAGAACTGCTAGACGTACGTTGATGGTAGATGAAAATTAAATTTAAAATACGATTTATCTGCAAGAAATGTCCTAATTAACAAAATCAATAGAACCACGTTCAAAATTTCCAGATAAAATCTGCTTACAGCTCTAATAAAACACAATCCCCGGTATAGGATTAACTTTTCCTACTATCACAATTAGTTATACAAATTTACAATATTTAAAAATTTGAAAAAACAGGAAAATTTTTAAAGTAAAGCTTGCTCAATACCAACTTAAATTAATTTTATACCAGAAAAAAAATATATATAAGGTATAAAATTCCTGCAGCCGAACAACCAAGTTTGCACAATATACAATTTAGCACACAAAAAAAAAAAATAATAAAATAATTGTCATCTACAAAGTATCACCATCATAAGCTTGAGGTTCGGCAATCGGCTTGAAACTGGGTGAGGCAGAAAAAATGATTGTTCCTGAGTACTTGAGCGCCTTTCTTGCCTGATAAGGGTTAATATGCGAGTTTTTGCTGTAATATATAACTCGTCCAAGTCAGCTCTACTTCCTGGGGCGATATTCGTTCAATTTGGTTTTGGCAATGAGGTCGGCGTGAGAAAAACCTACATTAGATTCAACAATGTTCTTAATACGCGTAATACTTACTTTGGACGAGGCCAGTAGTTGTTTAATTTCTTTTAGATTCATATCCTTTGATGACGTACTACTTTCTTCAGTCATTGCAAACTATTCAATTGCCTTAATAAACGAACTACAAATGTTATTATTACCAGTAGAACTACTATTACAGGAAACTTATGTTAAGCTTCCTCAGGTTTTCTTATGATTTCGAGAAACTACTTCTTCTAGCAGTAAAGTTATTTAAAATTTTTTGATTCGTGTTTTATTTTCTATGAACACTTAAAGAAGTGTCCTGTCACGGTCGCCAATGTTTGTGGAATGCCTAGTTTGACAATCCTTTCTTGAGCTAAATAATTTTAATAACTTTAACCGTTTGACTTGCCGTAAATAAAAAATGAGTTTGCTGCTTGCTTTCTTAAACACTAGATTCAGAATGCCGTTTTATTTATTTTGAATTCTTTTACTTAAGCCTAAATTTAATATATAAGTACATACATATGAACTTGTATATAAGGGCCACACTGCTGTTGTTATTGGTATTTTTTGTTTCCCTTCTTTAACGTTGCAATTTAACTTGTTACTCATGTTCAATAAAAATATGTATGTACATTGCATTCTTGTTAATAACAACAATACAATATAATATGTAAGTTAAATTATTCAACTAAAAAACACATAAAAACTAACGGTTTAATACCAAAAGGTCACAGTGGGCTAAGTACAAAATTTCTAAGCAACTACAGTGTGGCAATAGATGAATTAAAGAGCAGTTGAAATAAAATTAAATAAAAGCTTAATTAAATAATAACTTTAACAATTGTTTAATAATATATGTATAGGGTGGCATGAGCAGTGCCTTAACAACTACCCTTAAAATATTTTTTCTACACATCGAGCAGTAAGGTATTTTTTCACGAAAACTTTTACAATTTGTTAGTCTTTTAACTAAAACACCAATTTTTTATTTTTTATTTTTAAAGAATTAACACAAATGTACATACATAAGTACATACATATATTTATTTATGTATGTATTTTGAATTCAATCTGTTATCCATAGCAATTACATTTTTTCTTTTCTTAAACATTTATTAAAATTTTCCGGCAAACGAATGTAAACAAACATAAAAACACATTGACATTTTGTTCTTAAACTTCGTTCACAGCTGGGGTATTCGCCTGAATACGAGTAATGTTTATGTCACAATTTTTAGAAGCTAAGTTCATATCTAGAAACTAAATTTTTACCCAATTAACTATAATACTAACGTCCTATAAACATATCGAGATTTGTCACCTTTTTTTAAATTCAAGATGGAAGACAAGATAACGATAACGATTGATTTATATACGAGTCAGATATACGAGCCCTAACCACTATTAATTCGTGTACAGAGCATTTTTCATCAATGTATATGTATATTTTCGGAACTATAATGACTACACAAAAAAATTTATACTTTTCTTTAAGATCATTTCATTGGGCCGTATTCATAAAAAATAATAATAAACCTAAAATAATAATAATAAACCTAAAATATTTTTTATGAATACGGCCCAATGGTCTTTAGACATGCATTAACCCATTATGTCCGAGAATACTTTATTGCACAAATTAAAAAAAAAAAATTATCAAATTTCAATTTTACTCATGAAAAGATCTTTTCGTCACAATTATTTTTTTCGTCCTTGTCCAGCTGGAGCCAGGAAAGACTGTAGCCATATGGCAACGCCAGGAACTATCTCAACTTACAAAATATAATAATGAAATAATTTTTTGGCTGATATATTTTCTTAAAAAACAAACAATACACATACAAGGTGGGCCAAAGAAGTCATCCGATGTTGTTTGGCTTTAATTTTTTTTTACTTAATGAAAAATTTCGATTTTTTTTGATTATGTTTATTTAAACCTTTAGAATTTTATAGGTCAAGTCGCGAAGATTATATCGGCCAAATGGGCGCCGTTACAATTGATTGCTATATAAGCTCCTTTTAGGGCATTTTTCATCACTGGCGAGAACTTCGGGCGACAGATTGTAGCACTCGTGTCGCATGTTGTCCTTAAGGGCTTCCAGGGTCTTTGGCTTATTGACGTAAACACAGGACTTCACAAGAAAAAAGTCTGGAACGGTTAAATTGGGCGATCTTGCGGGCCAATGTAAATTGTCAAAATGAGAGATGTGGCGACCCGGGAACACCACCTTCAGAATATCGGTTGTGGCTCGCGAAGTGTGTGCCGTTGCTACGTCCTGTTGGAACCACATGTCCTCCAGTCCTAATTCCTTTAATTGCGGCAGAAAAAACTCGGCCCTATGACTCCTCCAGCGTGAACAGTGCACCATGCAGTCACTTTGAGCGGGTGCAATGGATCCTTGTGGATTTTCGGTACCCCAGAAACGATAGTTTTGCTTGTTCACTTACCCCCTGAGGTGAAAATGAGCCTCATCGCTCATTATAATTTTGGTCGAAAAATTGTCCACTGCGGCCTCGAGATTGACGATTGACGATTATTACATCTATGAATATCTGCCAATGTCGCACTTTTTACAGGCTGTTCGACCGATTGTTTTGCAAGTTTCTCCGGAGCAACGTCGTTTTTTAATAATTGATATTACGAGATGATCTTTACCATCATTCTTTCTGTTGAGAACTGACACTTACCGTAGAATTTCCAACCGAATTCTGCAGATCATCTATCTGCTATCATTTTTGCCTATGTCTTTACTAGAATCTTATCGCTGTCCACTTTTAAAAACTATTTCGTAATTCGATTTCAGCAGAGAAGGACAAATGTTGTTTGGGATACCGCCTTCTTCTTTTAAAGCGTCATCTTCACCGCTTATATAGCCATCTTTTTCAGGTGGTTCAATAAAAATCAACTGTTCCAGGAAGTCTAAGGCATCAGAAAATATTAACTATCTGTAAAATTCTAAACATATTTAAAAAAATTGAACACTGTTTATTCACTACGCACATATGAAACACCATATAACGCCTGCCGTTGCCGCATGGCAACGTGTATGAAAAAAATTAAATATACATATGATATAAACATTTAATATATATAATTTTTACGCAAAAACAAAGATACACTTCTTACAAAATTAATTAATCAAATTACTTTAAAAAATACAACACGTTCTGAAAAATATTGGCAATTAATTTTTCATGAAATCCATTTTTATAAAATTTTACAACTTATTTTTTTGCACTTCTAAAATACAGATTATAAACAAGACGCTTGTAACGAAACTGACTTTCTTTTACTTTAAATAGTAAAAACATTATATTAACATTCTAAATATTCGCTGATTTCATAATTACCGTTACCCATGCTTAGGAAAAGCTGAGTAACAACTGATACAGAGAGTGTTACCATATGGCAACAGTAGGACATAACGGGTCAAAAAAGTTACATATAAAAAAAGGACTTTTAAAAAAACAAATATACAAAAATATTGTGATCACTATTAATTGGTACAGTCGTCAATTTTCATAGTTAGAATTGTGTTACGCCACCTTTGTTTTTTAAAACGGTCTTGACCCGCTTTGGCACGATACTGACTAGTTTTTGGCAGTCTTCTGGGGTTATCGAGTCCTAAATTTTGGACTTTAACCCGTTTACAGTCCGTTGGGGTTCATTTCGAAGTTTTCTTTTCATAATAGCCCACAAATTTTCTATTGGATTAAGGGGTGGACTAGAAGATGGCCAATCCAGGGCCTCGTTTACATTTTCTTCAAGTCACTTTTTCGTTTTTTTAGTAGTATGGGAAGAAGCGTCATCCTGTTGGAATATGTATTCCCCGCAGTCTGCTAATTTCGATACCGATGGTATCAAATACTTCTGCAGGATTTTTATATATATGTCAGCATTTACGATTCCATCTATGAAATGGAGCTGACCGAGGAGGACATACATTCCCATACCAAAGAGCTAGCTGGAAACTTAACTGTACGCTTTAAGCAGTCTTTGCTGTATGTCTCGGTGCTTTTACGTATTACCCTTTTTCTTGCATCATCGAATCAAATTTGGATTCGTCGCTAAAGATAATGCTGTCCCATTGCCGTTGTACCCAAGAGCGTTTTTTGATTTAAAGCACGGTAAGCAATGGATTTTCTTTGGACAAAAAAAATATATAAATTATCAAGTTGATTTCGAAATACCGGGTTAATCTTTAACTTACTTTATTAAAATTATAATCTATGCTTTTTATTTGTAGTCGGGTCCACTCACGTTTTATGGGCTTTCCAATTGCTTCATACCACTTAAAGGCTATATCTCGAACAGTGCTTCGACGATTTAGTTTAATGATATTTGCCAAAGCTCTTTTATCGCGATGACTTATTCTAGAAGTCCGGCCTCTGTTTGAAATATTATTGCTGAAATTTTCACTTATTTCATATTTTCTAACAATATTTTGTATTGTAGATCTTGGGATTTTAAGATTGGTCGATATCTGCAAATATGTCATTCCCAATTGGAATTAATCGACGATTAAAATTCAAATTTCCCACAAACAGGTTTACCAAGTGGCATTTTTTAGAAATGATGAAAATCAAAATAAAGTGGAAAAGGTTTTTTTTGGCTGCTTTACATTCCTATACACTTATTGTAACGGTACATTTAAAATTTTTGTTTACATTTTGATTTTTTTATGTAGCTTGAGCGCAATTTATACACTGACCGAATTAATTGTTATCAAATAGTGTTTAATAAATAATGAAGGCCTTTTAGTTTACTTAATTTTTTTTAACATTTTGATAAAAAATTTAAGAATGTTTCTAAATCAGTTTAGATGAAATAAAACGACCTTTCAGAAAAGTATAAACTTGTTGTTGTAATAAACATAATTTAATCTTTATTCTGGCGTTTGTTGCTAAAGAGCGAAAAAATAACTGGTGTACGAATTAATAGTGGTTAGGGATCGTATTATATATTAATCGACAAGTCGATATTTTCTTACGTAGCTTATGCTCGCACTAGCATTTAACCCGCTACTTCGTTAGCGCAGTTCTTACTATTTATTGAATACTCAAGTTCTATTTATAATTATTAAATATTTTTGGTTCAATTTATGAAAATTTGTATCTCTGATTCAATTTACTTAGAAATATAAAAAGTAGAGTAAGGATATATCGGGCATATATTTCCTAACTAAAAGCAAGATCAATGCTACTGAGTTTCAAAAATTAAGATTCATATTTTGCAAAAATTACCCTAAAAATAATAAAGTAAAATTTTTTCCTTCACTAAAACTTCCACTTGGTTTATTATTACCTACAGTCAGAATTCTATGTATACAAAATATATAAAAAGAGAAAAAGTAATTTTGGTCGTTCATAATATTAGAAGTTAGACCTCGGATCAAAAAATACTAATTTTAAGAATCAATGTTTACAGACGTAAAAATTCAAAGAGTACAATAAAAATGCGAAAAGGCTTTGTTGTGTCTCCAATATAACTTTAATTTTCAAATTGAATCAACAATCCTTTATTTCACTATTTTAGCTTTATAAACGTAGGAAATACAAAAATTCCCATTAAAATTCAGAAAAGTACCTTTTTGATCGACCATAACATATTTAGCCTTCCCTTGTATCACTAATTTCGAAATTCTTGCTTTGAAAACGTTAAAAATATAAAAAGTACCATAACAATTCAAAAAGTACCTTTGTGGTCGCCCATAACATTTTCAGTTTCACCTGGAATCAAAAGTCCTTGATTGTAAGATCCTACCTTCATAAACGTAGAAAATATAAAAAGTACCATAAAAATTTAAAAAGTACCATCTTGGTCGCCCATAACACTTTCAGTTTCACCTGGAATCAAAAGTCCTTCATTGTACAATCCCACTTTCATAAACGTAGAAAAAACCAAAAGTATCATAAAAATCAAAAAAGTACTTTTTTGGTTGCCCATGACATTTTCAGTCTAACCTTGTATCAATAGTCACTAATTTCAAAATTCTAGCTTCGCAAACGTTGAAAATACAAAAAGTACCATTTTTAGTCTCACCTGGAATCAATAGTCCTTGATTGTACAATCCTACCTTCATAAACGTAGCAAATACAAAAAGTACCATAAAAAATCAAAAAAGTACCTTTTTGGTCGACCATAACATTTTCAGTCTCACCTTGTATCAATAGCCACTAATTTTAAAATTTTAGCTTCGCAAATGTTGAAAATACAAAAAGTACCATAAAAATTCAAAAAAGTACCTTTTTCGTCGCCCATAACATTTTTTTTCTCACCTAGAATCAATAGTCCTTGATTGTATAATCCTATCTTTATTAACGTAGAAAATACAAAAAGTGCCATAAAAATTCAAAAAAGCACCTTTCTGTTCGCCCATAACATTTTTAGTCTCACCTTGTATCAATTGTCACTAATTTCAAAATTCTAGCTTCGCAAACGTTGAAAATACAAAAAGTACCTTATTGGTCGCCCATAACATTTTTAGTCTTACCTGGAATCAATAGTCTTTGATTGTACAATCCTACCTTCATAAAGGTAGCAAATACAAAAAGTACCATAAAAATTCAAAAAAATACCTTTTTGGTTGACTATAACATTTTCAGTCTCACCTTGTATCAATAGCCACTAATTTTAAAATTCTAGCTTCGCAAACGTTGAAAATACAAAAAGTACCATAAAAATTCAAAAAAGTACCTTTTTCGTCGCCCATAACATTTTTTGTCTCATCTAGAATCAATAGTCCTTGATTGTATAATCCTATATTTATAAACGTTGAAAATACAAAAAGTACCATACAAATTCAAAAAAGTGCCCTTTTGGTCGCCCATAACATTTTTAGTCTCACCTTGTATCAATTGTCACTAATTTCAAAATTCTAGCTTCGCAAACGTTGAAAATACAAAAAGTACAATTTTTAGTCTCACCTGGAATCAATAGTCCTTGATTGTACAATCCTACCTTCATAAACGTAGCAAATACAAAAAGTACCATAAAAATTCAAAAAAGTACCTTTTTGGTCGACCATAACATTTTCAGTCTCACCTTGTATCAATAGCCACTAATTTTAAAATTTTAGCTTCGCAAACGTTGAAAATACAAAAAGTACCATAAAAATTCAAAAAAGTACCTTTTTCGTCGCCCATAACATTTTTTTTCTCACCTAGAATGAATAGTCCTTGATTGTATAATCCTATCTTTATTGACGTAGAAAATACAAAAAGTGCCATAAAAATTCAAAAAAGCACCTTTTTGGTTGACTATAACATTTTCAGTCTCACTTTGTATCAATAGCCACTAATTTTAAAATTCTAGCTTCGCAAACGTTGAAAATACAAAAAGTACCATAAAAATTCAAAAAAGTACCTTTTTCGTCGTCCATAACATTTTTTTTTCTCACCTAGAATCAATAGTCCTTGATTGTATAATCCTATCTTTATAAAAGTTGAAAATACAAAAAATACCATAAAAATTCAAAAAAGTACCTTTTTGTTCGCCCATAACATTTTTAGTCTCACCTGAAATCAATAGTCCTTGATTGTACAATCCTACCTTCATAAACGTAGAAAATACCAAAAGAACCACAAAAATTCAAAAAAGTACCTTTTTGGTCGCCCATAACATTTTTAGTCTCACCTGGAATCAATAGTCCTTTATTGTACAATCCTATCTTTATAAACGTTGAAAATACAAAAAGGACCATACAAATTCAAAAAAGTACCTTTTTGGTCGCTCATAACATTTTTAGTCTCACCTGGAATCAATAGTCCTTGATTGTACAATCCCATCTTTATAAACGTAGAAAATACAAACAGTACCATAAAAATTCAAAAAAGTACCTTTTTGGTCGCCCATAACATTTTTAGTCTCACTTGGAATCAATAGTCCTTGATTGTACAATCCTACCTTCATAAACGTAGAAAATACCAAAAGTACCAGAAAAATTCAAAAAAGTACCTTTTTGGTCGACCATAACATTTTCGGTCTCACCTTCTGTCAATAGTCACTAATTTTAAAATTCTAGCTTTACCAACGTAGAATATATAAAAAGTACCATAAAAATTCAAAAAAGTACCTTTTTGGTCGCCCATAACAATTTTGGTCTCACCTGAAATCAATAGTCTTTGATTGTACAATCATACCTTTATAAATGTAGCAAATACAAAAAGTACCATAAAAATTCGAAAAAGTACCTTTTTGGTCGACCATAACATTTTCGGTCTCACCTTGTATCAATAGCCACTAATTTTAAAATTCTAGCTTCGCAAATGTTGAAAATACAAAAAGTACCATAAGAATTCAAAAAAGTACCTTTTTCGTCGTCCATAACATTTTTAGTCTCACCTGGAATCAATAGTCCTTGATTGTACAATCCTACCTTCATAAACGTAGAAAATACAAAAAGTACCACAAAAATTCAAAAAAGTACCTTTTTGGTCGACCAGAACATTTCCGGCCTAACCTTGTATCAATAGCCACTAACAGTCCTTGATTGTACAATCCTACCTTTATAAACGTAGAATATATAAAAAGTACCATAAAAATTCAAAAAAGTACCTATTTGGTCACCCATAAAATATTTAGTCTTACCTGGAATCAATAGTCCTTTATTTTACAATTCTACCTTTATAAACGTAGAAAATACAAAAAGTACCATAGAAAAGCGAAAAAGTACATTTTTGGTCCAAGTTCCAAATTCCAAGTTTAAAATGTTCAAATATCTATGTAACAAAATATTTTAATAGACATGATTTAAAGTCAGTAAATCTACTCGTTTCTGCATAAAATAATTATGTTCTAAAAAGTACCAAACTCTTCCCGATTTTTCCCTTTTCTACCCTGTTATGAATGTGTTTCAATTTTTACTAAATAACATAATTTTTTTTGTCTAGTGAAATCCCAATTAAAAATTTTGTGAAACTTGACCGTCTTATTATGAATTACATACATTTTCCGGAATTTCCCCCTTTTTGGTACCTTTTTTGTCCCCCGAAAAGTTTCCAAAAATTTCACCTAAATAGTTGTCCATATTCTATTAGGAAATAATAATTGTCAAATTTTGTCCCATTGAATAATATAAGAAAAGTTTATTTTAAAAAAAGTACCAAAAAAAGGGACAATTTTTACCCCTTATACATATGAATTTGAAAAAAGTGCGAATTCCTATTAATATTTTTTCGCGGATTACTTAATACAGTTTAATTTTTTTTCCTAGCTTTATGAGTTTGGAAGTTACATAGGGTACCAAAAAAGTACCAAATTATAGTTTTTACCCGTTTTTTCCCCTTAGGGGTTGAAAATTCCAAAAAAGGCCAGACACCTGTCAGCTTATTTTTTGTGCAAATTACAATACTTCTTCAATTTAATTTGTAGCATTTTTAGTTTAGCAGATATAACATTACCGATTTTACCCGTTTTTACCCCCTTAAAGTACGAATTTCCAAAAATCGTTATACGTCGAAAGAGGAACCGATTGTCCAAATTTCATGTCTCTAGCTCTTAGCGTTTGGGCTGTGCGATAATGAATCAGTCAGTCAGTCAGTCACGTTACTCTTTTATATATATAGATTATAAAACCGATTCTAATAAAAACAAGTAAGAGCGCTATATTCGGCCGTGCCGAATCTTATATACCCTTCACAACGTGTAGTCGTGCAATAACAGTAGTTTGTATCACCATTCATCCCATATGAAATACGTACCTACATATAAAAACATACATATGTATATAAAAACATCCCATTGTAAAATTATAAATTCACGTATGTATGTTAAAAAAACAAAAAAAAAATAAAAAATAAAAAAAAATTAAAAAAAAAAAAATTAAAAAAAAAATTAAAAAAATATTAGAACAAAAAATAAATAAAATATCTATATATATAAAAGTGAAACTCTGTTTGTGTGTGTGTGTGTGTGTGTGTGTTAGCTATAGACTCTGAAACTGTAAAACCGATCGGGCTCAAACTTTTGTAAGTTGTTGTACACATACCGGGGAGTGTTTATGGATGAAAAAAAGTGGGCGGGGCCACGCCCATAAAAAATTCGTTATCAGTTTTAGCTACTTGCACTTGACCGATTTTTCTGAAACTTTGCACACATATCGAGCTGTCATGACTAAATAATTTCGTGATATGAAAAGTGGGCGGGGCCACGCCCCTAAAAAAGTTTTAACTTTGAGGTACTTGCACTGGACCGATTTTTCTGAAACTTTGCACACATATTAAGCTGTCGTGACTTTATAACTTCGTTATTAAAAAAGTGGGCAGGGCCACGCCCATAAAAAAAGGCTATAATTTTGAGGTACTTGCATCAGACCGATTTTTCTGAAACTTTGCACACATATTGAGCTGTCATGACTAAATAATTTCTAGATTAGAAAAGTGGGCAGTGCCACGCCCATAAAAAAAAGGTATCATTTTGAGGTACTTGCACTCGACCGATTATTCTGAAACTTTGCACACATATTGAGCTATTATGACTTTACAATTTCGTGATTAGAAAAGTGGGCAAGGCCACGCCCATAAAAACAATTTTAATTTTGGGATACTTGCACTGGTCCGATTCTTCTGAAACTTTGCACACATATTGAGCTGTTATGACTTTACAATTTCGTGACTAGAAAAGTGGGAAATGCCACGCCCATAAAAAAATTATAATTTTTAGGCTTTTGCACTTGATATTCAATTAAAATTCAGAATGCATTTCGATTCATTAAGGGGCGTAGCAACGCGCGCCGGGTTTGGCTAGTATATAATAAATATAAAACAAACAAAAAATAAATTAAAAAAAAATTTAAAAAAATAATAATAATAAAAATATAAATAATATATTAAATAAAAAATAAAAAAAAATATAAAAAAATATAAAAAAAAATTTAAAAAATTAAAAAAAAAATTTTTTTGGCTCAGCTGGCATTCGATGCCACGTTTTCTCTAACCAGTATACACGTTTGTATGTATGTATGTTGTTGTTGTAATGTTGTTTTTCTGAAAAAAAAATCGAGGTAGTCGTGGGTTTTTGCTCAAATCTCAGTTGTTTATGTACCGATGTTCCTGATTTTCAATACCGATCTACCCCCAAATTTTTCTGATATTTTAACACCTCACCCGGGTCCAAGCGATTTCGGGGGGCTTCAAAAAGTTGATTTCAACATACACACGGACAGACGGACAGACTGACAGAGCTTAATCGACTCCCCTATTCATAAGCTTTCAGAAAATATATACTTTATAGGATCGGAAATGAAAATTGTAGAAATTTCACACGGAATGACAAACCTATATATACCCTTTTTATACCCTTCACACAGTGAAAAAGGGTATATATAGGTTTGTCATTCCGTGTGAAATTTCTACAATTTTCATTTCCGACCCCATAAAGTATATATATTCTGAAAGCTTATGAATAGGGGAGCCGATTAAGCCCTGTCCGTCTGTCCGTCTGACCGTCTGTCCGTGTGTATGTTGAAATCAACTTTTTGAAGCCCCCCGACATAGGTCGGACCCGGGTAAGGTATTAAAATATCAGAAATATTCGGGAGTAGATCGGTATTGAAAATCAGAAACATCGGTTCATAAACAACTGAGATATGAGCAAAAACCCACGACCACCTCGATTTTTTTTCACAAAAACAACATTACAACAACAACATACATACATACAAACGTGTATACTGTTTAGGGAAAACGTGGCATCGAATCCCAGCTGAGTAAAAAAAAAAATTGTTTTTAATTTTTTTAAAATTTTTTTTTTACTTATTTTTTATTTTTTTTTTTTATTTTTTATTTAATATATTATATATATTTTTATTATTATTTTTTTTTAATTATTTTTTTTTTAATTTTTTTTTTATTTTTTTTTTGTTTTATATATATTATATATATAAAAATATTTTTTTCAATTTTTTTTTTTTAATTTTTTTTTTTAAATTTTTTTTTTGTATTTTTTTTTTTTTTTGTTTTTTTAACATACATACGTGAATTTATAATTTTTCAATGGGATGTTTTTATATGTATGTATGTATGGGATGAATGGTGACACAAACTACTGTTATTGCATGACTACACGTTGTGAAGGGTATATAAGATTCGGCACGGCCGAATATAGCGCTCTTACTTGTTCACTGTGTGAAGGGTATAATTATACAATTTAAAAGTAATTTTCCTGCATTTGTGTATACTCTTATTAAGTAAATTAATGTTCGGAATTTTAGGGGTTTTAGTCATCATCGCGAAAAGGATGTGCTTTTAACAAAACAGAAAATAAAAACAAAGTAATGCAAATTAAATGATTTTAGTATAAATTTTTTAAAAATATATATTTTAGATCAATTCAACTAATTAACAATCGTTCCGATGCCTTTTTGTCTTGTCCAATCACGTTGCACCGACATGCGCAAGTATGCAGAAAAATTGTGTTCCAATCGATTTATAGCAAGAAGGCAGTTTTGTAATTGGATCGGATGCGCGTGTGGAAGTAAAAAATTTAAAAGCTTAGACCGCTAAATTAACTTCGATGGCAGATTCGTCGCTGTTATTAACTTCTCCCTCATTAATTATCTGCATCCTGCAGATCTGATGGTCAGTGATTGATAGTTGGGCCTTTGGGAAATTCAGTTTTCTTGATTGTTGATACTTAAACCATCCAATACAAACCACCATGGAATTAATTCTAATGGCGGTGTTGATTCTCACTTCCAATTGGTCCAATCGGTTTATGTTACTGTGAGGTTGTGCATATGTAATATTCGGATATTTTCTCGTAACTCTTAACTTCTGGGATTTCAGTTAATTGATATTTACATCCAACATGTAACCACCGATCTGATGTGCTGATGATGAAATCGTAGCTGGTTTTAAAAATGCATTCCACTCGGCTAGTGTCGGTATAAATATAAATTTAAAAACTAAATTAAATAAAAAGAAGCAACAAGAGCATTATTCTCTTAAGCAGAAATCGTATGCAATTAAGGAGCCTTTTATACCCTTCACACAGTGAAAAGGGTATATATAGGTTTGTCATTCCGTGTGAAATTTCTACAATTTTCATTTCCGACCCCATAAAGTATATATTTTCTGAAAGCTTATGAATAGGGGAGTCGATTAAGTGGTGTCAGTCTGTCCGTGTGTATGTAGAAATCAACTTTTTGAAGCCCCCCGACATAGCTTGGACCCCGGTGAGGTATTAAAATATCAGAAATATTCGGGAGTAGATCGGTATTGAAAATCAGAAACGTCGGTACATAAACAACTGAGATATGAGCAAAAACCCACAACCACCTCATTTTTTTTCACAAAAACAACATTACAACAACAACATACATACATACAAACGTGTATACTGGTTAGAGAAAACGTGGCATCGAATCCCAGCTGAGCCAAAAAAATTTGTTTAATTTTTTTTTATATTTTTTTTTTAATTTTTTTTTTATTTTTTATTTAATATATTATTTATATTTTTATTATTATTTGTTTTTAATTTTTTTTTTTTTTATATTTATTATATATATTTTAATTATTTTTTTTTTAATTTTTTTTTAAATTATTTTTTAAATTTTTTATTTTTATTTTTTTTTTAACATACATACGTAAATTTATAATTTTACAATGGAATGTTTTTATATATATGTTTTTTATATGTATGTACGTATTTCATATGCGATGAATGGTGATACAAACTACTGTTATTGCATGACTACACGTTGTGAAGGGTATATAATATTCGGCACTGCCAAATATAGCGCTCTTACTTGTTTTTTTTGTTTTGATTTTATTTACGTCACTAAAAACACAACTTACAAAAACAGAATTAATTACACAGTTTTTCATTAAACTAATATTCTTAATCAGGCTTGAGTTCATATTTAATATTCTTTATTTTTATAAAGAATTTTTTAATTGTGATAAATGAAAGAATAAATCTTGAAAAATTATATTTTTACCGACACTAGCCGAGTGGAATGCATTTTCGAAACCAGCTACGATTTCATCATGAGCACTCTCTGATCGGTGGTTACATGTTTGTTGTAAATATCATCTATTAACTCACGGGACTTATGTTAATTGAATTCGGTAACTAATTTTTAGTTTTTCCTATTTCATATATTTTACCACAATGAGTTAGATTGAAATTTTAACCAAACAGCAACCCTTTTACTTTTGTTTGTTATTATCTTTCTTTTATATCACTATTTTTGTCCTGCTCTAGCCACCAGTTAGGTAGCGATAAGAACAGATAATTGTTTTTAACAATCAATGTTTATAATCATTTGTTTTATTTTCTGTGAGGTCAGTATACAACGAAATGTTGACTGACCAACAGTGAATGAATGATTTTTTTTTTTTGCACCGTGCCCTGTGTTATATGCAAATTGAATTTTTATTTTTGTTGAACTTTTCTGTTTAAAATAATATTCTTAATCAGGTTTGAGTTCATATTTAATATTCTTTATTTTTATAAATAATTTTTTAATTGTGATAAATGAAAGAATAAATCTTGAAAAATTATATTTTTACCGACACTAGCCGAATGGAATGCATTTTCGAAACCAGCTACGATTTCATCATCAGCACTCTCTGATCGGTGGTTACATGTTGGTTGTAAATATCATCTACTTAACTCACGGGACTTATGTTAATTGAATTCGGTAACTAATTTTTAGTTTTTCCTATTTCATATATTTTACCATAGGCGAATGACAATAATTGATTTATTGAAATCAAAATTTGTCGATAAGTTGAAATCGGCCTATCAATTTCCCTCAAATATCATGCAACTTGGAACCTTTAGATTTTTTTTACGTAAGTCCGCGCGCACGCCTTGTTGGACAACATTTCTAGGGTTATTCGTGACATTCGGACAGAAATGCTCGAAAAGTGAACTAAAATTGGACGTCCAGAATGTGCTAGTATTTATCTTCCGAATAAAAAATTTGTTTAATTAGAATTATTTTTTGTGTTAAGCTAAGATCCTGTTATCGGTGCAAATAGCACAATGTGTACCTATTTTTGTCTTGATTAATCGGTACAAATTTAAAAAAATTGCAAGATCTATTTTTGAGCGGTTATATTATCTCCGCATATTGTGACAATCTTTTTCGGCTCATATCAGTCAAAACACAATTGCGACAATAATTAATAAAATACGGTCACACTACCGTGCCTTATTGCCAAAATTTAATCAATTGGTTTTGTTTATTTGCGTTTGAATACTCAAAAAACGAAGTATTTGAGTAAGAGAGTGATTATATTTCACAATTTAAAGCTTTGTCGATCTTAAAAAAGTACCCTATATATATATATACACTAGGTAGAAAAAGTCTACGTACGTGTGCGTACAAATAGTTTTGTGTAAAAAACTGTTCTTAAATACTAAACCATCATATTTAGTTTAGGTATTTTTTAATAGACAGACGTCTTACTTATTTATAAATGGCAACTCCTCTTTACCATGAGCGATACAATTTATGTTATCGATGTGAAATTAAAAATGTTCCATCTTTAGCTAAGAAAAAGTTTGCGTACATAAAAAAAGTAACGGGATTCTGTGATTTGTGTTGAAGTTTGAAGTTCATTGTGCACATTTTTTGTTTAAAATAAAGGACGCTAATTGTTTTTAGTTAATTTAAAAAAAGTTTTAATTCTTAAATTACAATGGAACGCAAAGGAAGAGAGATAAAACCCGCAGAGCTTGAAATTATCGTTAATTTATTTAAAAAGAGAAATAGTTTAAGAAAAATCGGTCAAACTGTGGAAAGATCTCACTCTTCTATCCAAAGGGTAATAGACACTTACAAAGAAACCAAAATCGTTGTTTGTAACCGCCTTAAAGTTAGCAAAAAGTGTTGAAATCATCTCAAATAAAATTATCTGCAATGATACTATGCGAAAATTATTAAAAAAAACATGGTTACCATGGCCGAGTAGCACGAAGAAAGCCTTACATTTCACTTGTAAATAGACAGAAACGTATAGCATTTGCCAAGGAATACATTAACAAGCCGCCAGAGTTTTTTTTTAAATTTTTTTTTTGTATTTTTTTTTTTTTTTGTTTTTTTAACATACATACGTGAATTTATAATTTTTCAATGGGATGTTTTTATATGTATGTATGTATGGGATGAATGGTGACACAAACTACTGTTATTGCATGACTACACGTTGTGAAGGGTATATAAGATTCGGCACGGCCGAATATAGCGCTCTTACTTGTTCACTGTGTGAAGGGTATAATTATACAATTTAAAAGTAATTTTCCTGCATTTGTGTATACTCTTATTAAGTAAATTAATGTTCGGAATTTTAGCGGTTTTAGTCATCATCGCGAAAAGGATGTGCTTTTAACAAAACAGAAAATAAAAACAAAGTAATGCAAATTAAATGATTTTAGTATAAATTTTTTAAAAATATATATTTTAGATCAATTCAACTAATTAACAATCGTTCCGATGCCTTTTTGTCTTGTCCAATCACGTTGCACCGACATGCGCAAGTATGCAGAAAAATTGTGTTCCAATCGATTTATAGCAAGAAGGCAGTTTTGTAATTGGATCGGATGCGCGTGTGGAAGTAAAAAATTTAAAAGCTTAGACCGCTAAATTAACTTCGATGGCAGATTCGTCGCTGTTATTAACTTCTCCCTCATTAATTATCTGCATCCTGCAGATCTGATGGTCAGTGATTGATAGTTGGGCCTTTGGGAAATTCAGTTTTCTTGATTGTTGATACTTAAACCATCCAATACAAACCACCATGGAATTAATTCTAATGGCGGTGTTGATTCTCACTTCCAATTGGTCCAATCGGTTTATGTTACTGTGAGGTTGTGCATATGTAATATTCGGATATTTTCTCGTAACTCTTAACTTCTGGGATTTCAGTTAATTGATATTTACATCCAACATGTAACCACCGATCTGATGTGCTGATGATGAAATCGTAGCTGGTTTTAAAAATGCATTCCACTCGGCTAGTGTCGGTATAAATATAAATTTAAAAACTAAATTAAATAAAAAGAAGCAACAAGAGCATTATTCTCTTAAGCAGAAATCGTATGCAATTAAGGAGCCTTTTATACCCTTCACACAGTGAAAAGGGTATATATAGGTTTGTCATTCCGTGTGAAATTTCTACAATTTTCATTTCCGACCCCATAAAGTATATATTTTCTGAAAGCTTATGAATAGGGGAGTCGATTAAGTGGTGTCAGTCTGTCCGTGTGTATGTAGAAATCAACTTTTTGAAGCCCCCCGACATAGCTTGGACCCCGGTGAGGTATTAAAATATCAGAAATATTCGGGAGTAGATCGGTATTGAAAATCAGAAACGTCGGTACATAAACAACTGAGATATGAGCAAAAACCCACAACCACCTCATTTTTTTTCACAAAAACAACATTACAACAACAACATACATACATACAAACGTGTATACTGGTTAGAGAAAACGTGGCATCGAATCCCAGCTGAGCCAAAAAAATTTGTTTAATTTTTTTTTATATTTTTTTTTTAATTTTTTTTTTATTTTTTATTTAATATATTATTTATATTTTTATTATTATTTGTTTTTAATTTTTTTTTTTTTTATATTTATTATATATATTTTAATTATTTTTTTTTTAATTTTTTTTTAAATTATTTTTTAAATTTTTTATTTTTATTTTTTTTTTAACATACATACGTAAATTTATAATTTTACAATGGAATGTTTTTATATATATGTTTTTTATATGTATGTACGTATTTCATATGCGATGAATGGTGATACAAACTACTGTTATTGCATGACTACACGTTGTGAAGGGTATATAATATTCGGCACTGCCAAATATAGCGCTCTTACTTGTTTTTTTTGTTTTGATTTTATTTACGTCACTAAAAACACAACTTACAAAAACAGAATTAATTACACAGTTTTTCATTAAACTAATATTCTTAATCAGGCTTGAGTTCATATTTAATATTCTTTATTTTTATAAAGAATTTTTTAATTGTGATAAATGAAAGAATAAATCTTGAAAAATTATATTTTTACCGACACTAGCCGAGTGTAATGCATTTTCGAAACCAGCTACGATTTCATCATGAGCACTCTCTGATCGGTGGTTACATGTTTGTTGTAAATATCATCTATTAACTCACGGGACTTATGTTAATTGAATTCGGTAACTAATTTTTAGTTTTTCCTATTTCATATATTTTACCACAATGAGTTAGATTGAAATTTTAACCAAACAGCAACCCTTTTACTTTTGTTTGTTATTATCTTTCTTTTATATCACTATTTTTGTCCTGCTCTAGCCACCAGTTAGGTAGCGATAAGAACAGATAATTGTTTTTAACAATCAATGTTTATAATCATTTGTTTTATTTTCTGTGAGGTCAGTATACAACGAAATGTTGACTGACCAACAGTGAATGAATGATTTTTTTTTTTTGCACCGTGCCCTGTGTTATATGCAAATTGAATTTTTATTTTTGTTGAACTTTTCTGTTTAAAATAATATTCTTAATCAGGTTTGAGTTCATATTTAATATTCTTTATTTTTATAAATAATTTTTTAATTGTGATAAATGAAAGAATAAATCTTGAAAAATTATATTTTTACCGACACTAGCCGAATGGAATGCATTTTCGAAACCAGCTACGATTTCATCATCAGCACTCTCTGATCGGTGGTTACATGTTGGTTGTAAATATCATCTACTTAACTCACGGGACTTATGTTAATTGAATTCGGTAACTAATTTTTAGTTTTTCCTATTTCATATATTTTACCATAGGCGAATGACAATAATTGATTTATTGAAATCAAAATTTGTCGATAAGTTGAAATCGGCCTATCAATTTCCCTCAAATATCATGCAACTTGGAACCTTTAGATTTTTTTTACGTAAGTCCGCGCGCACGCCTTGTTGGACAACATTTCTAGGGTTATTCGTGACATTCGGACAGAAATGCTCGAAAAGTGAACTAAAATTGGACGTCCAGAATGTGCTAGTATTTATCTTCCGAATAAAAAATTTGTTTAATTAGAATTATTTTTTGTGTTAAGCTAAGATCCTGTTATCGGTGCAAATAGCACAATGTGTACCTATTTTTGTCTTGATTAATCGGTACAAATTTAAAAAAATTGCAAGATCTATTTTTGAGCGGTTATATTATCTCCGCATATTGTGACAATCTTTTTCGGCTCATATCAGTCAAAACACAATTGCGACAATAATTAATAAAATACGGTCACACTACCGTGCCTTATTGCCAAAATTTAATCAATTGGTTTTGTTTATTTGCGTTTGAATACTCAAAAAACGAAGTATTTGAGTAAGAGAGTGATTATATTTCACAATTTAAAGCTTTGTCGATCTTAAAAAAGTACCCTATATATATATATACACTAGGTAGAAAAAGTCTACGTACGTGTGCGTACAAATAGTTTTGTGTAAAAAACTGTTCTTAAATACTAAACCATCATATTTAGTTTAGGTATTTTTTAATAGACAGACGTCTTACTTATTTATAAATGGCAACTCCTCTTTACCATGAGCGATACAATTTATGTTATCGATGTGAAATTAAAAATGTTCCATCTTTAGCTAAGAAAAAGTTTGCGTACATAAAAAAAGTAACGGGATTCTGTGATTTGTGTTGAAGTTTGAAGTTCATTGTGCACATTTTTTGTTTAAAATAAAGGACGCTAATTGTTTTTAGTTAATTTAAAAAAAGTTTTAATTCTTAAATTACAATGGAACGCAAAGGAAGAGAGATAAAACCCGCAGAGCTTGAAATTATCGTTAATTTATTTAAAAAGAGAAATAGTTTAAGAAAAATCGGTCAAACTGTGGAAAGATCTCACTCTTCTATCCAAAGGGTAATAGACACTTACAAAGAAACCAAAATCGTTGTTTGTAACCGCCTTAAAGTTAGCAAAAAGTGTTGAAATCATCTCAAAAATTATCTGCAATGATACTATGCGAAAATTATTAAAAAAAACATGGTTACCATGGCCGAGTAGCACGAAGAAAGCCTTACATTTCACTTGTAAATAGACAGAAACGTATAGCATTTGCCAAGGAATACATTAACAAGCCGCCAGAGTTCTGGGAAAGGGTAATTTTTTCAGATGAAAGTTAGAATTGCATTTTTGGTATAAAAGGCAGGCAAATAGTGTGGAGAAAAAATGGTACAGCCCTTAATAAACATCACTTGTCGGGTAAAGTTAAACATGGTGGTGGCGGTATAATGGTTTGGGGGTGTATGTCTGCAAGTGGAGTTGGTCTACTACAATTTATTGAAGAAACGATGGATAAGAGGGCTTATTTAGATATTTTAAAAAATAATTTACGGCAAAGTGCATTAAAATTGGGACTTGAGTGTCAATTTATCTTTCAGCAAGATAATGACTCGGCACCGCTGACATTGTGAAACTGTGGCTTCTATATAACGTTCCTAAACAATTGCGAACACCTCCTCAATCGCCAGATCTCAATCCTATTGAGCATCTGTGGGATGTTTAGAGGAAAAAATTCGTCAACACCAAATAACTTCAAAATGTATGCTCAAAGAGGTTATGCAAACTGAATGGGACAAAATTAATCGTGAAGAAACCAAAAAAACTAGTCCATTCTATGCCAAAAAGATTGGCAGAGGTGCTGAGACGAAAAGGCTATCCAACCAGTTATTAAAAACTAAAAAATAAAAAAATTATAAATAAAACAGATATCCGTTTTCAAAACCGTACTCAGACTTTTTCGTGTGTTTTTCAATGAACTTTTTTCTTTTTGTTGCGTAGTTTATAACTGAGAGTTATTTGAGTATATGTATAAAATCAATAAAAACCGTTTTTGATTAAAAGAAATATGTTATATGAGTTTTTTTCCATTATGTGTAACAGAATTAGCTACTGTACGCAGACTGTTTATACCTAGTGTATATTACAACCATAAATATTAATAAAAGCTGGTTTTAAAGTTTCAACTTTAAAACTAGTTCTCTATTTTACATACACATATTAAGGCTTAATGTTGTTTGTTTTTTTTACAGAAATATTTAAATCGGAGGAAAACGATGCTAATGCTGAAGAAGCTATAGAAGAATTTGAAGAATTACTTAACAAGTTTCAGCAATTTAAAGATGTTTCCAAAAATTTTAACAGAGAGGAAATACTCCAAAATGCGGAAGATCTTGCAGAGCTTTTTGTTAATATTTTAAGTAAAGATTAGCTAAAAACAGGTGCTTAAAAAATAATTAATTTCAGTGGAGTATTGTAGATATTTTAAGAATCACATTAAAATAAATTATTTAAAAAAACATATTAAGGCTGTGTGCAAATTGAAAATAAATTATAATAACGATTTGTAATACAATATTCTTTTTATTTAGAATTTGTCCTTTAAACTCAAATAGGCAAAACTACTGAATTTTTTTCTTTGACGGGAAGGAAGTTAAAATACATTTCTGCATACAAGGTAGGTCGTCATCATTCTTGTTATGTCGAACTCCCATGTTTGGTATACCGACTAAAAAAACCTTTTATCCCCTTCCGGAAATAATTCCAGCCCAGGACCGCTGTAATACTGCTTATAGCAGTATTTTATATGTCTTGAGAATATACTCGCAGTACTTTGATAAAGCCGCCAATTTATCTCGTCCTGGATCATGCAATCTCTAATGCTCTAACCATTCATCCCCCATAGAGTTTTTCAATTTCCGTCTCTCAATTTCTTTTCAGCATTCGAAAAAGTTGTGCTCAACGTCGTCGACTATTTCTCCCGCTTCACATAAGCAATATGGCGTGCCTATGTTATATATATAGGTAGGTTAGGTTAGATCCGGCAGCCGCCCGAAGGCATAGCTCACTTGGGTTCTCCGAGGGTCCCGTTGTGATACCTTAGGCACCATCGCCCATTTGTCTATGTCCTCTGGCCGTCGTTCCTCAGCCATCCTGTCCTATTTACGAAGGTATGGATCTTTCCCAGTTCAACTGCGGAAAGACAAGTTTTAATTACAAGTATTCGTTGACCCAGAATCTGGCGTCTCAGGTCCCCGAATGCAGGACAATTGCAGAGAAGATGTTCAGTCGTCTCCTCCTCTTCCTCGTTATCGCAACTTCTGCAGAAGTCGTAAGGGATATTCAGCCTTTTCGCATGTGTACCTAGAGGCCAGTGTCCGGTAATGACCGCTATGAGGTTCCTAAGGTGGATTCGGGGCATATTCACTGCATATTGCGTCCTATGCAAATCCATGTCAGGCCAGATCTTTCTGGTTTCCAAACAAGTGGGTTCTCTCACCCATCTTTCCTTGGCATCCAAATAGAATTGATGCGAGATTAGCTGCTTACCCTTCGATAAGGGAATACCCAAAGCATAACTGGATTCAACCGAATCTAAGGTGGTACGGGCTTTTGGAAGTGCATCAGCTCTATTATTACCATCAATATCCCCATGTCCTGGAACCCACACAAGGGTAACCGTCGAATGTCTTGCTATCTCCTTAAGAGACACCCGGCATTCCCGGGCAATTTTCGATGTGCTGTACACACTCTCAAGGGACCTTATAGCCGCCTTGCTGTCAGTAAATATATAAATATCCCTGCCAGATATTTCATCATACTGAATCTGTTCCGCGGCTGTCCTAATAGCCATTAGTTCGGCCTGTATCGCGCTACAGTAATCCGGTAGCCTAAGGGATAATTCCAAACCCAACTGGATCGAAAAGATACCACATCCAGCTCCAGCATGTGATTTCGATCCGTCAGTAAATATCTGGATGGAATTCTCCGGAGGTCGGAGGCCGTTGTCGTATTCAGATCTATCCGGTATATTCGTCACGAAACCCGGATCGAATGCTGGTTCAGGTACCTTGTAATCAATAAGAGAAGCAATATTGATCATACCCAAAATTCTTGCATGTCCATAATTCACATACTTCCATGCCCTTGTGGCATTCAGCCTCAGTGCGGTGTCCGCAGCCATCTGAAAATAGTGAACAGTGCCTTAGATGGTGTGGTCCTAAGATCACCTGTTACCATAATCGCAGCCATTCTTATAATACGTCCGAAACTGTCCTAGTGGATTCTCTTCTCCAGCGCCACCCACCAGACTGCCGCTCCGTAATAAAGAATTGGTCTGACGACAGATAATAGCCCAATTAAGGCCAATTGCCCTCTTGCAGCAGTATAATACAGTTGCCGCCTTAGTGGTCCTGGATTTTGTGTTCAGGTTCCAGTTTAGTTTGCTGTCCAATACGAGACCCAAATATCTGGCATTATCGGATAGCGCTAGTGCCACTCCGTCTATCCTAGGCGTAGCAAAGGTCGGTATTTTGTACCTCCTTGTGAACAGTACCAGTTCCGTTTCGGCAGGATTGACTCCCAGCCGACATCCCTGGCACCATCTAAGTATTAACGTTAGCGCAGATTCCAAGAGCTCCGAGAGCAGTCCAGGATCTTTGCCCGTAGCTGCTACAGCCACATCATCCGCATAAGCAACAGTCATGCCGGATGTATTCTCCATGGCCCTAAGCAGGATATTAATGTTGATGTTCCATAGTAGTACGCCACCTTGCGGTGTGCCATTTACAGCCACCTTGGAGATGCTAGAGGCGCCCAAAGTTGATTCTATGCGCCTATATTTCAGTAGTTTTCCCACAAAACCGGTGACCGCAGGATCTATGTCCAGTTTTCTCAAGGCGTTCAGAACCGAATGCGGTTTGACATTGTTGAAGGCGCCCTCAATATCAAGGAAGGCGACCAAGGTGTAGTCCCTGTAGTTTAGAGATTTGTCAATATGGCCAACCAGCGCGTGTAGCGCCGTTTCCGTAGATTTGCCCTTCGTATAGGCATGCTGTGCCCTCGACAGAGCCTCTGGTCCTAGAGACGATCTGATATAAACATCAATAATCCTCTCCAGAGTCTTAAGCAGGAAGAAGGAGAGACTTATTGGCCTGAAGCCCTTGTATGCGAGGCCTTACTTCCCTTGGGTATGAAAATAATCTTATAGGATGTCCACCTTGATGGGAGATGGGATAAATGCAAGCATGCCTTGAATATCACTAGAAGCCATGGCATTAAAATATCGATGTTCTCCCGTAGATCCGCTGGAATTACGCAATCAGGACCTGGAGACTTGAAGGGATGGAAACTTCCAACTGCCCATCTTATGCGATGCTCAGTGATCGGTAGATTCGATATGTCATATGCATCCGTGTGGTCAACAGCAGAAGGAGAGTCCTGCTCTAGACAGCCTGGAAAATGTGTCTCCATGAGAACCTCCACCGTTTCCTTGCTGCTGGTGGTCCACGAACCATCCGCCCTCTGTATGTATGATGGTATTGTTGGATTCGATGATAGAATCTTTCGTAGCCGAGTTGTCTCCGAAGAATTTTCCACCTCTGCAGAATTTTCTCCAGGATTGCCTCTTCTGATAAGGTTTTTAAACCCATTTAGGGAGGATTTATATGTGGCCCAATATCCACTCCTTTTAGCCTCATTGAATAGTTTCCTGCATTCTTTGCGCCTTTCCACAATTTCGGCATTCCACCAAGTGGGCTTAGCCTTACCTTTCCTAGCAGTTTTCCTACAGGAGTTATCGGTTGCCTCAGCCATTACATTACTCAAGAACTCAGTTACGGAGTCCAGAGTGGACTTATCGTCAATGGAGTCTGGACATGAAGAGAGCTCTCTATTCAGCACCTCAGCATAAACAGACCAGTTTGTCCTTCTCCTATTTATGAAATGACTCTCAGAATCCACTTCGATAATCAAATCGAAATCAATATATAGGTGATCAGAAAAAGAGCAGTCCTTCGACACCCTCCAATTTCCTATCAAATTCACATACCTATCGCTAATAAGAGTAACATCCAAAACCTCCCTTCTGTTAGTTACTACAAAGGTGGGTTCATTACCCCTATTAACTACTGTTAGTTTATTTTCAATTATAAATTCGAGGAGTGACTCACCCCTTTGGTTGGTATCCGAGCTACCCCAGACGGTATGGTGCGCGTTGGCATCCGCGCAGATTATGAGAGGGATGTTCCTTTTGTTCGCGCAAGACATCGCCTTCCTAGTGATGGAGTTAGGTGGGTCCCCTCCATGATCGTACGCTATATAACAGCTCATTAGCTAGACTATTCGCCTCTTGTTCTCGATGGCTATAGTACAGGGGGGTTACTCTGTATTACGATGCGTAAGAAAATCTGAGCGAAAATGAACAATTGATACTCTTTAATGCGATTGTACGTTTGGCTTTCGCATCTATTATTTTTCTCTTTCGCAAGTCTGGTAGCACCGCACTCTGTAATGCGTTAGCGCATGTCAAAAATTTTTTAATACACACAAATACTTGCGACAACCAAAGAGCAAACGCAAAGGAAGAAAAACATGTAAGTACATACTTAAAATTTTTTACTTTTGATATTTAATTTATTTTTACGGAGAAAGTAAAAAAACTATTGACAAAGCAGCGGCAATTTGAAATTCTAGTGGAATTCATGGTGCAACACAGTGATTTGGCGAAGGGGCACTTGCAGGCAGCAAATGCAAAACAAACCTCAAATAACTTGTGGACGAAATTGTCCGATGACCTCAACGCGAAAGACCACCTGTAAGAGATATAGCAGTTTGGAAAAAGGTAAGGGAATTGGTGTTATTTCTATACATACATATACTCAATATTAAGCGAATAATGTATACATACTTATGTATGTGCACACATATTTATGTACATAGGTTTGGTCCGATTTAAAGCACCACACCAAGCTAAAGATGCGGAAAAATAACTTGAGCATTGGTGGTACGAGTGGTGGTCCATCAAAATTTTGCCCACTTTCTTCCATTGAGGAAGAAATTAGTAATCTTCTTCATATGGAAGAAGCTGTAAGCGGTCTACCAACGATGTCTTGCTTTGAGTATATCGCACCTACTTCTTAAGATTCTTCTTGTTATTCGTGCAACAGGTTCGTTTTTGTCTTCCATCCATATCGCTACGGAATCCATCACAGTTTTATTTTGCACTAATAATATTTATGAAATAATATTTATAAAATGATATTATAATAATAATATTTATAAAATAACTCACAAAAGCTTTAAGTTTGTTTTGAAATGTAATTTATTTTTCTTATTTTGACAGTTCATAATATCAATATTAATCAGTGTTTGCATACATTAAAACAAAAATCGCAGAAGTGTTTGCGAAAGAGTTACAGAGTACCAAATTATATTCTTAACGCATTTACCTTTCGCATCGAATTTGCTTTCGCATCGCAATACAGAGTAACCCCCCAGGTGTCCTTGTCACTGAAGTCGGATAGAACAAAAGCTTTAAGATTGTTTTTGGCCATAATGCAAGATCTGGTCCTGCCTAGTCCGGCTGCATACAGAATGTAGTAGACATCCTTGTTTAGCCCGCAAACCCTGTCTTTGTACAACAATGGTTCTTGGACACATATAAGATCCTCCGTGCCTGAAGACAGTCGGAGGAGTAGGGCAGCTGCCGCCGCTTTTGAGTGATGAAGGTTAATTTGAGTAACCTTCAATGTAGCTGATCGCTGTGGACGACTGTGACATCGGCGTCCTCTGAACCGTCGTCAGATTCTAGAAGGGCGTCTTCATCTTCTGCCACCTCCATCTTACCAAAGAATTCCCCCACTAGTCCTGAGACCGATTGGGTGTCATCAATGTCCGATGAAAGAGCAGATTCATCGTCACAGCTCATGGAGAGATCCTTAGAAGAGTCCTTACTCTCCGGAGCTTGAGGCTTCTCCTTGTCGTCACCCTTATATACCCGGAGAAAGATAGTACCAAAACCATAGTATATCTTTCCCTGAGTCTTTCGAAGTGGAGACAGGGAGTCACTGTTTATAACAACAGTGGCCTTCCTGGAGCCTTCTGCAGCTTCAGTAACCTTGGCTATTTTCCAGTCCTTCGTGGGTAGCTGAGGATTACTGACCTACATAATCTGCAGAATCTCCTTTGGGTCGGATGGTATTGCGGGAATCTTGGCAATAGATCTCGGCCTTTGTGGAACATCGGCGAGAGGTATTGCCTCGAGCTTCGCGCCAGACCATACTTCCCCGAGGGACTCTATGGGGGTCTTGTACAGCTGCGCTGAACGCTCGTCTGTAGAGGCTATGAGTTTGATGTGGCCTTGGTACCAGCCAGCATCTTCGCACTGGGGTGGTGGTCCCGAACAACTTTCAAGAACACCCCATTGAGAGCCATGACAACCAATTTCCAGTTGCTGGAGGAAATGGTGCCATCGCTAGAGTTGCGGTCAATGATCGCCCAAATAAGGTGGTCCTTAGCCACCTCCTTGTAGGATCTTGGTTGTGGCCGTGGAGGCATATGTTTGGAACGTTTTGTTCCTGGAAGAGTGTCCTCCTCTCACCGTTGCAGTTTAGGCGCTGCAGAGGATGCCGTCCGTTTATGACTGCCTACACCTGCACTAGGAGGATCACTTTTTAACCCCTCAATGAGGGGTTTCGCCCACCGGAGAAAGTTTTTCTCTTGCTCCGTGAGCTCGTCAGTAGGTTTTTCGCCAAACCGACTTATTATTTTATAAGCGGAACGCTTAGTAGTGAAGGCCCTTGTGGATTGTTTTCTGTGCCTTGGGGAATCTATTTTAGCAGCCGTGGAGGTCGAGGGTGGTGCTACCGGGATCATCGAATCATTCTTCGCATGATCCTTCTGCACAGTGTTTGGCACAAGGGATCCAGGTTTAGTGGTAGACTGAGTCTTAGCCACCTCACCGGCACCTGAAGCTGGTGTTTTGACAGGAACTAGTCCCATCCGGACCTTAGGATCCTTAGAGGTACCTGGTTTCGAAGAACCACGCTGTACCAAGCTCGGGTTTCGATCGCTTATCGGCTTGATCGGGCATGTTTTTAGCGCACTAGTAGCTAGTCGGCTAGTGGAGCCTGGCGCTTCCACTCCACTAGTCGAGGTTTCAGTAGCCAACAACTTACTGCAGCCTGATACCGACACTGCAGTAGTTAGGTCTCCGGAGATTATGAAGCCCTTTACCGGATACGCAGGGCATGATTTTTTCGACATTACGGACGATTGGTTGTTTGCATTTTATGCCTACTGCTAGGCTTGTTATAAACTGCCGCCCCACTGGAGACAGACGCAGACCACCAGCCGCTCACTCTGAGAACAGACGCTGGTGGATTTATGGTTGCGGACCCACGATTTAAAAAGGCGGACGCATTCTCAACAGCCTATGTGAAGAGGGGGTTGAGAAGTTGCCTGCCAGCCGCCCCAACTAGGAGAAACAGACGCTGGTAGGCAGGGGGTGGGTAGTTCTTAGTTAGTGTAATTTACACTTAAGCCCTCGCATCGCGACAAGATGACCACCCCTTCGCGAGGGATATATATAGGTAAGGGCGGATTAAGTTTTTTTGGATGAAGCGTATTGCAAAAATGTAATCTATAGGTGATTTTGAGAAATTTTGCTCAAGAGACCATTGCTCTAAGTCGGGTTTGGAGCCTCCAAAATTTCAAAATAGATATTTTTCCATATATACGTAGAATAATTTAATAAAATTCGTCATTAAATCGGATAGAATTATAGTAGATGGGCTTGTTTGAAAGGTATTTTTATCACCTTTCAGAATCTTTATTGATACCAATATTTTTTTTATCTTTAGTAAAGATATTAGGAATGTTTTGTCGAAAAATAGCCTAAAATGAACTTTTAACTAATAAATTCTGAATTTTCTTCGAGATTTTTTTTTTTTTGCAGATTATGAAAAATGAATGATATTAATGAATGACGTTACAAAATAATGACGTTTACTAACACTAAACGTATCCAAGCTTGCTTTTCCTTCTTCGTTAATTGTTCATCGTGCAATGCGCACGCAGTTTGCCAAAATACTTAAATAATAACTCGGTTATCACAATACCAATATTTTTTATTTATTTTTAAATTCAGTAGTGTGACACAATCAAACAGTGCAGTGATAATATTAAAGTTATTATGGATAATCAAGAACTATCAATATCGTCTGCGATGTCTTCGCAAATCGAAGCAACAACATCAACAAGTTTTTTACTCTAGATTGACTAACATGCCTCATCAAGATATTGTTGTTTTTGGTTTATAAAGTGATTGAAATGATCTTAGTTTGCCTAGTAAATGTGACATTTTAAAATATTTTTTTATAAATTTTATATTTTATAAAACTTTTACTCCTCACGTAACAGATAAATTGATCGAAATTTGGTGTAAATTAAATATTGAAATTATTAATGGAAAGAGTGTTTTAAAAAATTAATTGGTTTGCTTGATAAATACCAGAAAATTTAAAGCATTTGTTGATTCAATAAACGGATTATTTTTTTATTGGTAAACGTAATTGCAAATTAAAAACAACAGAATGCTCGTGTGGATTGGTTCCAGAACATCTAAAAGAATTTATGATGGATCAGCATAATGATAGAAAATTCACAATACCTGAATATACGGAAGACGTTGAAAAAGTAGATACAACAATACCAACACTTACAACCGGTACCGATAAACCAAGATACATACGAACCACCTGAATTACACATGGATGAAAATGAATCAACAGCAGAAGTTCCAGAAGCAACTGTTCAAATGAGACAAGGTCTTACTTAAAGATACGATGCCTTAAATTTTGCTATGATGTGTGATAGATTCGGTGTTTCAGATAGAGTCGCTTCATGTTTAGCAGCAGCTTTATTCGAAGATATAAATTTTAGAGATGTTCATGGTAAGATTTTTATTATGGATAAATCAAAAGTGGCTAGAGAAAAAGTTGAATCTAGAGATGCAGTGCTTCGTACACGACATACAAATTCTTACATAACTGCATTCTCTTTCGATGGTAAAAAAGTTGACTCATTAACTGAAGAGAAAATTAATTACAAATTTCATACAACTATGGTGAAAGAACCGCATTTAGTTGTTCTGAGTTACTTGGATATGTAAATTTGGGTATTCAAGAAGATGCAAAAACCAATTACAGAAAACTGAATGAATTTTTCAACAATAAAACATTAATAGTTGATCAATTAATTGGCATATGCAGTGATGGTGAGCCAGCAAATTCTGGAACATAAAATGCTGTTTTACGATTGTTTAAAAAAACAGTAAAATAGACCAATTCACTGGTTTATATGTCTGCTTTATTTCAATGAACTGCCATTTCGTCATTTATATGAAGCATTGGACAATACAGTCACTAGTGGACCACGAACAGCAAGTGGAAAGTTATACAAAGCTATTCAAGAATGTGAGAAATTGCAAGTATGTAACACTTTTATTTTATTTAATATAATCATTTATTATCATTATTTATTGTCATTATTTTACTTTTTCGATTGGAATGAAGTTAAAATAAAATAATTGCATTTTAATTGATCTAAACATTTAATTTTCAAGTAGTAGCTCATTTTGATCCAATACCACTGAAGAATATGCCTGCAATGATGGATCATGAACATGAGCTCGAACTATCAATAGATGTTAAATATTTATGTATATCAAATAGCTAAAGCGATTTCGAATGGTATTGTTCCACTTGATTTAGCTAACATTAAACCAGGACCAATTGCATATTCTCGTTGGTTAACCAAAGCAAGTAGATTACTACGATAATATGTACCAACTAATACACCATCGACCACTTTAAAAACTTTGGCAGTTTATATTATTACAGTTTATGTGCCCATTTACTTCAATGTGAAGTTTTATAACTGTGTTGTGTACGGCAGTGCACTTTTATTACAATTTGTACGTTGGACACGATACTTACAACCAAAGTTTCGTAATATTGTAGATGGTGTAATTCAAAACAACTCATATTACGCACATCCAGAAAATATCTTAAAAATCTTACTTGATGATCGAAAAGCAATACGGTATAGAGCTATCAACAAGATTTTACACTATCGAGAAAAATTGTACGATCCAACTAAACACAGAGTTTACAAAAAATATATCTTAAATTTCGATGCTACTGATTATGTCAATATGGTTGATATGAATAACGACGATATATTATTTGAACCAGCATTTACTCGACATATTCCATATCATCACTTGGTAGAATACTTAGATGTCAATGAACCACCACTCGCTGATCCACAAATTTTAATGTACATACAAGGAACAGAAAGACATGTACAAAACGAGTTATAGAAAAGAATCGTGAAGGAGTTATGGCAGTGACATTTGAACGTCGTAAGAAAACTCATCGAATGGAAAGTAAAAAGGACCTTACAAAATAATATTACCACGTTCAAACATTAAATTGTAGGTCGAGAATAATATTGAAAAGTAAATTGAATTAAAAATTTAAAAATAGTGTTTTTATATTGAAACCTTGAAAATATTGATTTTTTCAGATCGATTTTCCTACAAAAAGGAGTTCGAAAACAACAAAATTTATCGTAATAAAAGTTGTTGGAAATTACCTGAACTTTCATAATTAAAAAAAAAAAAAATTCAGAACTTATTAGTTAAAAGTATAATAACTACTAAAAATATAAAAAAAATATTGGTATCAATACAGATTCTGAAAAATACCTTTCAAACAAGCCCAGATTGACAAATCTACTATAATCCTATCCGATTTTATGACGAATTTTATTAAATTATTCTTTGTATATATAGAAAAAGATCTATTTTAAAATTTTAGGGGGCCCCAAACCTGCCTTAGAGCTGGTCTCTTGAGCAAAGTTTCTCAGAATCATCAATAGATTACGTTTTTGCTATACGCATCATCGAAAATTCGTTCCATACAATTTACCCGCCCTAATATAGGTAGTAGTTTAACTTACTGCTTTCCCTTTTCAATCACATATTTATGTCTGGCAGAAATTGACTTGCCCATCTGGCTGTCGTTTCCTCGTATCATTTTCCTGCCAGCTTTTCGAACGTACGTATACGTACGTATAGTCCAAAGACTATAGACTATAAAGATGTTGCACTGTCATACAAAGTTGTGCCGGTGTTAATTTCTATGTGGGATTTTTCATAAATTCCAATTTTTGTTATACACATTGAGAGAATTCCAATATGTGAGAGTAAGAAAACAAAAAGAGAACAAGTTCTCAACAAAAACAAATTATATGTGATGGACTGTTTATGTATGTGTGTAAATATTACCAAGCGTGCTGCCCAGCAAAAACGCAGGTTTGATTTCAAATTAATAATAATTAAGTATATTATAATTATATATTTATATTTTATTCGAACTTTTTTCTATATATTAAATTTTAATGTGAACCATTTTTTATTTTGGCTTAAGTTCATTTGTTTCTTTATTTAATTTTATAATTCAAATTAAATTAAATTGTAACCATTTTAGGAATATTCTTTCTAAAAATTATTTCCGATATTAGCCGAGTGGAATGCATTTTCGAAATCAGCTACGATTTCATCATCAGCACTCTTTATCGGTATATTACTATGTAACTTAAAATTCCTATTTATGTTACAATTGAATGAAATTTGAATTAGTGAATCTTAGTATTATTTTCATATTTTGTTGAATATTTAATTTCACCTATCAAATGACAATTCATAATTCAACATGTTCATATTCTTCTATATTCGTAATACATTTTCGTTATGCTTTCAATATCCATCCTTTGGCTGGAATTATTGAAAACAAGGTTGTATTTACATTTTCATTTATATAAGTCCATCTAGGTGATAGACACTGAACAATGAATTCTTGAATGTCATTAACACCGTGCCATGTGTGTTATAATTATATATTTATATTTTATTCGAACTTTTTTCTATATATTAAATTTTAATGTGAACCATTTTTTATTTTGGCTTAAGTTCATTTGTTTCTTTATTTAATTTTATAATTCAAATTAAATTAAATTGTAACCATTTTAGGAATATTCTTTCTAAAAATTATTTCCGATATTAGCCGAGTGGAATGCATTTTCGAAATCAGCTACGATTTCATCATCAGCACTCTTTATCGGTATATTACTATGTAACTTAAAATTCCTATTTATGTTACAATTGAATGAAATTTGAATTAGTGAATCTTAGTATTATTTTCATATTTTGTTGAATATTTAATTTCACCTATCAAATGACAATTCATAATTCAACATGTTCATATTCTTCTATATTCGTAATACATTTTCGTTATGCTTTCAATATCCATCCTTTGGCTGGAATTATTGAAAACAAGGTTGTATTTACATTTTCATTTATATAAGTCCATCTAGGTGATAGACACTGAACAATGAATTCTTGAATGTCATTAACACCGTGCCATGTGTGTTATAATTATATATTTATATTTTATTCGAACTTTTTTCTATATATTAAATTTTAATGTGAACCATTTTTTATTTTGGCTTAAGTTCATTTGTTTCTTTATTTAATTTTATAATTCAAATTAAATTAAATTGTAACCATTTTAGGAATATTCTTTCTAAAAATTATTTCCGATATTAGCCGAGTGGAATGCATTTTCGAAATCAGCTACGATTTCATCATCAGCACTCTTTATCGGTATATTACTATGTAACTTAAAATTCCTATTTATGTTACAATTGAATGAAATTTGAATTAGTGAATCTTAGTATTATTTTCATATTTTGTTGAATATTTAATTTCACCTATCAAATGACAATTCATAATTCAACATGTTCATATTCTTCTATATTCGTAATACATTTTCGTTATGCTTTCAATATCCATCCTTTGGCTGGAATTATTGAAAACAAGGTTGTATTTACATTTTCATTTATATAAGTCCATCTAGGTGATAGACACTGAACAATGAATTCTTGAATGTCATTAACACCGTGCCATGTGTGTTATAATTATATATTTATATTTTATTCGAACTTTTTTCTATATATTAAATTTTAATGTGAACCATTTTTTATTTTGGCTTAAGTTCATTTGTTTCTTTATTTAATTTTATAATTCAAATTAAATTAAATTGTAACCATTTTAGGAATATTCTTTCTAAAAATTATTTCCGATATTAGCCGAGTGGAATGCATTTTCGAAATCAGCTACGATTTCATCATCAGCACTCTTTATCGGTATATTACTATGTAACTTAAAATTCCTATTTATGTTACAATTGAATGAAATTTGAATTAGTGAATCTTAGTATTATTTTCATATTTTGTTGAATATTTAATTTCACCTATCAAATGACAATTCATAATTCAACATGTTCATATTCTTCTATATTCGTAATACATTTTCGTTATGCTTTCAATATCCATCCTTTGGCTGGAATTATTGAAAACAAGGTTGTATTTACATTTTCATTTATATAAGTCCATCTAGGTGATAGACACTGAACAATGAATTCTTGAATGTCATTAACACCGTGCCATGTGTGTTATAATTATATATTTATATTTTATTCGAACTTTTTTCTATATATTAAATTTTAATGTGAACCATTTTTTATTTTGGCTTAAGTTCATTTGTTTCTTTATTTAATTTTATAATTCAAATTAAATTAAATTGTAACCATTTTAGGAATATTCTTTCTAAAAATTATTTCCGATATTAGCCGAGTGGAATGCATTTTCGAAATCAGCTACGATTTCATCATCAGCACTCTTTATCGGTATATTACTATGTAACTTAAAATTCCTATTTATGTTACAATTGAATGAAATTTGAATTAGTGAATCTTAGTATTATTTTCATATTTTGTTGAATATTTAATTTCACCTATCAAATGACAATTCATAATTCAACATGTTCATATTCTTCTATATTCGTAATACATTTTCGTTATGCTTTCAATATCCATCCTTTGGCTGGAATTATTGAAAACAAGGTTGTATTTACATTTTCATTTATATAAGTCCATCTAGGTGATAGACACTGAACAATGAATTCTTGAATGTCATTAACACCGTGCCATGTGTGTTATAATTATATATTTATATTTTATTCGAACTTTTTTCTATATATTAAATTTTAATGTGAACCATTTTTTATTTTGGCTTAAGTTCATTTGTTTCTTTATTTAATTTTATAATTCAAATTAAATTAAATTGTAACCATTTTAGGAATATTCTTTCTAAAAATTATTTCCGATATTAGCCGAGTGGAATGCATTTTCGAAATCAGCTACGATTTCATCATCAGCACTCTTTATCGGTATATTACTATGTAACTTAAAATTCCTATTTATGTTACAATTGAATGAAATTTGAATTAGTGAATCTTAGTATTATTTTCATATTTTGTTGAATATTTAATTTCACCTATCAAATGACAATTCATAATTCAACATGTTCATATTCTTCTATATTCGTAATACATTTTCGTTATGCTTTCAATATCCATCCTTTGGCTGGAATTATTGAAAACAAGGTTGTATTTACATTTTCATTTATATAAGTCCATCTAGGTGATAGACACTGAACAATGAATTCTTGAATGTCATTAACACCGTGCCATGTGTGTTATAATTATATATTTATATTTTATTCGAACTTTTTTCTATATATTAAATTTTAATGTGAACCATTTTTTATTTTGGCTTAAGTTCATTTGTTTCTTTATTTAATTTTATAATTCAAATTAAATTAAATTGTAACCATTTTAGGAATATTCTTTCTAAAAATTATTTCCGATATTAGCCGAGTGGAATGCATTTTCGAAATCAGCTACGATTTCATCATCAGCACTCTTTATCGGTATATTACTATGTAACTTAAAATTCCTATTTATGTTACAATTGAATGAAATTTGAATTAGTGAATCTTAGTATTATTTTCATATTTTGTTGAATATTTAATTTCACCTATCAAATGACAATTCATAATTCAACATGTTCATATTCTTCTATATTCGTAATACATTTTCGTTATGCTTTCAATATCCATCCTTTGGCTGGAATTATTGAAAACAAGGTTGTATTTACATTTTCATTTATATAAGTCCATCTAGGTGATAGACACTGAACAATGAATTCTTGAATGTCATTAACACCGTGCCATGTGTGTTATAATTATATATTTATATTTTATTCGAACTTTTTTCTATATATTAAATTTTAATGTGAACCATTTTTTATTTTGGCTTAAGTTCATTTGTTTCTTTATTTAATTTTATAATTCAAATTAAATTAAATTGTAACCATTTTAGGAATATTCTTTCTAAAAATTATTTCCGATATTAGCCGAGTGGAATGCATTTTCGAAATCAGCTACGATTTCATCATCAGCACTCTTTATCGGTATATTACTATGCCAAAGGATGGATATTGAAAGCATAACGAAAATGTATTACGAATATAGAAGAATATGAACATGTTGAATTATGAATTGTCATTTGATAGGTGAAATTAAATATTCAACAAAATATGAAAATAATACTAAGATTCACTAATTCAAATTTCATTCAATTGTAACATAAATAGGAATTTTAAGTTACATAGTAATATACCGATAAAGAGTGCTGATGATGAAATCGTAGCTGATTTCGAAAATGCATTCCACTCGGCTAATATCGGAAATAATTTTTAGAAAGAATATTCCTAAAATGGTTACAATTTAATTTAATTTGAATTATAAAATTAAATAAAGAAACAAATGAACTTAAGCCAAAATAAAAAATGGTTCACATTAAAATTTAATATATAGAAAAAAGTTCGAATAAAATATAAATATATAATTATAACACACATGGCACGGTGTTAATGACATTCAAGAATTCATTGTTCAGTGTCTATCACCTAGATGGACTTATATAAATGAAAATGTAAATACAACCTTGTTTTCAATAATTCCAGCCAAAGGATGGATATTGAAAGCATAACGAAAATGTATTACGAATATAGAAGAATATGAACATGTTGAATTATGAATTGTCATTTGATAGGTGAAATTAAATATTCAACAAAATATGAAAATAATACTAAGATTCACTAATTCAAATTTCATTCAATTGTAACATAAATAGGAATTTTAAGTTACATAGTAATATACCGATAAAGAGTGCTGATGATGAAATCGTAGCTGATTTCGAAAATGCATTCCACTCGGCTAATATCGGAAATAATTTTTAGAAAGAATATTCCTAAAATGGTTACAATTTAATTTAATTTGAATTATAAAATTAAATAAAGAAACAAATGAACTTAAGCCAAAATAAAAAATGGTTCACATTAAAATTTAATATATAGAAAAAAGTTCGAATAAAATATAAATATATAATTATAACACACATGGCACGGTGTTAATGACATTCAAGAATTCATTGTTCAGTGCCTATCACCTAGATGGACTTATATAAATGAAAATGTAAATACAACCTTGTTTTCAATAATTCCAGCCAAAGGATGGATATTGAAAGCATAACGAAAATGTATTACGAATATAGAAGAATATGAACATGTTGAATTATGAATTGTCATTTGATAGGTGAAATTAAATATTCAACAAAATATGAAAATAATACTAAGATTCACTAATTCAAATTTCATTCAATTGTAACATAAATAGGAATTTTAAGTTACATAGTAATATACCGATAAAGAGTGCTGATGATGAAATCGTAGCTGATTTCGAAAATGCATTCCACTCGGCTAATATCGGAAATAATTTTTAGAAAGAATATTCCTAAAATGGTTACAATTTAATTTAATTTGAATTATAAAATTAAATAAAGAAACAAATGAACTTAAGCCAAAATAAAAAATGGTTCACATTAAAATTTAATATATAGAAAAAAGTTCGAATAAAATATAAATATATAATTATAACACACATGGCACGGTGTTAATGACATTCAAGAATTCATTGTTCAGTGTCTATCACCTAGATGGACTTATATAAATGAAAATGTAAATACAACCTTGTTTTCAATAATTCCAGCCAAAGGATGGATATTGAAAGCATAACGAAAATGTATTACGAATATAGAAGAATATGAACATGTTGAATTATGAATTGTCATTTGATAGGTGAAATTAAATATTCAACAAAATATGAAAATAATACTAAGATTCACTAATTCAAATTTCATTCAATTGTAACATAAATAGGAATTTTAAGTTACATAGTAATATACCGATAAAGAGTGCTGATGATGAAATCGTAGCTGATTTCGAAAATGCATTCCACTCGGCTAATATCGGAAATAATTTTTAGAAAGAATATTCCTAAAATGGTTACAATTTAATTTAATTTGAATTATAAAATTAAATAAAGAAACAAATGAACTTAAGCCAAAATAAAAAAAAAAAAAAAAAATGGTTCACATTAAAATTTAATATATAGAAAAAAGTTCGAATAAAATATAAATATATAATTATAACACACATGGCACGGTGTTAATGACATTCAAGAATTCATTGTTCAGTGTCTATCACCTAGATGGACTTATATAAATGAAAATGTAAATACAACCTTGTTTTCAATAATTCCAGCCAAAGGATGGATATTGAAAGCATAACGAAAATGTATTACGAATATAGAAGAATATGAACATGTTGAATTATGAATTGTCATTTGATAGGTGAAATTAAATATTCAACAAAATATGAAAATAATACTAAGATTCACTAATTCAAATTTCATTCAATTGTAACATAAATAGGAATTTTAAGTTACATAGTAATATACCGATAAAGAGTGCTGATGATGAAATCGTAGCTGATTTCGAAAATGCATTCCACTCGGCTAATATCGGAAATAATTTTTAGAAAGAATATTCCTAAAATGGTTACAATTTAATTTAATTTGAATTATAAAATTAAATAAAGAAACAAATGAACTTAAGCCAAAATAAAAAATGGTTCACATTAAAATTTAATATATAGAAAAAAGTTCGAATAAAATATAAATATATAATTATAACACACATGGCACGGTGTTAATGACATTCAAGAATTCATTGTTCAGTGTCTATCACCTAGATGGACTTATATAAATGAAAATGTAAATACAACCTTGTTTTCAATAATTCCAGCCAAAGGATGGATATTGAAAGCATAACGAAAATGTATTACGAATATAGAAGAATATGAACATGTTGAATTATGAATTGTCATTTGATAGGTGAAATTAAATATTCAACAAAATATGAAAATAATACTAAGATTCACTAATTCAAATTTCATTCAATTGTAACATAAATAGGAATTTTAAGTTACATAGTAATATACCGATAAAGAGTGCTGATGATGAAATCGTAGCTGATTTCGAAAATGCATTCCACTCGGCTAATATCGGAAATAATTTTTAGAAAGAATATTCCTAAAATGGTTACAATTTAATTTAATTTGAATTATAAAATTAAATAAAGAAACAAATGAACTTAAGCCAAAATAAAAAATGGTTCACATTAAAATTTAATATATAGAAAAAAGTTCGAATAAAATATAAATATATAATTATAACACACATGGCACGGTGTTAATGACATTCAAGAATTCATTGTTCAGTGTCTATCACCTAGATGGACTTATATAAATGAAAATGTAAATACAACCTTGTTTTCAATAATTCCAGCCAAAGGATGGATATTGAAAGCATAACGAAAATGTATTACGAATATAGAAGAATATGAACATGTTGAATTATGAATTGTCATTTGATAGGTGAAATTAAATATTCAACAAAATATGAAAATAATACTAAGATTCACTAATTCAAATTTCATTCAATTGTAACATAAATAGGAATTTTAAGTTACATAGTAATATACCGATAAAGAGTGCTGATGATGAAATCGTAGCTGATTTCGAAAATGCATTCCACTCGGCTAATATCGGAAATAATTTTTAGAAAGAATATTCCTAAAATGGTTACAATTTAATTTAATTTGAATTATAAAATTAAATAAAGAAACAAATGAACTTAAGCCAAAATAAAAAATGGTTCACATTAAAATTTAATATATAGAAAAAAGTTCGAATAAAATATAAATATATAATTATAACACACATGGCACGGTGTTAATGACATTCAAGAATTCATTGTTCAGTGTCTATCACCTAGATGGACTTATATAAATGAAAATGTAAATACAACCTTGTTTTTCAATAATTCCAGCCAAAGGATGGATATTGAAAGCATAACGAAAATGTATTACGAATATAGAAGAATATGAACATGTTGAATTATGAATTGTCATTTGATAGGTGAAATTAAATATTCAACAAAATATGAAAATAATACTAAGATTCACTAATTCAAATTTCATTCAATTGTAACATAAATAGGAATTTTAAGTTACATAGTAATATACCGATAAAGAGTGCTGATGATGAAATCGTAGCTGATTTCGAAAATGCATTCCACTCGGCTAATATCGGAAATAATTTTTAGAAAGAATATTCCTAAAATGGTTACAATTTAATTTAATTTGAATTATAAAATTAAATAAAGAAACAAATGAACTTAAGCCAAAATAAAAAATGGTTCACATTAAAATTTAATATTAAGTATATTATGCAATTAAGCTCTCTCCTGGACAATTAACATTTGGAAATCATTTGGATGTGTGATAAGACGATTTGAATTTTTTTTTACTATTTTTTTTAGCTGGTGTATAATAATACTACTGTATTGAAAATTAGTTTTTTTTTTACATATAATTTTTTTTTATACATAGCATGATTTTTTTTTTAGTTAAAAAAAAATTTCAATAAATTTTTTTGTCATTCGATAAATAATTTTGAAACTAGAAACAGACATACAAGATTTAATAAATAATTTTTATTTGTGTTGCTGGTGCATGGGAGAATTTTCTTAGTCCTGAATTTAAAGCAAAGACAGTTTTTATTTTAAGCGAAGGAATTTCAATTACAAACAAAGGACACATAATTGATGATCCGCGAATTTTAACGAGGCGATTTTCTTTAGAAAAAAAAAGTGAAAAGAATTTTGCAAATTACTTTAACAATTTTTGTTGGTGGGAATTGAAAATATACTTTGGACGTTTATTTATAAAGCAAGATAATTTTTATAAAAATTAAGATTTTATTTCTATAAATTTGAACAGATTTGGCAATTGAAGATTTCTTTTAAGAGGGATGATTTTATACAAATTATATTTTATATTATTATTCGACCTTTTGATATTAAATGTCTTAAGCAAATTGTTGAGCTCGAGGTCTTGATCTTAAAATAATTTATCTAAACTTTGCCAATATTTCGATATTCTTTGAATATCATCTTCGGGTCCATATATTATTTAAAAAACGAAACGTACAACTTTCAAAACATTATGAACATATTAAACCAAATATATTCACAATACATTAAAGACAACAAATGAAAAACATATAACAAATATGATACTGCATTAAACAAAAACCTATTACGGATAATTCGCAATAAACATTTATCAAATACAACATAAACCATAAAATATTATACGTCATTCCTCTTTGACATCAATTAATGTACTAATCTTTCTTAAAAATTATTAAAAGTATTAAACTTTGCTTTTAAATCAAATATCTATAGCTTTGAGCGCAGTTCTCAGTGTCAATTTTAAAATTCATTCTCTTTTCTGTAGGTACGTTTAAAATGTGCAGCATCTCCAACATGTAACGGCGCTTGTAATTTGTCTCTGATTGCAGTACTCTTACTCTATCAAAATCAGGAGTGTTTATTTTTTGTACAGTGGGACGTGAGTGCCGTTTTTTGCGTATTATTATTTCCTAACTTTTGATCAGATTTGTGTGCCGATAAACACATTTCTCAAGTCCTTTTCCATTACAGGGTATCTCATATATTAGGTTGGCTTTATCCAAAAATGATATTTTGTCCTTAGTCTTGCTGAATATGTTTCCTAATTTTCGGTGTGTTTTGTGAGCCATTTTAAAGAGTTTTCCATTAAATAGTGTTGATTTTTGCATCCTTTCCGACAATTCTGGAACATAAGCTAAGGACTTATAATTGTATTTTTCCTCCTCCTTTTTTACCATTGTACTACATTTTTCCACCTTGTCTTTCTCAACGTCCTTTATAAGTTTAAAAATTAGTCTTACCGGAAAACTTTTATCAAGTAAAGTACTTTTTATCCTCCTAATATTTTCGTCATAAAACTGGATATCGCTCAAATTAAGGACTCCTAATAAAATTTTGGGCCGTGCTTATAATTATTCTTTTTGGATGTTTGGAGAAATAATTAATCAATCTACCTGACGACGTAGGTTTTTGGTACCAATTTATTTTCAATACATTTCCCTCCCTAATTGCCATAGTATCTAAATAAGGTAATCTAAAGTCCTTTTCCATTTCCAGCGTAAACTTAATACTTTTATGAAAACTATTCAACTTTGACAAAATATCATCAATTTCGTTTTCCCTAACTATGCTAAATATGTCATCTACATATTTCGTCAAAAATCTTGGTCTGTCCGACAAATCGTTAATTACTGTGTCTAAAAGTTTCTCCATCACAATATCAGCAATAATAGGCAGACAGTTGACCAGAGAGGAATCGGACGAATTATGGAGTAGCCAAGAATTATTGGCAAAATCTAGGGAAGAAAAACTTAAAATTAGACACAGAAAGAAATTTGATACACTAGTAAAATTGAAGGAGGACCTATTACACACAAACAATAAAAGGTTTGTCAATAAGACGGAAATATCTTTTCCCGATGATGTTCAATGGCTTCTATCCTTGGGCCCAAGACATGCTTTACCATATACGAAGGAGACTTTCCCAATGCTAAGGTATTTAGCAGAAGGGGAAGATTTTATACAAACGCTAGATGACAAAGAGGAGCAGGAGATGGCAAGGACAAGGTTCACATCGATGGTAGATAATCATTTAAATAAGATGAGGTTAGACAATAGGGACAAATATACATTAAGTGTATTCAAAAAAACTAAGAGGTTTTTAGATAAAAACAAAGATATCATGATCTTGAATGCGGATAAAGGCAATGTAACTGTAGCAATGAAAAAGGAAGAATACAAGAAAAGGATGAACAGTATTATTGGGGACATGATGACATATAGACGATTGACAAGGGATCCCACGACTGTGCTACAAAGGAGGAATAATGAATTTGTTGAGGAGCTTTTTAGAAACAATATTATTACAGAGACAGAAAAACTAACACAGAAGACAGAAACGGCAATAGCTCTACGAATATATGGACTTCCTAAAATCCACAAGGAAGATTATCCACTAAGACCCATTTGTTCCTGTATCAATTCTCCAACCTACGAACTGAGTAAATACATAAGTGGAATTTTGAAAAATATTACAAAAGACTCGAAATATAATATTAGTGACTCTGGCCCATAATCATAGTTAAACAGTAAAGTCGGTTCTTTTTAAAAACAACTTAAAATTAAAAACCTGCTTTTATTAATTTTGCAACTATAATCAAAATTAAAGTATGTTTTAACTTGAACTGACTTTAAGTTGGTGCCGCGTCAAATTTAATAATCGATTTCATACAATCTTCATCAAAACATAAACAAGTGTCATCTCTAATCAGCTGGCGTAAAATATTAATATTTTAGAGCAAATAATTAAAGGCGGCAAAGAAAAACAAAAGTTTTTGGTGTTTAAAAATGGAAAATTCAAGTGTTTTGTGTGCAAAAATTTAAAACAAAAATGTTTTTTGTGGAAAAATAGAAAAGGTAGAATTATATTTTTTAAGATATTCAAGTGCTAACTTTATTTACAACTGTTTGTTTACATAAAATAAACCTAGGGAAAGAGAGACAAACTGGTCTACTGCCGAAAAGGAGTTATTGCGGGAGTGCATAAACGGACATATTAAAATGAAATAGCCTGGTATACACTTACCAATGTCACTTTGATGGGCATTCCTTGCTAGGAACCGCAATATGGTTAAAACTTGCAGGCTTATTGGAATAGGTAAGCCCCGATTATTTTTTTGTTCGTCGTCGTCCACCAAACTAATAATAAAACGTGCCGCTTCTTTGTCAAAACTATATCTCGAAAAAAAATCATCTTCGTCTAGCTCAAAAGGGTCAAACCTTTGCTTATAATTTTTGGGTTTTCTTTGCTCCTGCAAATCTTCAAGAATGACAAAATCCGCTCTAATTTTGTTAAATGTACACATATTTCTTTTATCTAGAGAAAATCTAATTTTTCCTATTTTTCAATTGCTTAAAATTTTTATTTTATATGTATACAACAAACAGCTGTTGCATTTAAAGTTGATGTTAAAAAGTTAAAAACAACTTTTGTTTGTTTTAACTTTAAAATATGCTGTTACGTTTAAAGTCGGCTTTTGCTTGTCTATGGTAGGCAAAACTGATAATTTAAAAAAAAGTCTACTTTAAAAATTTAAAGCATACTTTGTTTATGACTATGATTATGGGCCTCTATGTTTTTTAAAAACAGACTTAAGGAATTGATTTTAAGAGACGATGAAAGATTAGTATCATTTGATGTGGTGTCTCTATTTCCTAGTATTCCCATAAATTTGGCTTTAAACACTGTAGAGGAAAAATGGGATAAAATTAAAGGACGAATATGACGAAGCAAATATTTTTACGAATTTTAAAATTTTGTATAAAGGAAAACAGCTACTTTAGCAACGAAGGTAGAATCTATTCACAACTGAAAGGACTACCCATGGGTTCACCATTGTCACCTATTATTGCTGATATTGTGATGGAGAAACTTTTAGACATAGTAATTAACGATTTGTCGGACAGACCAAGATTTTTGACGAAATATGTAGATGACATATTTAGCATAGTTAGGGAAAACGAAATTGATGATATTTTGTCAAAGTTGAATAGTTTTCATAAAAGTATTAAGTTTACGCTGGAAATGGAAAAGGACTTTAGATTACCTTATTTAGATACTATGGTAATTAGGGAGGGAAATGTATTGAAAATAAATTGGTACCAAAAACCTACGTCGTCAGGTAGATTGATTAATTATTTCTCCAAACATCCAAAAAGAATAATTATAAACACGGCCCAAAATTTTATTAGGAGAGTCCTTAATTTGAGCGATATCCAGTTTTATGACGAAAATATTAGGAGGATAAAAAGTACTTTACTTGATAATAGCTTTCCGGTAAGACAAATTTTTAAACTTATAAAGGACGTTGAGAAAGACAAGGTGGAAAAATGTAGTACAATGGTAAAAAAGGAGGAGGAAAAATACAATTATAAGTCCTTAGCTTATGTTCCAGAATTGTCGGAAAGGATGGAAAAATCAACACTATTTAATGGAAAACTCTTTAAAATGGCTCACAAAACACACCGAAAATTAGGAAACATATTCAGCAAGAGTAAGGACAAAATACCGTTTTTGGATAAAGCCAACCTAATATATGAGATACCCTGCAATGGAAAAGGACTTGAGAAATGTGAAAAAGTATATATAGGTACTACTAAAAATAGACTGAAAACACGTTTATCGGCACACAAATCTGATCAAAAGTTAGGAAATAATAATACGCAAAAAACGGCACTCACGTCCAACTGTACAAAAAATAAACACTCCCGATTTTGATAGAGTAAGAGTACTGCAATCAGAGACAAATTACAAGCGCCGTTACATGTTGGAGATGCTGCACATTTTAAACGTACCTACAGAAAAGAGAATGAATTTTAAAATTGACACTGAGAACCGCGTTTAAAGCTATAGACATTTGATTAAAAAACAAAAAGCAAAGTTTAATACTTTTAATAATGTTTAAGAAAGATTAGTACAATTGATGTCAAAGAGGAATGACGTATAATATTTTATGGTTTATGTTGTATTTGATAAATGTTTATTGCGAATTATCCGTAATAGGTTTTTGTTTAATGCAGTATCATATTTGTTTTATGTTTTTCATTTGTTGTCTTTAATGTATTGTGAATATATTTAGTTTGATATGTTCATAATGTTTTGAAAGTTGTACGTTTCGTTTTTTAAATAATATATGGCCCCGAAGATGATATTCAAAGAATATCGAAATATTGGCAAAGTTTAGATAAATTATTATAAGATCAAGACCTCGAGCTCAACAATTTGCTTAAGACAGGGATGATTTTATTTATCATTTAAAATTGAGAATTAAGGAAAGTTCAGAAAACTCTAATTCAAAATTTAATTTTAATAATATTGTTTTTTTTTTTATTTTATTTTATTTTTTATAATCTATATTAGATATTTTTTATTCAGCATTCTAAATCTTTTTAGTCATCGAAATTACTGTTTTTGTTAAAAAAAAAAAAATCACGCAACACTTACAATCCAATAATAATACAAACTATAAATATCGTGACATACCTACATATAATTCGCTAATTGAACAAAAGCGTGGATTCTGTTGGATAGGAAAGTATAGACTTTCATTTGTAACACAATCCACACGGTTCTTACATATCATCATAGACGAACAAATACTCACCATTTTTATATTGGGACAATTTTAGTATAGATATCTGTCAATTGTCATCCGGCGCCTGCTGACAACGTTGGACAAATTTTAAAATCGTAAGTCTAACTAAATTGGTTTTTATTTGTATACTTTATATATTTATATATATATATGTGTGTATATATGTATGTATGTGTATGTGTACATTTTGTTTACATATAACTAAATACATACTTAAACACATTAACAAAAATTCGGTTGAACAATTTAACTACAATGTATTAAATTAACATTTTCTTTTTTCAATTTATAAAAGAAATTATTTAATCTCAACCTAGTTTATCTTAAATATTTTTTTTTTTTTTTTGTTATTTGAAATCAAGTTATATAAAAATATAGAGTTGTTTGTATAGATATATCCTTTGTACATTTATCAATTTTAATCAAATATACCTTTTATAATGTATTAATTTATTTATTTTTTTTAATGAATCATTAGTGTTCTTATCTACGAAAGGAGAAGTTTAAGATATGGGGTTGTTTAGGTTTTATTAATTAAATTTTGATATAGATAGATAACCTTGGGCTAACAAACTAAATAACTCTTGGTTAGCAAGGAGGGTGGGCATAGGATATTTGTAGCAAATTCCATCTTAAGCTACACAATAATCATCAACAAGTACTCAATTATTATTCTTTTCATTTGTTTATTTCTTTTGTTTTTATATTTCTTTTGTGAATTATGGTTTTTAAATAGCTACCTAATGAAAATTCTCAAGTAACCGATTCAAATATTAAGTATTAGATTTATATATACAGGTATGGATATATATTTTATTTGGGAACATAACGACGAGCACAGCCGGATTATTTAGGTAGCCCCGTTCCCGAAGTTGTACACCTATTGACAGAATCGTTACAGAGATTTTTGGCGCCCAACGTGGGGCCTCAGTTATCGTTATTATTACATATGATTGTGCAATTTCACCTAGATACTGAGGGCTCTGAATCTTCTATACTGGATTATTCACAATTGTATACCTCTTTTATTCTATTTCAATTTTAATTCTTTTTATAATTTTATCATTTATTATTATGGACAAATGAATCTGCTTACAATTAGCAATTACCGGGTAACATTTGATATGATTATGATTGTCAGGGTTTGGGTTCGAACGTCAGAAGTTGTACTGATAGTCATTGGTTCAATCCATGTTGACTCTTTCTCTTTGTTAATTTTCTTTCTATCTTTTATTATTTAAGTTTATTCTCAATCTTTTATTTTTTTTTGTGGGTTTGATTTACGGAATTAAAGTAAACTGTTTTTTTTTTTATAGCGATTACTTTCCTGAAACAGATCATATAGTTCTATTTACTTATTTTTGTTTCGGATTTTATTCTTTTTGGCTGATGTCAATGGGTTTCCAACAAATTTAAGTTTTTCTATCTTATCCTTTGTTCGACGAGTTATGTTGATGATTGTTTGGTTATCTATATTTTATGTATTTTTTTTTACATATTATCTTTTCAGTTATATTTATTAATTTGCTAATTTTTATTTATTTTTTTTTATCTTTGTCATAATTAACCCTATCTTGAAACTTTTCCGAGTAGTATTAAAATTTTTAACGGTTTTCACTTTTCTTGAGATTTAGTACATATAACTATATTTTTTTTTTGATGGGAATGGTTAAAAGATATTAAAAATAAATAGCTAGATTAATTTAAATATTGTTATTCTCTTACTGAATTTGACCACACATTAATTTTAAAGATATTGACATTTTGTTTGTTTATTCTTTCTGACTATTGACTGAAACATAGCTTGGGAATAATGATTAGAAATCCTAACGATTAGCAATTGGATTAGAATTTTTTTTTGTGCTGAAAAATTGATTAATTATGATTAGTTAGCCATTTTAGACGATTACTAATTGATTAGATTAGAAATAATCATAAATCTAATCAAAATTAGTGACGATTAGCATTTCTAATCAAATCTAATCAAAACTAATCCAAAAAATAATTGATTAGATTTCTTGATTACTTTTGATTAGATTTGATTATATCAACTATTTTTAACTATTTTTGTGAAAAGAAAATATTTATTTATCACATTTGTTGCTATATTTACATAATGTAACAGTTTTTGAATATTGCATAAAGATGCATACCATGCACCCTGTTTTTAAACTAAACACTTGACACAGCTGGTTCACTTTGTTGTTGTGTTATTATTAATGTTAATTTTCAACGTGTTTTGTGATTGTAATTTTTGTTTTATTCAAATTGAAGTGTTCAAAATTATTGGTAAGTAAAAATGCACGGATTTTTTTCTTTTATTTATTGTTTTTTCGACGTCGTGAAAATTTAACTAAATGCAAACTTTATACGTAAAACAAAAATTTCCAATTTATTTTCGATATTGTAGTTGTCGTAATGGATTCAATTGTTTACGAAGACCAAGACTTCTCCGCAGATGATGTACCGACGAAGGTGATCCGGAACATAGTTTTGGAGAACGAGCCGGCAGTGAGTGGCAATGGTTATGTATGTAAGTTTTGCCCATTATCTTCCATTAGGTTTGCTGTATATGGTGATGTTTACTCCACAAAAATAGCTAAAAATAGTTGATATAATCAAATCTAATTAAATAAAATAAAAAAATAATCAAGAAATCTAATCAATTATGTTTTGGATTAGTTTTGATTAGATTTGATTAGAAATGCTAATCGTCACTAATTGCGATTAGATTTTTGATTATTTCTAATCTAATCAATTAGTAATCTGAAATTTTTATCAAAATTCAATTCTAATGATTAGATTATTTTATTTCTCTAATCGTAATGATTTCTAATTCTAATCGAAATTCCCTAGCTATGGACTGAAACCATTGATATGCCGATAGTACGTAGTTACTGAAACGGAGCGTGACAATGCAGATGGTATTCTTTCTATGGATGAGGGAGCATGTGGTGATGTACGAACCCAACCAAATACGGAGGGAAGACCAAAAACGCGGTCGCAGGTTCGTAGGGAAGCGATAGATCGGGAAAGTTCGGATGTTAATCGGGTTCAGCAAATAGTGGATGAATCCTTAAGAGGATTTAGGGAAGAAGTTGAAACATGATTGCAGACGGCTTTCGTGATATATCTTTGGCCAATCAAGGACCGAATATTCAGAACATACGACAAGATCGGACAGAACGGATATATGAAGAATGTTGTGGAGAGGACAACAGGAGTATAGCAACTCCAAATGAGCGAGAATATAATGGTTTTAGGAACATAAATGGAAATTTTGACCGTGATTCTGAGAGAATACTTAATTTGATTTGATACCTCGGAGGTTTCAGTGGACGAATTCATTCATCGTGTCAATACACTTACTAATGCCAATTTGAAAGGTGACTTCCAATTGCTGTGTAAACATGCGCACATTCTTTTTGAAGGTAAAGCGTTGAAATGGTTTTGGCGTTTTCATCATAATTGGAACACTATGGATTGGAGTGAGTTATGTGATTGTTTAAAGAGACAATTTAAAGACTATCACACTGACTTTGACATCAAGGATGATATTTTACGTAGGAAACAGGGAACCAACGAAACGTTTGACGATTTTTATGATGCTATTATGAACATTTCTGATAGATTACGTACACCTTTGTTAGAATACGAACTTAGTGAACTTATGCAGCGAAATTTAAGACCGGAATTAAGGCATGAACTGCTACATTTAGATGTCTTTCGGGTTGCACATTTAAGACGTACTGTCAGAAAGCATGAGAAACTTGTTATGGATTTGACTTCTTCAAGTTTAAATAAACGTGTGTTTCAAAGAGCTCAGGTTTCAGAGATCACTAGTGATGAAACTTCATCGAAACGTGGGAACGACTCGGAAAAGGAATCGGAAGTATGCTTAATTGTAAGTACAGGTAAATGTTGGAACTGCGATAACATAGGTCACACTTTCATTGATTGTTTAGAACCTCGGACAACATTTTGCTATGGTTGTGGGCTTAAAAATACTTATAAGCCTAAATGCCCAAACTGGGAAACGTTTTGAGGGATGTCCGGGTAAGGAAGGACAGACATCCAAAGCACAATTAGTGGATGATGCCCAACCGAATAGTAATATCCTTCCTGATAATTCTAATTTTCATGACAATTCATTAATACCTGATATGACAAACCAACTAATTGACTGTAATCTACCAGCTGCAACGAATTTACCAGATGTGACAAATAAAATGGATTTTCATGACATACACCCATTACAACGACCTTATCATGTTCGATTGATGGAATATCTACGTGTTCGGTCTAGAATTTTTAACTAACTAATAAGAAACCCAATAGATCCTCATTTCGGATTCGTGAATTTTTTAAACGAAGAAATTATTTTCGAAAATGTAAAATTTCTTCCCTAGTAAGCAGAGAAAATGACAACAGACCTTATATAAAATTGAATTTATATAATAAGAATTGGTTTGCGTTAATGGACAGCGGCGCGAATGTGAATGTCATTGGATGCAAATTATGTTCCGAAATTGTAGAAACTGGAATCTTTAAACGGGAGATTGGAATCGTAAAAACAGCTGACGGACAACAACAACGAGTTTTGGAGAATGTTGATTTAGAAATCGAATATAATGGTAGTAAGAAGTTAATAAAATTTTTATTAATTCCATCAATTTACCAGGATCTTATTTGTGGGATGGACTTTTGGGAAAAGTGTGGTTTCCATATTCTAACTTTAAATTCCGTTAGTGAGATTGTGTCTGATATTGATCTAGAAAAGATTCCTTTGACGTCATCTGAAAGACAATCACTGCAGCAGATCATTGAATACTTTCCGAATTCTGAGCGCGATGGTTTAGGATGTACAACATTATTGAAACATAATATTGACACAGGCGACGCATCTCCAATTTAACAACGATACTACTCTATTTCACCAGCTAGGGAAAAACTTTTGTGTACCGATGTCGACCGTATGTTAAATTTAGGTATTATAGAAGAATGTCCGATATCACCTTGGTCATCTTCTGGTGTTTTAATAGTAACACCTGGGAAACTGCGGTTTTGTTTGGACAGTCGTAAGTTAAATTCAGTGACGAAAAAGGACGCTTATCCGATTCTGAGTATTGACGGACTAATATCGAGACTTCCTCCAATTTACTACATTTCTAAAGTGGATTTGAAAGATACATTTTGGCAAATTAAATTGGACGAAACCTCTAAACCTAAGACTGCGTTCACAATTCCTAATCGGCCATTGTATCAATTTACTAGAATGCCGTTTGGATTGTGTAATGCTCCACAGACAATGTGTAGACTAATGGACCACGTCATTCCTTACAACTTAAAATCTAATGTTTTTGTGTATGTGGACGATCTACTGATAATATCCAAGGACTTTAACGAACACCTTAAACACTTACAGGAGGTGGCCACACAACTTCGGAAAGCAAACCTAACGATAAATGTGAAGAAAAGCAGTTTTTGTCTTCGTCAAGTTCAGTATTTCGGTTATGTAGTTGGCGAAGGTTCTTTAAAAGTAGATCCGGATAAAGCTAGGGCAATTTCAGAATTTCCGATTCCAAAAACAGTACGCCAGCTACGCCAGTTTTTATGTATGGCTATGGTATGGTATGTCGTTTCATCGATGATTATGCAACAGTGACATTTCCGATGACGGAACTACTATCGAAGAAAAATTTATTTGTCTGGACGAATGAAGCTCAAAAGTCGTTTGAATTAGTACAAGAAAAGCTGACTTCTGCACCCGTGCTAGTTCATGCGAATTTCAATAAGCCATTCATTGTCCAGTGTGATGCCAGTACGTATGGAATTGGTGCCGTGTTAGCTCAACTTGATGATAATGGAGACGAGAGACCGAAAGCATATATGTCGCAAAAACTTAACAAGGCGCAACGAAATTATTCCGTCACAGAATTGGAATGATTAGCTGTAATTTTAGCCATAAAAAAATTTAGAGCTTTTATTGAAGGCCACGCATTGAAAGTTATCACTGACCATGCAAGTCTCAAGTGGCTCATGAGACAGAAGGTATTGCGAAAACTGTTTATCGTATTCGCCAATATTTTTACTGGCCTAAATTAGTCACTGATGTTAAAAACTACGTTGAAAATTGTTCTTACAACATCACTCAAGCCACCCATGGGACAAATGGTAAATACAGAAAGACCATTTCAGCGGTTATATATTGATATTATTGGTCCTTTTCCACGTAGCAAACATGGTAACATTGGTATTTTAATTATTCTTGATCACCTCACGAAGTTTACGTTTTTGAAGCTGTTAAAGAAATTCGTATCTAAACCGATTGTTGATTATCTTCGAAACGAAATATTCATCTGCTTTGGTGTTCCGGAAATGATTGTTTCTGATAATGGAAGCCAATTCAAATCAGGTGAATTTAGAATATTTATTAGTCAATATGGTATACAACATCAGTTCACCGCAGTTTACAGTCCACAATCGAACGCAAGCGAAAGGGTCAATCGATCTGTAAATGAAGCCCTTCGAACTTACGTCTGCAACGATCAACGGCAATGGGATGAGTATTTGGCTAGCGTAAATTGTGCACTCGGTAGTAGTAAACATCAGACGACTGGGCGAACTCCTTACGAACTACTTTTTTTGACAAAAGATGATTACATATGGAAAGGACTATAGAACTTTAAGGAACTTACAACTTTAAGCGGAAACGGAGGCGGAATTGGAGAGACGGGACAAATTTACACTAATACGAGACTCCATACAATGAAGGATAAAAGAAGCTTACGATCGTAATGTCAGATCATATAATCTAAGATCTCGTGAAAGGAATTTGAATATTGGCCAACAAGTCATACGACGCAATTTCGTTCAAAGCTCATTGATTAATAATTTTAGTGCTAAACTTGCACCTGTGGGCATAAAAGCTGTGGTAAAAAAGGTAATGTGAATTATGAGCTGGAAGATATTCATGGTGGTCACACTGGAATATATCACATAAAGGACATATGGAACTGACAAAGCTATATATTATTTTTATTTTCTTTTTGTCTTCAGACAAAATCCGGCTAGCTTCGCATTTCATCTGTTTTGTGATAAGACGATTTGAATTTTTTTTTACTATTTTTTTTACCTGGTGTATAATAATACTACTGTATTGAAAATAAGTTTTTATACCCTTCACACAGTGAAAAAGGGTATATATAGGTTTGTCATTCCGTGTGAAATTTCTACAATTTTCATTTCCGACCCCATAAAGTATATATATTCTGAAAGCTTATGAATAGGGGAGTCGATTAAGCTCTGTCAGTCTGTCCGTCTGTCCGTGTGTATGTTGAAATCAACTTTTTGGAGGCCCCCGACACCACCAAGACCCGCGTGAGGTATTAAAACATCAGAAATATTCGGGAGCAGATCGGTATTGAAAATCAGAAAAATCTGTACATAAACAACGGAGATATGAGCAAAAAAACCACGACCACCTCGTTTTTTTTTTTACAACAACACACACTGGATGAACGTAGGTTCGAATCCCAGTTGAGACAAAAAAAAAATTTTTTTTTATTTCCATTTAATTTTTTATTTATTTATTTTTTTTAATACATACACACATAAACTCAATTTATAATTTTACAATGGTACGTTTTTGAGCGGATAAAATCATTATAAAGAAAAAGAAAGAATAATTAAACATATAGTATGTATGTATGTCCGCATTTATTTAAAGAAAACAAAATGTCACCGCGGCTTTCGCTGCTAGAGATAACAAAGTAACAACAGCTATAACCTTGATTCAACGTAGCATGTGTGTGTGTGTAAAAAACCTACATACGAATATTCATTCAAACATATTGCTAATACTTAAATGTATGTATGTATGTATGTATATGATTTTTATTTTGTATGAACCTCATATAGGTTGCAAGTACTTTTGTATATTTAAGTTATATAAATATTCATAGGATGGTAGTGCAGTGGGTACACCACTGAACTATGAAGCTGGTGGTACGCAGTTCGATACCATTAAGTGTTTGCTTAATTTTTTTTTTTACATTTCAATGTTTCATGGTCAATATGAGTAGAATATGAAATATCATGACTAGCAAAATACGATGCACTATGAAAAAAAAAGCTAAACTAAATACATATCTATTTTTATGTATTTTTCCCATTGAGTACCTAGTATACATTAATACATATTATATATTTTAAATTTCAATAATGTATGCTCTATTACTGTTTACTTTTTATTTTTTTTAATTAAACTATATATGTACGTAAATTTATTTTTTTACAATGGGATGTTTTTATTTTTATATATGTATGTTTTTTAAGTATGTATGTATTTCATATGAGATGAATGGTGATACAAACTATTGTTATTGCATGACTACACCTTTACTTCTTCTTAATTTTTTTAATTAAACTTGCAAACAAATGCAAGAAATTACATACATGCCGTTGGGAGATTAGCAGTTACATCAATGAACTTCAACTTCGTTGTTGTGTAAAAATTAATTTATTTCACATAAATACCTAGATACATTCATACAAATGTCCATATAAATTACATTTATTTATTTCCATTAGGAAATAATTTTAAATGCAATACCTTACTACACCTTTACTTCTTCTTAATTTTTTTAATTAAACTTGCAAACAAATGCAAGAAATTACCTACATGCCGTTGGGAGATTAGCAGTTACATCAATGAACTTCAACTTCGTTGTTGTGTAAAAATTAATTTTTTTCACATAAATACCTAGATACATTTATACAAATGTCCATATAAATTACATTTATTTATTTCCATTAAGAAATAATTTTAAATGCAATACCTTACTACACCTTTACTTCTTCTTAATTTTTTTAATTAAACTTGCAAACAAATGCAAGAAATTACCTACATGCCGTTGGGAGATTAGCAGTTACATCAATGAACTTCAACTTCGTTGTTGTGTAAAAATTAATTTTTTTCACATAAATACCTAGATACATTTATACAAATGTCCATATAAATTACATTTATTTATTTCCATTAAGAAATAATTTTAAATGCAATACCTTATGCTGAATGCAACAACTCTTAAGGAAAATAACAGCTTTTTTCAATCTTCCTCTGGTAACTCTGCTCACAATATTATTCCAATATTTTTTAATCTTCCTCTGGTAACTCTGCTCAAAATATTTAGAGAAAACAAAATGTCACCGCGGCTTTCGCTGCTAGAGAAAACAGCATAACAACAGCTATAACTTTGATTCAACGTAGCATGTGTGTGTGTGTAAAAAACCTACATACGAATATTCATTCAAACATATTGCTAATACTTAAATGTATGTATGTATGTATATGATTTTTATTTTGTATGAACCTCATATAGGTTGCAAGTAGTTTTGTATATTTAAGTTATATAAATATTCATAGGATGGTAGTGCAGTGGGTACACCACTGAACTATGAAGCTGGTGGTACGCAGTTCGATACCACTAAGTGTTTGCTTAATTTTTTTTTTTACATTTCAATGTTTCATGGTCAATATGAGTAGAATATGAAATATCATGACTAGCAAAATACGATGCACTATGAAAAAAAACTAAACTAAATACATATCTATTTTTATGTATTTTTCCCATTGAGTACGTAGTATACGTTAATACATATTATATATTTTAAATTTCAATAATGTATGCTCTATTACTCTTTACTTTTTCCTTTTTTTAATTATTTTAATTAAACTATATATGTACGTAAATTTATTTTTTTACAATGGGATGTTATTTTTATATATGTATGTTTTTTAAGTATGTACGTATTTTATATGAGATGAATGGTGATACAAACTATTGTTATTGCATGACTACACCTTTACTTCTTCTTAATTTTTTTAATTAAACTTGCAAACAAGTGCAAGAAATTACATGCCGTTGGGAGATTAGCGGTTACATCAATAAACTTCAAATTCGTTGTTGTGTAAAAATTAATTTTTTTCACATAAATACCTAGATACATTCATACAAATGTCCATATAAATTACATTTATTTATTTCCATTAAGAAATAATTTTAAATGCAATACCTTACTACACCTTTACTTCTTCTTAATTTTTTTAATTAAACTTGCAAACAAATGCAAGAAATTACCTACATGCCGTTGGGAGATTAGCAGTTACATCAATGAACTTCAACTTCGTTGTTGTGTAAAAATTAATTTATTTCACATAAATACCTAGATACATTCATACAAATGTCCATATAAATTACATTTATTTATTTCCATTAAGAAATAATTTTAAATGCAATACCTTATGCTGAATGCAACAACTCTTAAGGAAAATAACAGCTTTTTTCAATCTTCCTCTGGTAACTCTGCTCACAATATTATTCCAATATTTTTTAATCTTCCTCTGGTAACTCTGCTCAAAATATTTAGAGAAAACAAAATGTCACCGCGGCTTTCGCTGCTAGAGAAAACAGCATAACAACAGCTATAACTTTGATTCAACGTAGCATGTGTGTGTGTGTAAAAAACCTACATACGAATATTCATTCAAACATATTGCTAATACTTAAATGTATGTATGTATGTATATGATTTTTATTTTGTATGAACCTCATATAGGTTGCAAGTACTTTTCTATATTTAAGTTATATAAATATTCATAGGATGGTAGTGCAGTGGGTACACCACTGAACTATGAAGCTGGTGGTACGCAGTTCGATACCATTAAGTGTTTGCTTAATTTTTTTTTTTACATTTCAATGTTTCATGGTCAATATGAGTAGAATATGAAATATCATGACTAGCAAAATACGATGCACTATGAAAAAAAAAACTAAACTAAATACATATCTATTTTTATGTATTTTTCCCATTGAGTACGTAGTATACGTTAATACATATTATATATTTTAAATTTCAATAATGTATGCTCTATTACTCTTTACTTTTTCCTTTTTTTAATTATTTTAATTAAACTATATATGTACGTAAATTTATTTTTTTACAATGGGATGTTATTTTTATATATGTATGTTTTTTAAGTATGTACGTATTTTATATGAGATGAATGGTGATACAAACTATTGTTATTGCATGACTACACCTTTACTTCTTCTTATTTTTTTTAATTAAACTTGCAAACAAGTGCAAGAAATTACATGCCGTTGGGAGATTAGCGGTTACATCAATAAACTTCAAATTCGTTGTTGTGTAAAAATTAATTTTTTTCACATAAATACCTAGATACATTCATACAAATGTCCATATAAATTACATTTATTTATTTCCATTAAGAAATAATTTTAAATGCAATACCTTATGCTGAATGTAACAACTCTTAAGGAAAATAACAGCTTTTTTCAATCTTCCTCTGGTAACTCTGCTCACAATAGTTTTCCAATATTTTTCAATCTTCCTCTGGTAACTCTTGCGGAAACCTATACTTTTATTTAATTTAATAAAATAAATCTTAGTTAAGGTAGTTATTAGTCAATTCTACTTTCAGATATTATTGTAGGCGAAAAACAAATTGTGATAATTTTTATTTATAAGCTCCTAAATAACTTGCAGACATGTTTGTGGCACTGCCTCTGGTTTTTTGTTTTTCTCATTAGAAGCAAATTTATCTCACATTTATAAACATTAGATATATAACAGAAGTAATTTCTAAATAAAAAAAAATATTTAAAAGGGTCTTAATTTTTTTTTTATTTTTTTTTTAACATACATACGTAAATTTACAATTTTACAATGGGATGTTTTTATATATGTATGTTTTTTAAATGTATGTACTTATTTCATATGGGACTACACGTTGTGAAGGGTATATAAGATTCGGCATGGCCGAATATAGCACTCTTACTTGTTTTTACATATAAATTTTTTTTTATACATAGCATGAATTTTTTTTTAGTTACAAAAAATGTCAATAAATTAGATAATTTTTTTGTCATTCGATAAATAATTTTGAAACTAGAAACAGACATACAAGATTTAATAAATAATTTTTATTTGTGTTGCTGGTGCATGGGAGAATTTTCTTAGTCCTGAATTGAAAGCAAATACAGTTTTTATTTTAAGCGAAGGAATTTCAATTACAAACAAAGGACACATAATTGATAACACTGTGCATGAAATTGACACTTTTTTTCGTGACAAGCTGGGCACCTAGCGTTTTAACATAATACGCTGAATCCAGTGGTGCCCACGGTTTTTTAAGATTGGCTCTGGTTTTCGAGATATACCGTTATTTCGAAAATGGAGGAGGTTGCACAACATATGTTCGCGTAACTCAAAAACGCTTTAGCTTATTGAAAAAACTTAAAAAACCGAAATTCCGCAATAAAATTTCCTTTAAGAAAAGTAAAACCTCTTTCTAACATTCGCAGTCGTTTTAGAAACATAATTTTTTTTTTGAAAAAAAAATTATTTTTTTTATAAAAATTTCGAAATTTTTATTTTTTAAAAATTCATAAAAAAATTCAGCTAGGCTTCTAATTTTTTGCACACATATAAAAAACAAAGCTGCAAACAAAACAAGCTATAAACAATTAAAATATGTTTGCAACTTTTGATTTTATTCACAAAAGTCGACAAATTTTAATTAATCTAAGAATTTCATAAAACGCAACATTTGTATTGGGGCCCCCCTAAGGGATGGTGATAAAGGGAAAGTATAATTTAAGAAAATGTTAAGAACAAAAAACATTGGAGGTCGGTCATACATTTTATCCCCCTAGGAGTGAATCCTAGGCCTTAGAAACAAATGATGGGAATGAAAAATAAAGTTGCGCAGGTGCAAAATAAGCTATTTGTGATTAAAGTCTGTCTACAACTTTTGATTTTTTCAGAAAAGATGAAATTTTTGAATTTTTTATATAACCAAACTAAAAATTTTTTGTTGTTAAGTAGTTTTTATTTAGAAATTTATTCTTCTTCCTCCTGCAGATTCCAACAAATATCCCCTAATAGCGAATCAAGTTGTTTGCCGCTATACCAGTGTTCGAGCCTGGCTGTTACTTGGTGAAATCTCTCGCCATGTTCATCAGACTCGGCTGATGATTGTTCATTAAATTTTTCGGCATGGCAATGCAAAAAATGTATTTTCAATGACATTCTAACGTTTAAGTTTTTAAATGCGGTTAGCATATTTTTGATTAAAATTCGCCAGTTTTCAGACCGATGATTTCCTAATACATTTTCTATTACTGATTTCACACAATTCCAGGCCAGTAGCTCGATATCATTCAATGCAACCTCAAATTGATGGTCCTTCATAAGACGGCGAATGTCCGGTCCATTAAGAATTCCTGAAAAATAGAAACATTATGAAATGAAATATAAATCTAATTTAATAAAGTAGTTAGAGTTCATACCTTCTTTTACTTTCATGCCGCTTAATCGTGGAAAAATTCGGTGCAATTCGATCAAAGCAACACCATCTGGGCTCAATGCTTTTATAAAATTTTTTACAATACCCAGTTTGATGTGGAGTGGAGGAAGCAAAATCTTTTCCATCGACACAAGTGGTAATTCAATAACATTGTTTCTATGCAATCTGCTTTCCTCACGTAAAGCCCAATCCCGTGTATTGTACTGGTCGCCATCGAAACGCGTATTCCATAAGCACATGAAGCATATATTTTTAGTATAGCCCAATTGCATGCCTCTTAAAAGAGCTACCACTTTTAAAACTGCGCATATTTTCCACTTGTGGTCTTCATATTTAATTAACTGTATTATTTTTTTCATTGATGCGTATGTCTCTTTAGTATTTGTGCTAAGTGCTATCGGAATAGGACTTTTTAAATTAGTGACATGTAGCAAAACTGCTTTTAAGCTACTTTAGGAAGAATCAATGAATAAGCGCCAATCTCCAGGATTATATTTATTTTGCATTGTTAAAACCAATCCGCGGATGTCAGTACAATACGCAATAGAATTATTCTCAATAGATTTAAAAAAAGTCGTAAATCGTCTATGGCGATTGATAGCCCCGTATGTTTGTACACCTGGTGCTAAAATATTAGCTCGTTTTAACTCTTTTGCCAAGAGAATGCTCTGTCTTTGAGATAATTTTAGACGCCGTACCATTATATCCAGACGATCTTGCGTGATTTCATTGTGACTGCATGGAACCGTGATGCATGACGGTTGATACATTGAAGTAGCTGGGCTATCCGCTTCAACAGAATGAATTATTGAGGGAATATGTTCTGTTGGTATATGGCTACCCGGAACAGTAATTTCATCAGAATGTGGCAGCGGAAATCGAGCATATGCTGTTTCAGTATAAGACATATAAGTCATTTTTCTTCTGTTTATACCCGCTGTATAATTTATGCACGCATAACACTCATCTTCAACATGAACTATGGGATCTCTCCAAATCATTGGAACACCAAATGGCATGGCGTCTCCATTTTTTTCCCACTTATTTAAATGGTAAATGCAGTGTGTACACACTATTGATGGTGTCCAACTCTTACCATATATAACCCTTAAAGAAAAATATGATTCATACAAGGTACTTGTTTCAGTAGTGATTTTACGGCGACTTGGCATATTTTTATATTTCCCACACACATAACAAAAGTAATTAAACTTTTTACACGCCTCCATCTTAGATATTTCAATATAACTGTTTAGATACAAGACTGTCAGAGGCTTTAAAATTCACTAATCACTTTCGCAAGCACTTTCCATATGACAGTGAAGGGGTTGAGGAACTCTTATTTATACTGTAATTGTTTTAATCAAAGTACCAGTCGAGACCTTCATGACCATGTTTTGTAAAAAAAACCCAGGACGAATAATATTTCTAACTTTTCCAGGTGTAGATTTTATTGTCAATTTACCGCAGGTACCCAATAATTTGAAATCACAGGTAATTGAAAAATACTATGTTATAATTTTTAATTCTAAGAACCATACAAAATACCGTTGTACTTCAGTTCCATTACCTGCTCACCTAACGAAATGCTGTATCATATGTAAGGCTGGTTGCATTACAATATTGGGTACCTGCGGTAAATTGACAATAAAATCTACATTTTTTAACCGATTTTTATGGCTTGCGGCTTTTTTTATTTTTAAGATAAGTAGTTCTCAGAAAAAAGTGCAAAATGTTGAATATTTGCTTTATATTTTTTTTAATTATATTTTTAAATTGAAAAATATTACGAATTTGGCACGAAAAATTTTGTTTATCTTCATTAATTTTTAAATAATTCCAAAACGATAAGAGATAGAGAAAACACATCTTCTGGTGTTTTACTTTTGAAAACCGAAACCTAATTTAGGGGAAAAAATTTGGCACGCCCATAAAAAAAATACCGATCTGATGGAAAAAAACCGATTACGGATTTGAGTTCAGCGCATCAAAATCCACATAGACCACATAGTTTTAATTAACGGGAAGAAAAAAAATTATTTTTTGTCGAGCAGTGTTATTTATGGCTTGTTTTGTTTGCAGCTTTGTTTTTTATATGTCTGCAAAAAATTAGAAGCCTAGCTGAATTTTTCAATTTTTTATGAATTTAAAAAAAATAAAAATTTCGAAATTTTGATAAAAAAAATTAATTTTTTTTTCAAAAAAAAAATTATTTTTCTAAAACGACTATTAGAAAGAAGTTTTCTTAAAGGAAATTTTATTGCGGAATTTCGGTTTTTTAAGTTTTTTTCAATAAGCTAAAGCGTTTTTGAGTTACGCGAACATATGTTGTGCAACCTCCTCCATTTTCGAAATAACGGTATATCTCGAAAACCAGAGCCAATCTTAAAAAACCGTGGGCACCACTGGATTCAGCGTACCCGAATTATGTTAAAACGCTAGGTGCCCGGCTTGTCTGTTTTTTCAACTAGCACAGTGTAATCCGAGAATTTTAACGAGGCGATTTTCTTTAGAAAAAAAAGGAAAAGAATTTTGCAAATTACTTTAACAATTTTTGTTGGTGGGAATTGAAAATATACTTTGGACGTTTATTTATAAAGCAAGATAATTTTTATAAAAATCAAGATTTTATTTCTATAAATTTGAACAGATTTGGCAATTGAAGATTTCTTTAAAGAGGGATGATTTTATTTATCATTTAAAATTGAGAATTAAGGAAAGTTCAGAAAACTCTAATTCAAAATTTAATTTTATTAATATTATTGTTTTATTTTATTTTTGTTTATAATATATATTAGATTTTTTTATTCAGCATTTTAAATCTTTTTAGTCATCGAAATTACTGTTTTTGTTCTTACATATCATCATAGACCAACGCTGTCCAAATCTTCATTTTCTGTGCACAATTGTGCTACAAAAACAATAAAGAAAACTCACACCGACACTTGTTCTCCATAGCTGCCAGATAAAATAAGGATAAAATCGTCTAATTTAGGGAAAAAATCTTCAAAATCGTCAAATGATTTACTCAAGTCGTCATAAAAACGTCAATATGAAGAAAAGCATTTTTCAAAACAAAACATTTTTTATTTAATGCATAACATAACAAACTTTTTAAATCTAGAGAGATCAATGGTTTTATTATACCCTCTTAAGTTAAGAACATGACAATAAATATAATATAATTTAGAATTTATTCCGAAAAATAAATATTAATATACATAAGTATATATAAATACAAAAAATAATAAATTGGCTGCATCTTTTTGGACTATTTGACAAATTATTATAATCATTCCTTGCTAAAGTTTCTACCGATTAAGGTGGCTTTAAACAAGCGTAATACGAGCACAATGCCAAAATAAACTACATCGTTTCGCTTTTTAGCCCATAAACTTATTTATGGATCTGCAAACCAGTCTTTCTTAATTTTCCTCTTCTTGTGGTTAGCTTGGAAAAACACCATTAAAATTTCATTTTAGCTACTACAATGTTTTATATAAAAAATGGTTGAAATTTCTACTTACAGAGGAAGAGATACTACAATTATCATCATCTTGGATTTCTATTGAAAATATAATGTTTGATTGTTAAGGTTTTAATGTATAATTAAAAAGAACTTACCATTTTTTTAAGTGTTTTAGCATATACATTTAAAATTGTTTTAAACGCGTTTTCAAATTTAAATAAAATGTTGCATATACTATATTAAAAATGTACAAAGTGAAAAAATTATCCACACAAACAATTAAATAATGATAGATTTATCTCTTTCACTTTATTCTATTATTAATAACATAAAAAAACCGTTGAAAATCGTCAAAAACATAACATGAATCGTCAAATCGTCAACATGTAATTTTTAGAACGTAAAATCGTCAAAATGACGATAAATCGTCAAATCTGGCAGCTATGTTGTTCTCTTCTGTTTCAGTTTGATTTCAGTCGTTTATTGAGTGTTAACGAGTGCACATCAGTGATGGTATATGAGAATTTCAGTCTTGTGCCAAAATTTTAGCTAGAAAGTGCCAAAATATATTAAAAAGTGCCATAACAAATATATACACAACATGTCTACTAAAAAAAATAAATCCATTTATTCAGTTTTTTTTTAGAATAATATGTATATTTTTTTTAAATGAATTGATTATATACAAAAAAAATTTCAGACTTCAATGTTTAAAAAATTTATACAGATAAATTATATATAAATATTATTATTTATGAAATACATACATACATATGTATTTAATATGTAATGTTTTTTGAGAATGAGAATCAAACGTACAGACGGACAGACATAGCTAGATCGTCATAAAATGAAACCCCGATTCAGAATATATATACTTTATGGGGTCTAAAATGAATATTTCGAAGTGTTACAAACGGCATGATAAAATGAATATACCCCCACCATTTTTTTGGTGGCGGATATAAAAAAATAGAGTTAAAAATTATCTTTTCTATGCAGTCATCTGATTAAATCCACTCTGAATATGGGCATATCCGAAAAAATGTCAACCAACAAAAACTTTTTAAAGTTGATCAAAAATTATTCTTGATTATTTAGAGTAACAGACTATATTCTTCCTCTTACAAATATCATCATAAAATATTTTTCTGGCAGTCCATGTTACGAAAATCAGGTCTTAAGGTTCAGCAACCTTACATATTTAATATTTGGCCAAAATATGCATGTTTTTTGGCTGCTGTTAAACAAGCTTTATCCAAAACACGGCTGCTCCATCTTCGAAAAAGTTTTTTTTAAATTAATTTTCTGCAACTTTATGAAAGAAGCGCTTTAAATGCTCTGAGTAAAGTTACGTGCACGCTTTGTAACGTCCGCAACGGAAAATAAGGGTTTTTATATATAACGAAGAAACTAAAAATTTTTTTGACACCACATTAACATTCCAAACAAAACTAAAACTGTTCTTCAAAGAAAGAAAAAAAAATTCTAAAATATACAAAAGTATGTTTCATTTTTTAATATCAAATTTTGTAACGTCCGCAACGGTATCGATCTATCCTAAAATTAAGTTCTGCTAAAAGTTGTTTTGTTTTCACAAATCTATAATTGAAACCACATACATCAATAATTATAAACGCATAAGTATTGAAGGGTTAAAGAAAATTAAAAAAAAATAATTTGAGAACACAGTTACAAAATTGTAATCTTTTCTATTTCTCTTATCATTATTTCAATGAAATATGGCAAAGGGAGCTTCGCTTATTTTCTTTATCTTATCTTTCTTTAACATCTGCTGGCACTAATGTTGACCGTCAAACGGTGCATTTTTCTCTTCGGATCTTCAAAAGAGTTATTGCTAACCTACGTGGACAGACGTACACGTGTCGATTTCAGTTTCTGATAATTTGAACTGCGTGAAAGATTAAAATTACGATTAGTAAGTCGGGTAAAAATGAGTACAAGTACAGAAAGATCAAAAAAATTTCGAATTAATTTAAGAAACAATTTAAATAGCTTGCTGAAGCAAAGATTAAAAGATGCTGAAAGAAAGCGAGCTTATCGGCAAAAAATTAAAGATATCATGAAAGGCAATGCATCCCTTGCAAAAGAAATTAAAGCTAACAACAAAAAGCGAATGGCGAATTACAGAGAAAGACAAAATAGAAAAAAAACAACAACGCTAGTCAGTCCCTATACATGCAGGCAGACTCTAAGCAAAGCTGTAAGAAAAGTTGAGCGCGTTTTGCCAGCTGATATGGAAAAGAAATGTAAAGTCCTCAGTGTACTTTATGAAAAATACCTTTGTAATAGAAAAGAAGCTGAACCTAATGAGCAATTAGACGGGAAAACAAAACTGATTTACGACTTTTTTTATCGAGATGAAATTTCCGTGCAAGCTGCTGGAAGAAAGTCGACACTACTAGCTGGGTCCCATAAATTACCAGTAGCTAAGAGATTTATGATAATGACGGTAAATCAGGCTTTTCAGCTGTTTCAAGCTGAGTTTAGTGATCAAAAAATTTCTCGAACGAAATTCCATGAGAATCGACCAACAATAGTGGAATTGTCTGATAAGTTGCCTCACAACATGTGTGTTTGTCAATACCATGCGAATTTTGGGTTTTTATTGGAAAGTTTGAACAAACATATTCCTGTATTCCCTTTGAACTTTGGTGACTTTTTAGAAAAAGTTTGCTGTAACGTTGAAAATGAATTTTGCATGTCAAATGATTGCAATAACTGTAAAAAAGACATTAAAGATGAGCTTGTCCCTTTACTTTATAATAGTGGCCTTGATGAGGTTACTAAATGGAAGCAATGGAGAATTATAGACAATCGTATGGTATTAAGTTTTACCGAAGCGCCAGTGGCAGATTTAATTTTTGAATTGGAATCCCAACTGCCGTCGTTTAAACTACATACTTTTGTTAAACGATCTCAACAAAAATACTTTGAGGAAAAACGGAAAGCATTGGAGCCAAATGATCTGATTCTGCAAATTGACTTTGCCGAAAATTACAGACTTATTTCTCAAAATGAAATTCAGTCTGCTCATTTCAGCTATGCTCAAGTAACTATTTTTACTTGTGTAGCGTGGCTACATGGCTGCACTAAATCATTTGCCATTATAAGTGATCAGCTAACACACAATAAATACGATGTTTATTGCTTTTTATCAATACTTATTAAAAATATTCAAAAGCTTCATTCAGTATCTAAAATCTGTGTTTTTTCCGATGGATGCGGTAGTCAGTTTAAAAACAAATTTATTTTACGTAGCATTCCACATTTTAAGAATGAATTTGGTGTTCACCATTTTGAGTGGAATTTCTTCGCTACTTCTCATGGCAAAGGTGCAGTAGACGGAGTAGGCGCTATCGTGAAACGTAAAGTTTGGCAGTTAGTAAGAGCTCAAAATCTTACTTTGAAGGATGCACACGATTTTTACAGACTGGCCAAAAGTAATATCGATGTGGTTAAACTAATATACATACGTTACAGAAAACGATATAAAAACCACAACTCAATATCTAGGTGAGAAATGGTTAAATATAAAAAATATTACAGGCGTAAAATCTCATCATCACTTTTCTTCACTTAATGAAAATTTTATCGAAATGGCACGCACTGCAGTATCTCCTTAACATAAACTACAAGTTTAAAAAGAAAAATAAAATTTATATTTTTTGAAAATAAACACAAAAATATTTTTTTATTTACATGAGTAGGACAGTGGTCAAAAATGTAACGTCCGCAACGTAACGTCCGCAACAAATGTAAGACAAAATTGTGAATAAACTAACAATTATTTTTTTGCCTCGGAAGTGGGTTTGATATGCTTAAACATTCCTCTTTCTTTAATGTATTTGGAGTTTTTTTTGTTTATACTGTAAAATTCGCTAAAATTTCTGAAAATTTGCATTGATCTCCACAACGACTTCTGTATTGTGTAACGTCCGCAACGGCAATTTAAGTACAATTATATCGCAACTGATAAAACTCAGAAAATATTTGTAACTGCCATTCGAAAGTACTCTCAAAGGCCAACGTACCACTGTAGGTTACTTAAGAATATAACGCTCAGAGCGCCAACAGTATTCAAAAATATGCGTACGAACGTAACGTCCGCAACGCAGGATTAGCCCATATGTAGTATGTCATTCATTTTAAACTAATAGTTCAGAAAGCGGATTTAGTGTCTTTGTTTCAGTTTTGAGTAGTATTTGCAAGAGGGAGAAAAAGCATTTATTTTTTTTTTTTTTTAATTAAAAATATATTTCTTCAAAAGTAAGTAAAATTATATTTTTATAATTTTTTTGAAAAAGTGCCAAAATTTTATTGAGTGTGCCATGGTGCCATTTAACAACTAATAGTGCCAAAAATGGCACGATTGTGCCACTTTTACCAACAGTGGTGCACATGTGCGGATGCTTACGCTTTTTTTCAGCTTTTTTGTTTTTTCAGCTTTGATATAATTTCAAAATAAACCAGCAAACAAAATAGTATAATGGAAGACAAAAATTTTTGTTTTGTCATTAAAAATGCTCTTGGTAACATGCAATGCATTTTATGTTACCAAAAATTTAAAACAAAATTTATTTGTTCCAAGCAGAGAAATAACTTAGTTCTTCAAATTTAAAACATATTTTGTTAATAAGAAATTGTTACGAAACCTTAAATTTGGAAAACTGAATTTATAATGCGTAAATACACTTAATTTTTTAAGTTTTAATTGTAAATTAAAAATTATATTTAATTTTATTAACTTTTTTTAAATATCATTTCTATTTTGCTTTTGAAAGTAAAATTCATTACATTTGTAATGCTTAGTTTTGTGTTTGCTGGGCAATATTATCATATCCAATACAGACGCATTTCATTTATTGAGAGTTTTGGACAGCATTGTCATAGACGAACAAATACTCACCATTTTTATATTGGGACAATTTTAGTATAGATATCTGTCAATTGTCATCCGGCGCCTGCTGACAACGTTGGACAAATTTTAAAATCGTAAGTCTAACTAAATTGGTTTTTATTTGTATACTTTATATATGTATATATATGTGTGTATATATGTATGTATGTGTATGTGTACATTTTGTTTACATATAACTAAATACATACTTAAACACATTAACAAAAATTCGGTTGAACAATTTAACTACAATGTATTAAATTAACATTTCTTTTTTCAATTTATAAAAGAAATTATTTAATCTCAACCTAGTTTATCTTAAATATTTTTTTTTTTTTTTGTTATTTGAAATCAAGTTATATAAAAATATAGAGTTGTTTGTATAGATATATCCTTTGTACATTTATCAATTTTAATCAAATATACCTTTTATAATGTATTAATTTATTTATTTTTTTTAATGAATCATTAGTGTTCTTATCTACGAAAGGAGAAGTTTAAGATATGGGGTTGTTTAGGTTTTATTAATTAAATTTTGATATAGATAGATAACCTTGGGCTAACAAACTAAATAACTCTTGGTTAGCTGTAACGATCCTTCAGTAACTAGATTTATTTTAAAGTTGTGAATGCTACCTTTTATTCCGGCTGTGCTCATGGAAATTGGGGGGGTTGTTTAAATTTACTTTAAAATATATCTAAAACCGTTACAAATCAATTTAAAATTAGGTAGCAATAAAAAAAATATCTAATCTATTTAAAATAAAAAAAAATAAAAATTAAATAATATTTAATGATGTTATGAATGCATTAATAATAAAGAGATATGATGTTATTATCTCTTAATCTCACGTACCCACCCTTCCTTGCTATTAATATTAATTTTAAATAGCCCATAAATTTTACCAACCCTTCACTCTAAACTTTTCGTTAAAATTTAAAAAATATTCAATTCATGTCTATAAACTACATTTATTTATCAATATTAAATTCTATCATATTTTATTTTTATAAATAATCTAGTGGTATTAAATTATTAACATTGTTCAAAGCAAAACACAAAAATCTTAAACAAAGAATAGTAAAAAAAAAATAGAATTTAGTTATTTCAATATTAATAGTTATTTGTTATTATAAAAACCAATTTTTCTTTAATATTTAGTTAACATTAAATATGAAATATCTTAAAAAAAATAAATAAATTACTATTTTCCTTTTTTTCTACATAAATATATAAATATTATATTATTTTTTTTTCTTTCCTTATGAGTGCAATATAGAATAACTCAAATATATATACTTATATATCAAATAGTTATTTAATTATTATTAGTATAATTTTTTTATTTTTATTTTAACTCACCATTTACATGCAAATTTTCCTCGTTGACGTCAGGCCTGATGTCTTGAAGTATGCAAGCTTTTTATATTTTAAAGTTATTTAGGTATATATGTATCACTCAAAACAACAACAACAACAACAACAAAAAATTCATAAAATTTCATAAACATATGTATGTATAAATAAGCAATATAGTTCTTTGTGTTAATTGGTATACATTAAAACAAAATTTTATAAATTAAAACAATATTTTAACTAGATAACAATATGATTTGTGTATGTAGTGTATGTATGTATGTTATGTGTATGTGTGAGAATTATGTGTATGTGTGTATTTTATGTGAAAGTGTGAGAATTTATTGAATATTATTTTATATGTAAGTATTTTTTTTTTTTTTTATTTAGTTTTCTTTCTTTAGTGTATCGAAATTATTCCAAACCAAAAAAAAAATCCAAATTTGTTTGATAAAGAAAATTGTTTGACTTTTCTTGAAATCGAACCAATAAAATATTCGTAAAAATTGTTTTTTTTTTGTAAATTCACTGCTACAACAATTCTTATTTCAAAAAAAAAATTTCCTGTGTTTTGGGGACGAACAGAGAAAAAATTTGATCTGTAAAAATAATAATATCACTAAAAAAATTACCCTATGTACATACTATAATACCTCTATTTGACTGTTTTTTTTCTGTTTTTTCCTTTTTTTTTTCTCTAAATTTTCTTTACCACAAAATTAATATCAGTACCACAAAAAGAATACATTTTGCGAAAGCCTTGGCGTCAAATTATTATTATCTTATTAGTTTGAAATATCCTTTCTATTATTATTGTTTGAATCAATATCTACGTCTTCTTTTTATTGAGTTTGAAAAATTCTGAATGAAATTTCATATTTTATATTGAATATAATTCTATGACTACATGAAAAAAATTTCAAATTAAAAAAAATTTATAAAACTAAGTGAAGATAGTACCAAGGCGAATCAATCAGGTGACTGCATAACTACAAAAAATACAATAGAAAAAACCACACGCATTTTGTTAGTGTTTTTTTGTACATAATTGTCAATATCAAGGCGAATTTAAATTCTTTCTTGTCAATTTTTGACAACAAAAAAATAATTCTTTTGTAAATTGAAACATGATTTTTATTATTTTTAAATAAAATTTAATTTTTTTAATTATTGCCTAAAGAAATAAATTCCTTGTATGAAGGTAAGAGCTGCGATGAATTTTTTGATAAAAGATCTTAATTAAAAAAATGTTTTGTTTAGATTAAAGTCATTATCGGCTGCCAGAAAGAGAAAGTTTTAAGGATTAATGAAAATTTGCGGATATGCTCCGTTTTTGAAAACGACAAGTCCGACTTAAAGTTTTGTGTCGAGCAAGAAGTCAAATATTAATTTAACAGCATAGTACCATTAGTTTACAAAGGTAACTCAATTTATACATATTTATTTTTAATTAATTGTTTCCATTTTAAAGAACCGACTGGCTTAAGGGTATTGATGTTCGTGTACAGTTTTGTGTACAAGAAGAAGAATGGTTTTATTATTTATAGCGATCAAGTTGTTATTGTCACTTTATAGAAACATGTAGCTGGTTTCAATATTACCATGTGTATGTGTACCTATTTGAAAATGTATCAAGCATAATTCTAACACTTTTTTCCTTCCTTGTTATTTTAACGTTGAAATGAAAAGAACATAATTTGATTTTGCTGTTGGTCTACTTACATACTTATGTATGTGTAATTAATTGCATCTATTCTGTATTTTGAGTATAATTAAATTATTAGTAATCTTTATTAAAGTTTTTTGAATAACAATACTACGACAATTTCGAACAATTTAATTCCATTTGAAGCACAGAACAAGCACATACATATATATTTCAACAAACAAAGAAGATAATTTTAAGAATATTATTTATTCTGCATTGGCAAAAAACACATAAAAAAGTTATTTACATATCTTTTCATGTATTCATAGACTAATATATTAATGTGTTTAATAAACGATTACTGTTAAAAACAAAATAATAAATTTTGTGCTTTAAAAGAAAACAAAATTGGTGGTGGGTAAAAAAGATTCGGAACAGCCGAATAAAGTGAACTTACTTGTTCTAAGGTGCCTTTAATCTTTTAGTATGTAGGTACTTACAGTTTAAAACAGTTTAACTTAGTGAACGTCTATTTGCAAATAAAGCTATTTATTTAATTTTTTTGTGTTTTTTACTATTTATTTATGCTTACTAATTTTTAAGTTTGGTGGTTTTTTAAATTAAAATATATTAAATTTATATAACACGCATCTGATATTTTGTTTTAAATACAATATGTTAAAAAAAAAACTTGCAGTCGCAGCAACCAATAATGTAACTAACCGTAAAATAAAAAGAAGAGTTATAAGTACTTCGACTTGAATAGCCAGTTTATTATTGTGCCCTTCGTGTATATATAGAACTAAAAAGCACGAAAAGTTATTATTGAATCACGTCCCAAATTTTATGTCTCACCCCCCTAATATTCCAGGTCTTGCCCGTCTACTGCTATTTGTTTCGATCGATGTAGAATGCTTTCGCTCTAGGATCCGCTTTACTCACAGCTTGTTATCTAAATTGGCTTGATTTGTTCTTGGCCTTTAAAGATGAAGAGTTCTTTTGACGCGGATTCCATAATAAATTTATATTATTTACATAAATCAAAAGAAAATCGCACATTTTTAAATAATGTTTATACTTACTAATTCTGCACTTTTTTGGTTTTAATGGCTTAATATTAAAAAACCTTTGCACACAATCACTTTAATAATTGTTATGTTTTATATTCTGCATGTTTTTCATATTAAATAAATTTTTAATTTCAAACTAAATAACATAAAAATTATTGTAAACAAAAATAAAATTAAAAACATAAACAATATATGGCACCAAGGCGAATTGGTTTGACAATTATGTTCTAAGAAAATAAAAAAAAGTAAAAAAAAATGAATCAGCTGTTTTTATAAGGTCACCTTTTCAATCCACCTTGGATAGTACTATACAAAAAAAAAATAAACGCCCTCACATAGCAAGGAGGGTGGGCATAGGATATTTGTAGCAAATTCCATCTTAAGCTACACAATAATCATCAACAAGTACTCAATTTTTATTCTTTTCATTTGTTTATTTCTTTTGTTTTTATATTTCTTTTGTTTTTATATTTCTTTTGTGAATTATGGTTTTTAAATAGCTACCTAATGAAAATTCTCAAGTAACCGATTCAAATATTAAATATTAGATTTATATATACAGGTATGGATATATATTTTATTTGGGAACATAACGACGAGCACAGCCGGATTATTTAGGTAGCCCCGTTCCCAAAGTTGTACACCTATTGACAGAATAGTTACAGATGTAACTGCTTTATCAGTAAACAAGTAAGAGCACTATATTCGACTGTACCGAATCTTTTATACCCACCTCCAATTTTGTGTACATTTAAAGCACAATATTTATTATTTTGTTAATCGCTATGGAATAATCTCTTTATAATAAAATATGTATCACTCTCTTTGTAGGGGGTGGTTAAATTTTAAGGGCTTATGTTGAAGGTGAACTACACCTAGTCTTTTAATTTGTTTTCTGCATTTCATTTGACATTTCTCAATCTCAAACTTACTCAATTTCATCCGTGAAAAGATACGCAAATGAGCAACGCTTTAAAGTTATTCAGGTTTTTTTATAAAAATGGGCGTTCAAATCAAAATGCATTTTGTGCACTTTGTAATTCTTTTGATCAACATAATCGTTCAAATCCGTCCACAATCGGGAGAATTGTAAAAAATATTTAAATTTCTGCAAAACAGGTCTGTATAAAATGTTAGAAAATCTGTAAATGCCTTCTTAGTTCGTTGAATGGGAACCATTGCTGTTTTTTGCGATAGTGTGGCAAAAGAGCAGTCAACCTCAACTCATCATCATGCCCAACAATTGAGCATCAACATTGTCCTTGAAAATTTGGACCATCAGATAGAGGAGTGGCGCCAAGGATGGCGGTGCCCATTTGGCCGATATTTTGTTAAATACATAATTAAACCATACAAATATTATCATTATAAAAAGAAATGATAATAATTTCTTAAATAATTTGTGTTTTATTAAAAATCAACATCGGCCCTTAAAATTTAACCACCCTTAATAACTTCGATATGATAAAAAAATGTTTTTGTAAATTTAATCTTTTAGTGAAAGGGGGCGTTAAAGTAGACGTGTCAATAAAGTTTCTGCTAATAAATACAACTTAGATATTTCAATATAGTCCTTTATTTGCCCAAAAACTTTTCAATAGAGAAATTACATGAATTTAAGATAAACCGTTATATGGGAAGTAGGCGTTAAAGTGGGTGTGTCACTTAAACTTTTTGGCACCACAATAACATTGATTAGAAGGATATATGTAGGAAATTTCATCATCATACCTCTAATTATGTCGGTTTTATGAGCTTTTAAATTTCATTAACGGTAGATAACGTGAAAAGTGGGCGTTATAGTAGGCGTGTCAAAGTTGGTTTTGCTAATGAGTACAAATTAGATATTTTAATATAGTCCTTTATTATTCCAAAATCTTTATTTATAGAGAAATTAAATGAATTTTAGGTAAATTTTAATATGGGAGGTGGACGTAAAAGTAGGCGTGGCACCTTAATTTTCTGGCACAGTAATGAAGGATATACGTAGCAAATTTGATCATCATACCTCTAATTTTGTCGGTTTTATGAGCTTTTAAATTTCAATAACGGTAGATAAGCGATAACGGCGTTAAAGTAGGCGTGTCAAAGTTGTTTTTACTATAAGTAAAACTTAGATGTTTCAATATAGTCCTTTATTATTCCAAAATCTTCATTAATAGAGAAATTATATGAATTTTAGGTAAAACGTTATATGGGAGGTGGGCGTTAAAGTAGGCGTGGCACATTGATTTTCCTTTACACAAAAGCCTCTCACCAGGAAGCAAAGTATGCAAAATTTCAGAGTCGTACATCCAATTTTGTTGCTTTTATGACGTTTTTGTTTTTAAATGTACCGAAAAATACACTGTGCGGTAAAAATTTTCGTACATATTAATCGATAACTCCTTTCCTAATGCATAGATTTAGGTAATTTTCGGGGAAAATTTTGTTTTTACTCAGGAAATATATATTCGAAGTTTCATGAGTCTACGTTAATGCGTTTAGACACAATTCCATTTTATTCGACGGACACGGGTTTTTCGACCTACTCTTGCTTTACGAGCTATAACTCTCTTCCTAATATTCCGATTTATCCCATTTTCAATACCAAACAAACCTTGCGTATAAGAAGATTCTGGCAAAATTAGCCCCCTTGCTTTTTCGGTGGGAGCTCTATCGTGCTTTCAACAGACGGACGGACATAGCTAGATCGTCATTAAATTAAACCCTGATTCAGAATATATACTTTATGGGGTCTAAAATGGATATTTCGATGTGTTACAAACGGAATGACAAAATGAATATACCCCCACCATTTTTTTGGTGGCGGGTATAAAAAGTCGTATTTTATTTTAACTTTAGTCTTAGTTAGCAAAAAAAATGTTTGATGTATAGTAAAATATAACAACTGGAATACTAGGACTTAACGTCATGTTTGCTGGGAGATGCAATTCAATATACTGATATGAACAAATGTTGTAAAAGCAACTGAAATGATCGCCTGTGCTGCCGTAGCGAACGCATACATATTTTGTTATTCTAAAAATTAAACTGCATTAAATTTGGTTGAATTCAAAATGCCCTAATGAGAAGAATTTTTGTATTAATATTAACTATATGTATAAATATATTAATTACAATAAAATTTAATATATTAAATTATGTACATATAAATATAAAATTAAAATATTAATGACCTTTTCAGTTATTGCATAGGTACATACCTACATATGTTCATAAAAACATTTTATGTTATAAATTGTTATTTTTGGGATTTTTGTAGATTAAGGATATAATTTGGGAATAAACTAAAATAAAATAATTTTCAATATGTTTGAGTTACCGTTATTTTACTTAAGCACTTGTTTTTTAAATTTTTATACCCTTCACACAGTCAAAAAGGGTATATATAGGTTTGTCATTCCGTGTGAAATTTCTACAATTTTCATTTCCGACCCCATAAAGTATATATTTTCTGAAAGTTTATGAATAGGGGAGCCGATTAAGCTCTGTCAGTCTGTCCGTGTGTATGCTGAAATCAACTTTTTGAAGCCCCCCGACATCGCTTGGACCCGGGTGAGGTATTAAAATATCAGAAATATTCGGGAGTAGATCGGTATTGAAAATCAGAAACATCGGTACATAAACAACTGAGATATGAGCAAAAACCCACGACCACCTCGATTTTTTTCACAAAAACAACATACATACATACAAACTGTTTAGAGAAAACGTGGCATCGAATCCCAGCTGAGCCAAAAAAAAATTTTTTTATTTTTTTTTGTATTTTATTTTTTTAATTTTTTTTATTTTTTTTTTTAATTTTTTATTTAATATATTATTTATATTTTTATAATTTTTTTTTGTTTTATATTTATTATATATATTTTAATAATTTTTTTTTTATTTTTTTTTTTATTTTTTCTTTTAACATACATACGTAAAGTTATAATTTTACAATGGGTTGTTTTTATACAAGGTGGCGCAAAAGAAATCCTCCTATCAGAAAATGCTACAAATTTTGCAATTGGCCCCTAATGTCAGTTCTGTTTTGACATTTGTGTAGTAAACACATGCAAAATACACGTTAATAAACAATGTTACGCTACACTGCTCCAGAACGCGGAATATTGGTGACTATTTATTTGACCAATAATCGGTCGGTGACTTTGGCACAACGTGAATTTCGTCGCAGATTTCCTAGCCGTCCAACGCCTACTGGTGAAACACTGCGACGTTTAGCCGCTCGCCTCGAAGAGACTGGCACAACACGAGATGCTGCCAGGAGTGGCAGACCCCTGAGTAGCCGTTCTGCAGAGAATATTGCTGCTGTAGCCGAGGATGTCATGGAAGCGCCGCCGACATCGACCAGACGACGTGCCACGCAAATGGCTATCAGTCGACGGTCTTTACAGCGAATTTTGGTACAAGATTTGAAGATGTTTCCGTACAAAGTCCAAACGGTGCATCAGCTGTTAGCTGCTGACCGCCAATCGCGTCTAAGATACGCTCAAGCCATCCTAAATCACAACCAAGAGGAAGATGATTTTTCATCAAAAATCATCATGAGTGATGAGGCCCATTTCCATCTTAGCGGGTACGTAAATAAGTAAAATTTACGCTTCTGGGTCACTGAAAATCCGCGTGTAACCCTCGAAGAGCCATTACACCTGCTCAAAATTACTGTATGGTGTGCTGTTTTCGCTGGAGGAGTCATCGGACCTTTTTTCTTCGAAGACGTCGCGGGCCAAACGGTTACTGTGAATGGTGAGCGCTACAGAGCAATGATCAACAAGTTCTTTTTGCCGCAACTTGATGAATTGGGATTGGAAAACATGTGGTTCCAACAGGACGGTGCAACAGCACACACTGCACGTGCCACAACCGATATGCTGAAGGATGCATTTCCCGGGTTCCTAATCTCCCGTTTTGGCGATTTGAACTGGCCAGCAAGATCGCCTGATTTGACCGCTCCAGACTTCTTTTTGTGGGGCTTTTTGAAGTCGCGGGTTTATGTCAACAAGCCTCAGACTCTTGCAGCTCTTAAAGACAATATCCGTCAAGAATGTGAGGACCTATCGCCGGAAGTTTTGGCCAAAGTGATGGAAAATGCCATAAAAAAGGCTCAAATGACAATCAACTGTGGCGGCGGCCATTTACATGACATCATATTCTCGACTTGATGTAAAAAAAACTAAAAGACCAAATAAAAATACTCCACAAGAAGAGTCAAAGTTTTTCATTTTTTTTTAAATTACAGCCAAAAAACATCGGAAGGTTATTTTTGCGCCACCTTGTATATGTATTTTTTTATATGTATATATGTACGTATTTCATATGGGATGAATGGTGATACAAACTACTGTTATTGCATGACTACACGTTGTGAAGGGTATATAAGATTCGGCACGGCCGAATATAGCACTGTTACTTGTTCTTACTTAAAAAGAAGCATTGGGGTAATTGCCCAAAATTTAAAGTGCCTAAAACATCAGAAGTACAAAGCAGTAATGCAAATAGATTTCATCTACTTGCAAATGAAGAAGAAGAAGAAGAACATGATACTCACAAGGAGAAAATACCACCAATTGTAGTGGACTCTGTCCATAGTTTTTCATCACTTTTTGGACTAATTGGAGACAGGTATATGTTCAAAAGAATGTCCATTGGAACAAAAATAATATCAAGCTCAAGGATACTGTATAACGAGGCCTTAAATGTACTAAAAACTAAGAAGTACTAATTTTACACGCATGAAATAAAAGATGCAAAAACGTTTAAATTAGTATTGTTTGGTCTTATTCAAATGGATACTAAGATAATTTGTGATGAATTTAACAATTCACACAATATAAATCCGGTAAGTGTAAAGAAAATCACCACGAAAAGATCAACCGCAGATGATACGCTATATTTAATTGAATTCGATCGTCAACAAGTGTCGAAGAGGGATATACTGAAAATAAGATATTTTAGTAATATTGCCGTTTACTGGAGAAGACCACTCAAGGGCAGCAAAGGCCCTACTCAATGCACCAAATGCTCTATGTATGGTCACGGTGTTAGGAACTGTAACAGAGTAGTAGTGTGTGCAGCCTGTGCGGGTAATCACGAATTTGCAGATTGTCAATTAAACAAAGCCGCTAATAGTGAGAACATTATCTACAAATGTTACAATTGTGCTAGGAAGAATTTTAAAAATGTAAAGCACAGAGCTGACGACCCGAAATGCCCGTGTCGTCAGGAATACCTGGAGATTCGTCAACGCACCACAGCCAGAAATAAAGTACCACTTAGGACTAATATGCTCAACTTCAACTCCGATGAAGTTAATTTTCCCCAACTGCCTGGTAAGAAACACCAAAATTATACACGTGACTCTGGTGCTAAAAGTATTGTACTGTACTCTGATGTAACAAGAAGTAAGTCCCTTGTTAACATAAATGAAGATGATATTTCTAATGAGAAATTGATGCAAATATTTTTTGATGCTGTCGATGCACTCCAAAGGTGCCAAAATAAGTACGACAAGTTACGAGTGCTGGGGATGATGCTTCAACATGCAATATAAATCAACAGTTAGTCAAAATGTTCATGTTATGCACTGGAATGCTCAAGGCATAACGACTGAGTCAGCAGCTTCACAGCTGAAAAAATTTTTATTTGACAAGGAAGTTGATATTCTCCTTATCAATGAGACATTTTTGAAACCCCACCATAAATTTAAACTTGGAGGCTACAAAATTTATAGAGAGGATCGACCAACTCATGGTGGCGGTGTACTCATCGCAGTAAAATACAATGTTGAACATGAAATATTACCAACTATAAATACGAGTGTGGCTGAAAATATTTCGGTTCGAGTAATAATAAATAGGCGCCCTGTGATTTTTACTTCTGCGTACAATCCGGTTCATACTATAAATTTTAAAACTGATATGGACGCTTTAACTAGACGGTAATTTAAACGCTCAACATACGCACTGGAATTGTTTTTTAAACAATATTGCTGGTAATGAGCTTTATAGTCATAGCCTTCAATCAAACTACTACATTTATTACTCAAATGCATTTACTCGCTTTGGACAAAATATTAATCCAGTACAGCCGTCTACAGTAGACATCCTTTTAACTAACTCTTGTCTTCCTTTTTCTACCTTGGAAACACATCCAAATATGTTACAATCGGACCATGTACCACTATCTTGCGTCATTTATGGAGAGGTACAAAATAGCATTTTGATGCTACCCTTGTATAATCGAGCCGATTACCACATCAATAAAAAACTTCGTTGAAAGTGAAATAATATTACAAGAGATTGATCAAAATATTACAAACACAGGTAATCTAGATTTAGCATTAAGTAAACTAATATCCATTGTAAAAGAAGCTACTAATAAAATATCAGTTGGTCATAGAAACCCCTTCCAACGAGAAGTTTTAGAAATTAGTAAAATGCTAATTTCTTAGAGAAACAAATATAAGCGTAAATTTCAAAGATGTAGGGATAGTAATTTTAAAATGCAATTAAACTGTATCTTAAGGCAGCTAAATAGGCTTATTGACTTTCACCTAAATAAAGACAGAAATGATTCTTGGTCGAAATTCATATCAAATCTGCCTACCGGCTCTAAAACGTTTTGGAAATTAACAAAAACTTTTAAAGGCAAAAACTCCACATTGTCTAATCTTCATTTAAATGGAACAATTTTAAATTCTGACGTCGAAAAGGCAAATGCAATAGCTGACGTATTTGCCAGGTCACATACCATTACTTTTAACAATCCATCACCCATGGAATCGGTTGTATCAAGATACATTAATGACCTTAATTAAACTCTTACCGATGATACAAGTATTGAACTTACAAATTTGTCTGAAGTCAAATCGTTTGTCCATTTGTTTAAAAACAATAAATCCCCTGGTTTAGATGGGATTAACAGCATAGTACTTAAAAATATGCCCGATTACTTTTTTGAAATCTTAAGTAAACTATTTAACTTTTGTTTAAGCAATGGGTACTTCCCACTCGTTTTTAAATGGCTAAGGTAATTCCAATCCACAAATCTGGAAAAGATCCTAAATTACCCTCCAGCTATAGGCCAATTAGTATTCTAAGCCTATTGGATAAGGTGTTTGAGAAAATTATTCACACCAGAATTTTATTTGAACATTTTAAACTTGGAATTTGGAACTTGGACCAAAAATGTACTTTTTCGCTTTTGTCTGGTACTTTTTGTATTTTCTACGTTTATGAAAGTAGGATTGTACAATCAAGCACTATTGATTCCAGGTGAGACTAAAAATGTTATGGGCGACCAAAAAGGTACTTTTTTAAATTTTTATGGTACTTTTTGTATTTTCTACTTTTATGAAAGTAGGATTGTACAACCAAGCACTATTGATTCCAGGTGAGACTTAAAATGTTATGGGCGACCAAATAGGTACTTTTCTGAATTTTTATGGTACTTTTTGTATTTTCTACGTTTATGAAAGTAGGATTGTACAATCAAGGACTATTGATTCTAGGTGAGACTAAAAATGTTATGGGAGACCAAAAAGGTACTTTTTTGAATTTTTTTGGTACTTTTTGTATTTTCTACGTTTATGAAGGTAGGATTGTACAATCAAGTACTATTGCTTCCAGGTGAGACTAAAAATTTTATGCGCGACCAAAAAGGTACTTTTTAGAATTTTTATTGTACTTTTTGTATTTTCTACGTTTATGAAGGTAGGATTGTACAATCAAGCACTATTGGTTCCAGGTGAGACTAAAAATGTTATGGGCGACCAAAAAAGTACTTTTTTGAATTTTTATTGTACTTTTTGTATATTCTACGTTTATGAAAGTAGGATTGTACAATCAAGCACTATTGGTTCCAGGTGAGACTTAAAATGTTATGGCCGACCAAAAAGGTACTCTTTTGAATTTTTATGGTACTTTTGGTATTTGCTACGTTTATGAAGGTAGGATTATACAATCAAGCACTATTGATTCCAGGTGAGACTTAAAATGTTATGGGCGACCAAAAAGGTACTTTTTTGAATTTTTATGGTACGTTTTGTATTTTCTACGTTTATGAAAGTAGGATTGTACAATCAAGCACTATTGATTCCAGGTGAGACTAAAAATGTTACGGGCGAACAAAAAGGTACTTTTTTGAGTTTTGATGGTACTTTTTGTATTTTGTACGTTTATGAAGGTAGGATTGTACAATTAAGGACTATTGATTCCAGGTAAGACTAAAAATGTTATGGGCGACTAAAAAGGAACTTTTTTGAATTTTTATGGTACTTTTTGTATTTTCTACGGTTATGAAGGTAGGATTGTACAATCAAGCACTATTGATTCCAGGTGAGACTTAAAATGTTATGGGCGACCAAAAATTTACTTTTTTGAATTTTTATGGTACTTTTGGTATTTTCTACGTTTATGAAAGTAGGATTGTACAATCAAGCACTATTGGTTCCAGGTGAGACTAAAAATGTTATGGGCTACCAAAAAGGTACTTTTTTTAATTTTTATGGTACTTTTTGTATTTTCTACGTTTATGAAGGTAGGATTGTACAATCAAGCACTATTGATTCCAGGTGAGACTTAAAATGTTATGGGAGACCAAAAAGGTACTTTTTTGAATTTTTATGGTACTTTTTGTATTTTCTACGTTTATGAAAGTAGGATTGTACAATCAAGGACTATTGATTCTAGGTGAGACTAAAAATGTTATGGACGACCAAAAAAGTTCTTTTTTGAATTTTTTGGTACTTTTTGTATTTTCTACGTTTATGAAGGTAGGATTGTACAATCAAGCACTGTTGATTCCAGGTGAGACTTAATATGTTATGGACGATCAAAAATTTACTTTTTTGAATTTTTATGGTACTTTTTGTATTTTCTACGTTTATGAGAGTAGGATTGTACAATCAAGCACTATTGATTCCAGGTGAGACTAAAAATGTTATGGGCAACCAAAAAGGTACTTTTTTGAATTTGTATTGTACTTTTTGTATTTTCTACGATTATGAAGGTAGGATTGTATATTCAAGCACTATTGGTTCCAGGTGAGACTAAAAATGTTATGGGCGACCAAATGGTACTTTTTTGAATTTTTATTGTACTTTTTGTATTTTCTACGTTTTTGAAGGTAGGATTGTACAATCAAGGACTATTGATTCTAGGTGAGACTAAAAATGTTATGGGCGACCAAAAAGGTACTTTTTTAATTTTTATGGTACTTTTTGTATTTTCTACTTTTATGAAAGTAGGATTGTACAATCAAGCACTATTGATTCCAGGTGAGACTTAAAATGTTATGGGCGACCAAAAATGTACTTTTTCGCTTTTCTTTGGTACTTTTTGTATTTTCTACGTTTATGAAAGTAGGATTGTACAATTAAGCACTATTGGTTCCAGGTGAGACTAAAAATGTTATGGACGATCAAAAAGGTACTTTTTTAATTTTTATGGTACTTTTTGTATTTTCTACTTTTATGAAGGTAGGATTGTACAATCAAGCACTATTGATTCCAGGTGAGACTTAAAATGTTATGGGCGACCAAATAGGTACTTTTTTGAATTTTTATGGTACTTTTTGTATTTTCTACGTTTATGAAAGTAGGATTGTACAATCAAGCACTATTGATTCCAGGTGAAAATTAAAACGTTATGGGCGACCAAATAGGTACTTTTTTGAATTTTTATGGTACTTTTTGTATTTTCTTCGCTTATGAAAGTAGGATTGTACAATCAAGGACTATTGATTCTAGGTGAGACTAAAAATGTTATGGGCGACCAAAAAGGTACTTTTTTTAATTTTTATGGTACTTTTTGTATTTTCTACGTTTATGAAGGTAGGATTGTACAATCAAGCACTATTGATTCCAGGTGAGACTAAAAATGTTATGGGCGACCAAAAAGGTACTTTTTTCAATTTTTATGGCACTTTTTGTATTTTCTACTTTTATTAAAGTAGGATTGTACAATCAAGCACTATTGATTCCAGGTGAGACTAAAAATGTTATGGGCGACCAAATAGGTACTATTTTGAATTTTTATGGTACTTTTTGTATTTTCTACGTTTATGAAGGTAGGATTGTACAATCAAGCGCTATTGATTCCAGGTGAGACTTAAAATGTTATGGGCGACCAAAAATTTACTTTTTCGCTTTTCTTTGGTACTTTTTGTATTTTCTACGTTTATGAAAGTAGGATTGTACAATCAAGCACTATTGATTCCAGGTGAGACTAATAATGTTATGGGCGACCAAAAAGGTACTTTTTTGAATTTTTATGGTACTTTTTGTATTTTCTACTTTTATTAAAGTAGGATTGTACAATCAAGCACTATTGATTCCAGGTGATACTAAAAATGTTATGGGCGACCAAAAAGGTACTTTTTAGAATTTTTATTGTACTTTTTGTATTTTCTACGTTTATGAAGGTAGGATTGCACAATCAAGCACTATTGGTTCCAGGTGAGACTAAAAATGTTATGGGCGACCAAAAATTTATTTTTCGCTTTTCTTTGGTACTTTCTGTATTTTCTACGTTTATGAAA